>JAFMOC010000029.1:2260000-2745000 GCA_019802505.1 Corydoras sp. C115
ATCCAGAGGTGGAGTTCATAAATAGCCATTGGATATAATGTTAAGTGTAAACCTAATGCACTGTGAACATTCTGGCTTCTTTGGCAACCTGACCTCTGAGTGCACCAAGTCCGTCTTTTTGTAAATAAAGATTGAAATTGCTAATAAATTGAAGGGCAATGATGGTGCAAATCATGATAAACATTCAGAGAGTCTGGAAAAAGTGATAAATGGATTTTTTTCTTTATTCTTTACTGAAAGAAATTAAAAAGACATTGAGGTTGAGGTTTGAACCAAAATGAGTCCAATGTAGCATAGTTTTAGTATTAATAGATTATCATCTCAAACAGTGACTTCACTGTGCTAATTATACAATAATAGAGAAAAGAGAAAGAGAATCGTAACACATCTGCTTATCAAACACATACACATCTGGAACACTGTCTGTAACTGCAAGCCAAAATACATTAGAGTTTTATCTGACTCTAAACAGATAATGCAGATTGGCAAAGTGTCTGTTCATTGTCAGATATCCAAAGCAGAGACAGATCCTAAACTCGTACAGACTCGGTGCAAACAGCAAATATTAAAAGCCTCAGAGACCATCAAGCACAATTTATGTTGGGGGAGGAGGGGTGCTTTGGTTAAAGAGGAACTGAGTACTTTTCATTGTACAGTAACTTTTTCAGTCACCCATAAACTGAAACAGCCTGAATAAACAAGCAACTGGCATGCTTCCTATTCAGCATTTATTTTGTTGGAATCCTTTCCCTCTCTTGCTCTTTCTCTTTTCTGTTCTCTCTCTCTCTCTCTCTCTCTCTCTCTCTCTCTCTCTCTCTCTCTCTCTCTCTCTCTCTCTCTCTCTCTCTCTCTCTCTCTCTCTCTGTGTGTGTGTGTGTGTTCTATTCTATTCCTCGCAGTTGGTTTAAGAGTTACAGCATTAATAATATGAGGTTTTGTACACTTAATTACTCTAACATAGGTACTCAATTTATAATAAACCGAGTACATTATAATAAATTTACTTCATCAATAATAAACACAGTGCTCTTACCTGCATAGGATTGTTAATAAATTGGATAATTATTCAAGCAAAGAACAAACATGAAACTTTAATTGACGCTTAAAGATTTCACTTATGACTGTGATGTATACACCCTAATTGATGTGTGTGTGTGTGTGTGTGTGTGTGTGTGTGTGTGTGTGTGTGTGTGTGTGTGTTGTAATACTTTGAAAAGGTCATTGTGCTGTTGTGAGAATGCTGTGCAACACTGTGATATTAGGACTCATTCACCTGACTAGAAAATGAGAACGGCAGGAATGAGGAAGAAGACAGGAGAGAGAGAGGAAAAGAGAGAGAGGGAGGGAGAGAGAGAGAGACTCTGTGCATACACATAGAAGAGTTAAAGATAAGATAAAGTGATATAGAAGAAACAAAACAGAATACAGAGAGAAATGGAGAGAATCAGAGCTGAATAACAATGAAGACACGCCCTGACGGTTAGTTATTGTGTTGTTTAGCATCTTCAGCCTCACATGTTGGCAGGTAGATTCCCCGGGTCTGTCTGGTTTGACTTTCTCTCTGTGGGTTTCGCCCTGATCTCTGAGCTGATGGATGACTCGGCAGTGGTTACGTTGTCGACCATGGCAGTTTGGATTAAGCTTTAAATGATGAAGTGTCTGTGTTAGCATTAATGCTAGTGGCTTACCTGTCACCCCTCCCCGCTCCGCTGTCTCCCTGCAGTCATTCTCTCTCCCTCATATTTCTCTATGACACGCTGATTCATGCCTCTCTGTCACAGCCCTCCCACACACAGTTTAGCAATGAAATATAGCGTGTTTTATTACTCTGTTCTGATAGGATAAGGGATGGCTTCTTACCCCCATTATTGAGCAGCTGGGACTAACGAAGCACTTGAATTCACCTGTAGGAAATGTCTTACACCCTAAGCACACCATATTAACACCCTGGACACATCATAACCTTATCTGAACAGGCATGGAGGAAGATGTCAAACAAAAACATTGTGCCTCACTGAATCATTCTGTTAGAGCAACCACAGGAAATTAAAAGATTAATAAGACTAAACATAATGGCTGTACTGTGTACCGTGGATGGCACGGTGCAAGGTCACAGGTGCGAGTTTCGGGCAGTCAGGGATTTTTTTCGTTTAAAGTTTCTTTCCCTGTCTGAGCAGGTTTCCTTCTAAAGCTCTTATTTTCTTCTTCAACTTGGGTGAAGTTTCCATGTTCTTTGAATGTCAATGTGGGTTTCCTCCAGGTGCTCTTTAGCTGCTCTAAATCGCCTATATTTAGTGTGTGTGTGTGTGTGTGTGTGTGTGTGTGTGTGTGTGTGTGTTTGTGTGAGTGAGTGCCCATTCTGTACTGAGTGTATCTAGCTTGTATTAATCTGTTATATTGTTTATAAATGCATCATGATCTTTAATGTGGTTGCTGTGTGGTTTCCATGTTGTTTTAAAACCAAAGTGATTACCTGGCTCACTAAGCTGAGAAGAAGTTGTAAATGATTGGGTTGCAGTTTGGCTCTGCAGACACGTAGGTGTGTTTTAACACTATAGACAATAAGTACATGACAATAGTGACCTGAATTATTTCGCAATTAATTCTACATTTAAAGAAGAAGTAATGCTTATTTTTAGCAGACACACTGTATGATTTTGCCAATTTGCTCTAAAGAAAGGTCCAGGCACTATTTACTGCATATGCCTGCAGCTATGTGGCTTGTTAATTATACTTTGGCTCTTTAACTGCTTGTTTGACTTGGTGGGAGACTTATTAATAGAGATAATGAGACTGCTGCTTATGATGTGATGAAAGGGTAATGCTTAATGATGATAAGAATTAATGAAGCCACTTCTTTTACAACATGTTAATACTGTGTGGGTTTGAAAATGTACAGCTTCAGCCTGTTTTCACAATGAAGGATGTAAATATGATTGGAGTAACTTTACGTCAAGCAATGGATGAGACACATCAGGAAAACCAGGAATATTAAGAAACAATACTTTAATACCAAACCTATCGTATCTACAGGGACAAGCATAAGAGCCACAGATGTAAGCAACAATACACATTTTATTTTATAGAAACACATATAAATCCCACTTTTCCAACATCACCTTAGAATTAAAGTAGAGACTTCGCTGGTAAATTTCTCAAGCCAAGAGGCATCTTTGGGAAAATGAGACTGGGGTAGCTGAAGCAATAATGTCTGGGAAATGGAACTTGCCGGCAGCCATTTATTAAATGTACTGTAGCCTCATAACAAATTTGTCATGTCACATTCATTCACCACAATCTCTCAATATTAATGTAGTCAGCTTTAGTTACAGCATTGACTTTTCTGTATGTCTATTTATCTGCAAAACTATAAAACAAAGGTTTGTGTTCACATTAGGTAGATATCACCCACTGACTTTAAATAAACTGCCAATGTGTAATGAGCCAATGTGTATCGAAAGACTCGTGATATCATTGGTATTCTATTTGCAATCCATTTGTTATGAGGGCGGTGGAAATGCCAGTTCAGCTACCTCAGTAAAATCTTATGGAAACAGCACAAATAAATGATATGCGACTAATTGCTGAGTATTAAGTCACTGTGTCCACTGTGTACAGAGATACATCAATACATATGGTCTTGATTTTGGGCATCATCAGTTAATTTCCATAATATGTAAATATTCTAAATGTAAGTATATGCCTCTATTAAAAACAAGTCTGCACATTCAAATGCATAGTTAATAGTCATATATTGAATATTTATTGTACACTAGTATTCTTTTTTCTCCAGTCCATTGTTTTATTTTGACTCATATCCTAAGCAATTAAAACATTACACTTGTTTCTTGGTACATAATGTGCATATGTCATTTCTTAGAGTAGTGAATTATTATGTCATAGTACTGATTTTAATTCTGTGTTCTCTGTCGAATGGTTTGGTTTATTGAAGCTCCAGGTATTTAAAATTTTAGGAAATGCGTTAGACAACTCATTTTATCACATAGAATAAATTCACTCAACAAGGTCAAGAGTGCTGAAGCCTAGCTAAGGATTTTGTCATGTGTCTCAGGAGGGTTACGTCATGCAGTTCAGTCCTCAGGTTAGACAGGCATGTGTCCAAGGTTCAAGCTTATGCTCATTGTTCTATAGAAAACTTTACTAAGCATGCAGAGATAAAAAAAAAAACAGACTGAAAGACACTTAGTATTGAGCAAATAAAAAATATATGTATATAAACAAGAAAATGTTACACAGTTAGGTCATAGTGAGAGATTTGTGCTCGAATAATGAAGCAGTTTAAGGAGTGATACTTTACATAGCTATATGCAGATTATTAGACTTAGATTTATGTAGATCGTTAAATTGATATTCATAATTTAAGCTTACAAAACTAAAGCATTTGTTGATTTGCCAATATGCATGATGTGTTCATAATGGAGATTCCCACTACATCCTAAACTGTTCTAGGGCTTTATGAACTCATATTCTTCAATACTCTGCTCTTGCTGTCAAAATACCAGTGATAATAGATGGATAAAAATACAGGGAGAGTGAAAATGGGGAAAAGAAATCAGTTTGCAGGCAGTATCTCTTCCTACAGTGTCATCTAGTGGTATGAGTGACCTGTCTATCTCTGGTTTAACCTTGCTCTTTTTGCCCATCATTTTAAACTCCATAATCCTGTGCCTCAATGATTCTCTATAAACCTGGGTGTACTGGCTTGTTGTGCTGACCTCAGCTACAAAAATAAACCTCAGTGCCAGGAAATAAGGTCAGCCATTCCCTGAGATCACTGCAAAAAGTAGAACCCAAGAATCAATACAGGTGCAAAGAAATGATTAGCTTCTAAAGAGGATGAGAGTAGATATGATCATTATTATTTTGGATAGCAGGTGAGTAATAAAATTTCAGTTTCTTTTGAACATCACCTGTATGAAAATAGATAAAGTTCTGAAGAATACTCACTGTGTGTTATTGATTAATGGAATAAATGAGATTAATAAAATATGAACATAATAAACCAAAGTCCATTGTTCCTAAATAAATTATAGATGCTTATTAAGAAGCTATTTGATTCTTGTTATCTCTAGTTTTAAGGGCTATTAAGGAATGTGACTAAACTTTTACCAAATCCAATCAATCTTTGGAGTTAAAGTGGGTGAAATTACTTTTTTTTCTTATAATTTCAAGGCATAAAATGCGGCATGCTCGTCATTTACACATTCAACAACAAGAACAGAAATATAGTTATAACAGCAAGCTCATTCTATTCGGAGTACTTATCCACTGTGTGACGTCTCCGAATGCCACAGCTGTGTAGGGTTTTGCCCTATCATCAAGAGATCACAATTTTCAATCCCTAGAAAGCCATCCAACAGAGCATAAAATCACCTTTAAAATGAACTGGCTGCACACACACCACACACACACAAATGTGAGCATGTACACACACAAAAAAAGAAAAGTCCAGAAACTGCCTGTTAGCTGGAAGCACATATGCGTTTGCCAAAATGCTGTTGCCAAATCAAGCTTTCCGGTGTAATCCTAAGGGAAAAACTGCTGTGTCAAAGAACAACACTAATCTCCCCGTTATAAAGTGATAGCAATAACAATGTTCTTGGCATCGAGACATCGATTAGACTTGAAGCTGACAGAGGAAGAAGTATGAATGAGGGAGAAAAATAACAGGACATAAATATAAAATGAACTAATCTGCTGTTGAATTAAGATCTGAGGAGTATGTGGACCAAGAAAATGAAACAAATACAAACTTGTCATTCAAAAATAAAAATATTTTAATATCCATAAGCTAAAATAATATCCATAAGTCAATTCTTTTCTCCAAAAATCAGTGATAACCTTTAAAATTGTTTACTCATTGTCTATGCCATCCATGTTAAGAAATAAAACCAATTAGTTGGAGCACTAGTATAGTATCACAAATCAATATGATGGGCACCAAACATACAGAACATACAGAAAAGGATTTAAACAATTATAAAATATAATGATTGTCATGAAGAGGTGTGTATGTGTGTGTGTATATATATATATATATATATATATATATATATATATATATATATATATATATATATATATATATATATATATATGAAATCTACTACACGGTGTATCTTGTGATGTATTTATATCTTGTAATAACTTTAAACCTTCAACCTAACATATTGTTTTATTTACTAGAACAAAGAATTTTGGGGTTCCTTTTTTCAATTGTTTGTGTGTGTAGCTATTAAATTAAGGATGCCCACATCTGGAAGCTGTCAGATTGTCACTATAGCCAGAGTGTTATAATCATAGTATTGTTGCTATGGTGATGGAGGGAAAAGTAATTACTTGCAGAAACAGAGCCAGGAGAAGAAATGATAATGGACAGGATGCACTAAGCACCAGTGTGCACTACTTAGCAGTTTTCTGTCCCATTAACCTCATGCTGATTTACAGATTTTACAGAATTTTACAACTGCTCCATTTATTTTAAAATCAGCGAGTTATTGTCTCTACATCTCTGTGCTAATCAAT
Source organism: Corydoras sp. C115 (assembly GCA_019802505.1). Taxonomy (NCBI): domain Eukaryota; kingdom Metazoa; phylum Chordata; class Actinopteri; order Siluriformes; family Callichthyidae; genus Corydoras; species Corydoras sp. C115. The sequence goes on from JAFMOC010000029.1 coordinate 2,266,547, forward strand.
ATTAACTATGATAATGAAAATCAGTTTGAACTCCTCCTGTGCTTTGGGAAATACTGGAATATCTGGGATTTATGTGAAGTCTCTCCTGCCTTCTCTTTCTCTTATATATTACAATTTCTAAATATAGGCAATGATGAGACTGGGTCATTACATTACTCTTTAAATATATAAAATATACACAAGTCAAAACACCAGCACCAGAATTTCAGCTGATTCCTGCATTAATGAACAAGTTATTCATTTAGATGTTCTGTATAAGGGAAGCTTCAGTATGTTTTTAACCTGAGCCTCATTATCCCATCATTTGAGTAGTGGGACCTTTTCTTTAAACTCTAATAAACCTATTCAACTTTAACATACCTATTCAACTTTATTTAACGATGCTGCAAAAATATTGGCATAATTCTACACAAGTTTCTACACAAAATAAATAAATACTTAACATTTTGCCATGTTTGTCTTAACAGAGTCAGAGTACGTCTTAAACATGCTTTTCTTAACAGTTTAATGTTCACTAAAGACATGTGTCCATCTCTATTCTAAAACAGCATGCTTCAATACACAGTGACCATGTTTAGAGTCATAATCACGAAAGAAAATCACAATTTGACTCCTAACCTTACTTTAAATAAGAAAAATACAGAAGAACCTTGGTCCTTGGTCTGATGTATGCTTTTTCTTCTTGAACTGCAGCTTAGCTTAATCATTTCTTTGTGCTGCGTTTAGAAATACAGCCCTGGGGCAGGGTCATGTAGGCCAGAAAGCTGATAGAGCAGAGACACTGAAATAAATGGCTAAAGAGAAACTGGAATATGACTAAAGAGAGCTGTGAAGTTGGATCTGAAACTAAAGTTTATGTTGGGCAAGTTGTGATATGTGAAAATGGTAATACTTAAAAATTAGCATGAGTCTTAAAAAGAACAAGTGGATGTACACAGATGCAAATCAGTCTCAGCTGCATTAATCTCTCAAACACAAACCTCCAGATCAACTAGATGATAAATATGGAAATGTTTGTTTTTAGAAAAAAAATATAAAGAAAAATACAATAAAATAATACCCAGCAAAGCCACTATAAAGTGGTTTAAGTAATGTAACATTAGTGATAACAGCGACATTTCTGAACTTTGTTCAGTGCTGATCATCTAGCTAGCCAGTTCCTAAACCCTGTTTAGATTAGGGGGGTGGATTCTAATTATTTTAATACATCAAGTACTGACAGTAGGTTTAGGATTCAAGGTCTGCCAAACCACCTCTCCAGGGTCTTTAAACAGCTATAGCCTGAATTGTATGTGTAATGAATGTAAACATTTGAAAAATAAAAGCAGAATAGATGGCAGTGACGCATATGTTTTGGATCACAGCATTGCTACCACTTCATCAGTGGCTCTAACCGAGATGTACAGATGCTTCACATACTATAAAAATACTGTAAAAAGTATTTTTTTTTTAGTTAAACCACTTAAAATGGCCGGGATGTGCAAGTCTCATGTCATATTCACTGGATTAGAAGCTACGCTCGGTTGAGGTTTCAGCATTTCAGCTTTTAACATTTGGACGGAGCTTTATTTTTTAGTTTTTAATAAGGTTTGTCAGTTTTTTGTAAGGCTTTATGCTGCTGTGTAAAACCCTCCAGCAGATACTGCATCATAAGGCCTGGTGAAACACACACACACACACACACACACACACACACACACACACACACTCACACACACAGATATACATGAACTGTGTTTTTCAGTATATTTTACAGTATATTTTTCAGTGAAGTTCCATTATTGTAAGTTTACATTCAGACTTATAGTCAAAAAATGTAGAATGTTTATGAGAAAGTAATGATGGTGTGAATTCAGATTTATTATTTAGGGATTGGTTGTTACTGACATGGTTCTTTTTGTGTAGCTTTCCATAGAGAGCTTGGTTTCCTCCTAGTTTCCTAGTTAAACAGCATGCTAGTAGGTGAATCCAATATATTAAATTATGTAACGGGTGTAAATGTATGTGTGTGTATATTTTATGTTAATCTACAGTATATGTCTGCTCTGGAAGGTTGTTCCTTCAAGAGTGCTGAGAGGACAGGGTGACCAGGATGGAATGAAAAAAAGTAAATAAATGAATGACATGTTTGACCTAGTCCTATTTCTCTCTAGATTAAATATTTTAAACATGTGATATTATAAATACTAAGTAAAGATGGCATATAAAGAAAGCTTTAAAAAATTAGCCATATACACTGGACTGGTCCAGACACTTTCCCTGCCTTTCACCCATTGTGCACTGGGATAAACTCCAACATCCCTGCAGCCCTAATTAGGTTAAGCAGCTTAGAAAATGAATGAATGAATGTCATTTTAGTAAAATGTCATAAAGAAGACTAAAAATGATAATTGAGGGTTATGTAAATGTAAATCTGGTTTAAGCCATTTGTGTCACAGGGATTGCCTAATTATCTGAAGTGTTTTAATCAGATGTGTGAAGAGTATATTTTAGATTGTACATTCATCATCAGTTGTACACCCATTAGTCACATGTGAGTAATTTCACAATTGAGCTGCTCATTAACATTACACACATGTACATCAGGCTTAAAAGTTGAGAAATCCAAAGACAAGGGATGAACACTGTTTATTTTTAGACACTATAAATGTGTTTGAACATTTATAATTTGCATAAAGAAGACAATAAAATAATAATAATAAATAAGATTTTATATTTACAATAAATACACTTGACACTCAAAGAAGATGAGTCCTCCACTGATCCTTGGTTCTCACAAGGTTTATTTCTTTAAAAACAAGAAATACCAAGGTTTTGTTCTTTCCATTGCATCTGGTTTGCTCTTTGTGGGTTGAGGCTTAAAACTCTGTAGAGCTGCTTTGAGATGATGTACAATTGTAAAAAGTGTTATAAAAATAAATTAACATGAAGTTTAAGATAAATATATTATTTGTAGCTCCACCCCCTCAAAAAGTGCTACCTTTCTGACCAGTCATTTGTTGTCACATTACTTTTGTATCCCAACTTGAGAATTGGGGTCAACATCGTTGGCTATTATACAGACCTCCTGGATCTGGATTTGCGTTAGTTTAGGGATCTACCCACATTGTCAATGGATCTGGGATTTGAACCCACAACCTTCATTCAGCTCAACACCCTAACCACTGAGCTACCACGCTCACAATCAGGATCTCATTTAGAATTTTCCCAATCTGTAACAGAAATAAAACATGGTTCATTTTTTTTATTTAATGGTCTTTCTGTTTGTAAAGTTAGTTTGAAAACATTAATAATCATTACGGTTCAAAAAAAGAATCAGACACAATTTAAGACTTTCACAAGAATTTATTGCATCATCAAACTTTTTTCTGTCATGGATTATGGATATTTTTCCATCAGGATATTAATTAATAAAGATTACAAATCAATTATAGAGAAATGAAAATGTACTGCCTGTAGATGCAGCCGTAGCAATAAGAGGGTTAACATGAAGAAGAAATGTATCATGGAGAATAATGAGCTTCCTTATCGTTTCCTGTGTCATTGCTGCAATCAGTCAAAGCACTGCAGGGTGGACGCACACCCACACGCCTCACTAATGCATGTTCCGTTAACCACAGTCTTCCTAATTTCAGTTACCGCAGTCTGATCATTGTATTTGTAATGTTTAGTGGTCATGTTTTTCCATTTTTCTCCTCACCTGTTCATTTAGTCCACCAGTTTTCAATCATGATTGTTCTCGGTTGTGTGTTTTATGACCTTCTCACATGTTCTTCATCTTTGTTGGTCTTTCATGATGTCTTTGGTTAGAGGTCAGGTTATAGCCTCATGTGGGGTTACTCTGCATTCTGTTATATTTAGGTATTAAATGGTGATGATCTAATCCAGCAGGTGAGTCTTTAATTATATTATGGAACTTGTGGATGTTCTCCCTGTCTGTGTGGGTTTCCTCTGGGTTCTCTGGTTATCTCACAAAGTCCAAAAACATGGATCGAAGGTGAATAGTATGTTCAAAATTGCCCCTATAAATAGTTTGTTATGGTGCTTTAATTTATTCAGATTCATTTCATAGAAAACTTTCAAACATTTAGTAGGTAAATTAACTTCACAAGTAATGACTCTTCATTATATTCTGCTTTTTAAATATACTTCCTCCATATTTTTTTGGGGGGGGATAACACCAGAATACTCATTCTGAACAAAGAGCCAGTCCATCACTCTAACAAATCTGTTGACATGTCATTAGTATTCCAGGCCTGGAATAAAATACCAGACTGAGAGATTGGACTATTGGACACTGATAAGGATGAGGAGACTCTCGCTTCCTATCATCCTTCAGCTCAGTGTGACAGGATTAGAGAATGACTATGATTTCACCTTCTAATGAATAAGGTACTTTATTTTTCACGGAGGTGGGCAGAGTTACAGAATTTTAGAATATCATATGTGCATGCCATAAAGTTCACACTGTGAGGTGCTTTATGGGTAATTTTCGGAGCTAGACATCCATTTGTACAACACACACACACACACACACACACGTACACACACACACACACACACAAACAGAGCCTGTAGCCTGATCGATGATGACATTAACTCCATGCTTTATGATGGAGATGTTCCGCTAAAGGCGCTTTGCTAACAGCACGTTTTGTCTTTAGGAGAAAGCTTCTGAAGGTACTTTATCTGTTTGTGGGGGTGTGTGCATGTGTGTCCTTGTTTTCTAACTATGTGAAACAAAAAATGATCATATCCTCCAGCAGATATTAAATCATCACCTGTCTATGCAGATTAGTGGGTTTAGGATATTAAGACATGGTTGGTGTGCAGTTGTAGAAAATATTTAAAATACCAAGTTAATACCAATTATGCTTAATGAAAAGTGTGTGTGTCCACAAGTGTTAGGTTTGGGCTTGTTGTGGTTACAGTGAAAGTATAACTTTCAACCACTTAGCATTGGGGGTCCAGGTTTGAATCTTGGTGGAGTTTCCATGTTCTCACTGTGTCACTGTGTTCAAAAACATGGAAACAAGGTAATTGGCTGCTCTAAATTGCCCCTATCTAAACCACTATCCTCTATAGTGTTTGTCTGTGTAAGCAGAAGATTATGGATGAATGAAAAAGTCTTAAAAAGTAAAAGCCCACAATGTATGCGGGGTAGATTTTAGAACCCCCCCTCCCCATTTGCTGTCAGCATCAGCTGGCCAATCAGTTTAAGTGTTAAATGTTGGGTTTGACTTCTGCCAGGGTCTAATTTTACTTTTGTACTTATTCCAAAGTGAGGATGATTGAAAGGACAAAAGCTTCTGGAATTACACGGCTGCTTAAAGAGTAATTATTTCATTTTAAAGCAACATTAAGCCTCATAAAAACATTATTAAATAAATATGTAGACTTTTAGTCACCCTGTATAAGGTGTTTGTGTTTGTGCATGTATACTCGAATGCTGTGGAAATAGTTTCTCTTTCAGTATATGAGACAGGTATGTAGCTATTAAATATGACAGAATAACACTAATAACACAGACACCGTCTTTCTGATAGTTAAGTCCTTCTCCATCTCTACCTGTCTCTCTAGCCTCTTTCTCTCATTCTGTTTGGTTTATCAGATATTTGACGGTCAGCAAGTAGTGAAAACTTGTCATTCATGTTTTATTTAAAAAAAAGGTCAGTATACAGTCTGATGGACAGAAAAAGTCTAGGCCCAAATGTGCATGGAGGCACAGCTGATCAACAGCAGAAAGATGGACAGAACACCAAATAAATTATAGACGGGGGAGAGGGGCACTGAGTGAGAGATGTGGAAAAAAGTAAAAAGATGCTTTAAGCTAGTAGTAGCTCAAATAGTTTTGTAGTCTGCTTTAAAACAGCACGATTTAAAAAGTTATATTTAAAAAAATATGCAGCATGATCAATTCTTGATATTTCATAAAGAACACATTTATATTTTTGTGAACCAAAATCTATGGATGCACTGTTACCGATACCAGTTCTGGTACTGGTCCAATACTATGGTCCAATACTCATGCACTTTAGTGGCATTCATACCACTAACACCACTTTTTAGAGTTGTATTTATTTACGGTCTTTTAAAAATGCAAAACACTGAAACAAATTTGGCTTATGCCACTTTACAAAAGCGCTGTGTACAGCTCACACTTATCTAAAAGATGTTAACAGCTCCACCATATATGATAATGTGTGTTTTGTGATGTGAGAGCCTCCTTTGGCTCAGATTCAGTTTGCCAGTGTCAGCAGAGGACCAGCAGTTCTGTATTTCAAACACATCAGTATATCTTTCATAATGAGTATGTGCATTCTTTGAGGTTTGATATTTTATATTGAATGTTTCCTAAAATTTTCTATTGGTAATTAAACTTTTTTTAATATCTTAATTTGTTTTCCCCATTGATGGAACCATAAAAATCACATAAAGACACAAGCAAGCAATCAGTGCATGTTGCTACAACTATCCTATTGACATTCCCTGTTAGTGAATTACAAAGTTGGTTGACTTTAATAATTATACTTGTCAGAATGTGTGTGTGTGTGTGTGTGTGTGTGTGTGTGTGTAATAATTTTATTGCCCCCACTTAATCTGTTTTGTGGTTCTCCATCAATAACAAATAGATTGTTTCTGTCTCCTTTAACAAGCTTATACACACAAATCATTCGGAGCTAGAAATATCCATCCATCCCTCCTGGCAACAACACATTTATGTATTGCTGAAGATGTGGGGACAATCTTCAAATTTACATGAGTTTATTACACACACATATATAACAAGTGTAGTTATTTTATCTAACCCAAACCATAAATATCACCAATACCTTTATCTTAACCATAACAAAAAAAACATGTCCATATTGATTTTGCGTGTTTGTGTGTGTGAGTGTGTGTGTGAGTGTGTGAGTGAGTGTGTGAGTGAGTGTGTGTTTGTGTGTGTGTGTGTGTAAACAGGTACAAACAGGCACACACAGACTCCACTTCTATACTGGGTAAATCTAATTGTGTGTAAAATATCTGGGAAAGGATGACATCATTATTTTTCATTAGTGCTACTCTCCAACAAAAACAAACCCTTTTGTTGAAAATGTGATCACACACACACACACACAAAAGCAGTTTTAAGCAGTTTCCTTTTGGCAGTATTTTGGTGACACTGTATTCAGTGTACACGTGTAAATACATTCATTTGTAACTAGTTATATTGTATTCTGTAGTCTACTGTTTTTCTTCTTGTGTGGTGTGTGGTGTCTTAAAATATTCAACCCCATCTCTAATGGTTTACATTTTAAAATTTGGACTTTCAAGGTTTCTTGAACTGGATCTCATGGGGCAGCTGTAGGCTTGTGGTTAATGAATCAGCCTTGTTACCTGAAGGTCCCCAGTTTGATTCCCAGTACAACCAAGTACTTTGGAAGAATCCTTAAGCAAGGCACCTAACCCCAATGGCTCCCCAGGTGCCATGTACTGAGCTGATATGTGTGTTCATAGTGTGTGTATGTATATGTGTGTGTTTTACTGCATGGATGGGGTTAAATGTGGAGCACAAAGTCCCCTGTGTGTAAATCCAGATGATTATTTTTTTGACAGTTGGAAAAGCTATAGTAGTAAAGTTTAGAGTAAAGTTCTGGATGGGACTGAGCTTTCTGCTTTGATTTGACCATTAACCCAACAAGCTTCTTGGTGTTGGATAATTAGTGTTGGATTGGTACTTTGCTGAGGCCTGTTGTCCTGTTGCCCCGTTGCAAGGTGAAATTCGATTCCAGTCTTTTAGACTGGAACATTGTGTTCTTCTAGCTTCATATAACTTGCTTTCAGTGCTACTCTGAGCATTTTTCCTGCCCCTGCTGAGGAAAACCATCCCCACACCATGATACTGATGGTATTTTCAAACTGAGCAAGGTTTGGTTTCTGCCAAATGTGTTTAATGTCAAAAGAAAAGCGTATAAAATGGATCTGATCACAATAAAATCAACATTTTGCTAGACTTTAAATAAAAATATTGTTTTTATCCCTTTAAACAGTATTATTTAAAATTTTCAAGTAATTGCTCCTTTCTCCATATTTCACCTTATTTCACCCTGTTTGGGGTAGCTTTTTGGTAGTTTCTTCTCTGTGGTCTTTTCGTAAACATCCCCTCCCATCAGAGTTGTGGTACTTTTCACCTCCTCTGCAGTTACTTTTTTTGCCTCTCGCTTGCTTCTCTGACTGATGCCCTCCTTATCCGGTCACTGAGTTTTTGTGGACAGCTTCCTCTAGGCAGAATCCCTCTTGGGATGTATTCTTTTTATTTTTCTTTGTAATGGATAGTGGTGCTCTGTGGAATGTTTGGGACTTTTCATAACCGAACTCCGATTGATGCTTTTCCAGAATTTCTGGTCTTGTTTTGACAGCTTCTTGGTCTGCCTTATATTTTTGATTGTGTAGTCATCTACCTAAACAAACTCCATGGCCTTTCTGAACTTAAGCAAGCCTCATTCCATTAATCAAACATGAGAACCACATTACACAATGTGAATTGATCTGATTAGCTGAGTGACAAACAATTCATTCATGTGTAAAAATACAAGAAAAGGATTGAACACTTATTAGAAAATTATTTATACTTTGTATTGTTGTTAGCAGAACCTTTTTTGTATTATTGTCTATCTATCTATATAACATGCGGCATGGTGGCTTAGTGGTTAGCACGTTCGCCTCTCAGCACTAGGAACTCCCGGTTCAAATCCTCATCTGGGTGGAGTTTCCATGTTCTCCCCGTGTCCGTGTAGGTTTCCTCCGGGTTCTCCGGTTTACGGTATCGTGCCCAGCGATAGATTGGCGCCCTGTCCTTGGTGTATCTGCCCAGCGCCCGAGACGTTCTCCCCTGGATGAGCATGGGGAACCCCACCGCGACCCTAATAGAGGATAAAGTGGAAGATAATGAATGAATATCTATATAACATCTGAATTAAATATTGCTACATAAATACATTTTGGGAAAGGGTTACATAAAAAAATATTATTACCACATTCGTTTTGCAGTTCCATGGTTCTATTATGAGTTTCATGAAGAATTGATTGCAGGTCCATATAAAAAAAAAAAAATAAAAAAAAAACTCCAGCTGTGATTTGATATTTTTGAAATGATAACATTTACAGCCAGACTGCCTCATATACGGCAGCAATGTGGACATATGTTCTCCACATTTGAGTGAAGACCTGTTGAGTAACAGGAAGGATGGAAATAATAAAGTGCACAATGTTAGGTGCCGCGAATATACAAAATATACAAAAGTATTGGGGAAGTATTGGGCTTTTCTTATTTATTAAATTCAAGTTTTATGAAGTCTAAGTGGCTCCTGTGTATACAATTAAATGATGTGGTCATGCATTTCGGACAGATTTATGCTTTATAATTTGCGGAAAAGGTTTGGGAAATGCCATTTTCTGTTCCAGCATGATTTTGTTAACATCATTGGTTCACACATGGCCGACCTATGGTATTGCTACCTACATAAAAAATATTCACATGGTCTACATGTTCCAACAAACATTTGGTTCATATCTGGAGGTGCTACCTACATGTAAATCATTTTTGGCTTACGTGTAGCTCTAATCTGATCCGTATGTGGCTCGCATCTGTTTTCATGTGTTGTCAATCAACCCAGCAAGTAGGCTAGGTAAAATTAGTGAATCTGGACCAGAAGAATTTTGTTATCTGAAATAAATTGACTTCTGATGAATAATCTCTGTCCCAAGTAAGAATTCGGAACTAAACAATTGGAAAAAATGGTAACACCAACATCCTCCTGTAACACCATCTATATTGGATTATTTTGAATTCTCTGACCCCACTGCTTCATTTTCATTCCATGACCCATGACAGGATGTTCAAGCAAGTTAAAATAATGGGCAACATAGATGCTTGAGTGCACATTTTCTTATTCAAGCATCATGCTAATGCAAATTTGTTCATAATTTCTAGAAAGAAGCAAACTGAATTTATTAATCTAAGTCATCTCCCTACATTTATTCACAAAGACATTTTAACACATTTTGACAAACTATGGCTCGGTTTTATTTTTTAGCTGGTAGATCTGTCAAAATTTGCATGGCATATGTCCTTCATACTCAATTCAGATGGCGTGCTCATCTGTAAACAAGGATAAATCGAATATCATTTAATGTATTTTTCATCTCAAACATATGCAAAATTCATTCACATTCGTGTTTCTCATAGATTTGTTTGTATGGCTTTTAAATGTGGCGTCTTTAAACTCGAATATGATGGGGAAGGTTATGTGGCGTAGCGTCATAAATAAAGCAAATTTATTTTCCTGATGAATGCATTTTGCTCCACTTACTGACTGCCACAATAAATTTCCTAACTCTAATGTTTAATGTATGTGAAGGGTTCTTTTTTGGTCATTAAGCTCACAGCAAGGACAACCATCTGTCTATAGATTTAAACCTTTAAAAAATCGTTGCCGCTTTTTTAGAATTTATTTTAGAGACCGTTGAATCGCAAAAGAGTGATGTGTTTATTCATTTGCAGTGATGATGATGTAACCTCACTAACAAGTATCACAAAGTCACATTTATTTATTTTGGTAATAATAAAACACAATGGCCTTGATCTTTTTAGTCATGGAAGAGTTTTTTTTTTTTTTCCTGGTCGAAACCTGGCAGTGGAAGTAAATGGAATCAGACACAGACTTGTCAAAGGAGAGAAAATAAGAAGTGAGGATTAAGGGGAACATTGAATGGCTTTAGACAGCGAGAGTGGAATTAAAGGGAAGATAACAATAGAGCAGGTTATTGGGTGTTATCACTATGTGAGTGGTGTGTCTACTCCCTGACTTTGTAACAAGACACCAGTCTCTGTCAATCATAAAGAGTTTATACATTCAAAGCCTGTTGTAAACCATCTACACCTCCCTCCGAAGCACACACACTTACATTCATTCACTTGTCTAACAGCCATTGAAGGCTTACTAAAGTTCGTAACAGATGCCCTCCTAAAACTAACTGTGTCATAAAGACTCAGCATTCACAGCACGAAGCTTCATTTATAGGGAAAAGATATAATCTTCTTTTTTTTTTTTTTTAATAGAGGAAACAATGCGGCATGGTGGCATAGTGGTTAGCACGTTCGCCTCTCAGCGCTAGGGATTCCCAGTTCGAATCCCCATCTGGGTGGAGTTTCCATGTTCTCCCCGTGTCTGTGTGGGTTTCCTCCGGGTTCTCCGGTTTCCTCCCACAGTCCAAAAACATGGATCAAGTCAACTGAATTCTCAAAATTGCCCCATATAGAGTGTGTCTGGGTGAGTGAGTGTGTGCCCAGAGATGGATTGGCGCCCTGTCCTGGGTCTGTCTGCCCGGCGCCCGGGACGTTCTCCCCTGGATGGGCATGGGGAACCCCACCGTGACCCTAATAGAGGATAAAGCGGGAGATAATGAATGAATGAAATGAATTAATAGAGGAAACTGTTATCAAGAATAATCATTTCTATACACTGTAAATCAATTGATCATTATACACACTCATTCATTCACTTAGTCACTGCCCACATTATTATGTCCAATTCCTTGTTTAGATGAACTTTGTAGTTGTACAATTGCAGACTGTAGGCCATCCGTTTCCCTACATACTCTGTTAGTGCTATTTAGTATGTTCTCTGATAATCAGGACACTTTTATAAGCAGATCAGACACAGCAGTGCTGCTCACTGTACACTCAGACATGTCCACATTTTGCCTTCATGATCTCGATGTAAAATCAGAGATAGCAGGTCATCTGTTGATGTGCAGTTTATTGGTAATTCCTTTTCACGTTGCTTTTTTGTAAAAATGTGGATAGAGAAGGGTTACTTGCTCATACACACACACACACACACACCACCAAACACACACATGTAGACACAAACACAGAATTATTAATCTGAAGGTTGAAGGTTCAAAGCTAAAATGTTATCTGCATTGTCACTTCCTCTAACTCATAATGTAATAGAAACATTTTAAATACACTTATTTCCTCGACACACAAATAAACCACTTAGAATAACATCTTAGTCACTATATTAGCTGATTAGTCATTACATGCAAATTGCAACCTGCATTAGATCTTTAGCATCTCCATTGGCTGAGCCTTGATTGTTTTCCGCGGTTTGACAAGATGGATTGTGTTAATTATGTAACTTCTGGTCAGCCTTGCACTGTCAGAGTAATCTCAAAGGAATGCATTGCAGTGGCAATCACATTAGCATCACATATATTATAGATTCAGGCGAAAGCAGTCCTTCTCTGAGCCAATTCTATTCCATGCCAGTGCTGTTTGCTTTTAAAACCCTGTACTTGACTGCCATCGTGTGGCCAGTTTAATGTAAAGCAACAGATTAATAATGCCGCAGTGTTTATTAAATGGTCCGTTTAAAGTTTTGTTTCACAGAGTATAGAAAAGAAGTTATTCTAATTAATTTCAGAACAATGTGCTCACTTTTTGTTCCATCATCTTCTGAAACTATGGAAACTTAAAAATTAAGGTCAGAGCACATGGTCAGCCATGATACAGCATCCCTTAAGCAATGAGTGTTAGGAACCTTGCACAGAAGCCAACCTTATTTAATCCACCAACCTCCACATTAAAAGATTAATAATGCCGCAGTGTTTATTAAATGGTCCGTTTAAAGTTTTGTTTCACAGAGTATAGAAAAGAAGTTATTCTAATTCATTTCAGAACAATGTGCTCACTTTTTGTTCCATCATCTTCTGAAAGCGGCACGGTGGCTTAGTGGTTAGCACGTTCGCCTCTCAGCGCTAGGGATTCCCGGTTCGAATCCCCATCTGGGTGGAGTTTCCATGTTCTCCCCGTGTCTGCGTGGGTTTCCTCCGGGTTCTCCGGTTTCCTCCCACAGTCCAAAAACATGGATCAAGTTAATTGAGTTCTCTAAATTGCCCCATATAGAGTGTGTTTGAGTGTGTGAGTGTGTACCCAGCAATAGATTGGCGCCCTGTCCTGGGTCTATCTGCCCAGCGCCCGAGACGTTCTCCCCTGGATGGGCATGGGGAACCCCACCGCGACCCTACTAGAGGATAAAGCGGGAGATAATGAATGAATGAATCTTCTGAAACTATGGAAACTTAAAAATTAAGGTCAGAGCACATGGTCAGCCATGATACAGCATCCCTGAAGCAATGAGTGTTAGGAACCTTGCACAGAAGCCAACCTTATTTAATCCACCAACCTCCACATTAAAAGCCCAGATGCCTAATAAATTAGCTACAACACCCTCCCAGAAGATGGCCTGATGAAATCTGAATAAAATCTTTTCCACTGCTCCATTTTGGAGGATTTAATTATATCACCTCAGTGTAGAAGAATAGAGGGAATAGAAACAAATGCAACAGATGACGTTGTTTCTGATTAAACGCAACCACCGTATTGCTTCACCCTGTAGATGTAAAACCAGAGACAGTAGATCATCTCCTGCTGTACAGTTTGTTGGTCTTCTTCTTATCCTTAATCACTGCTCACAAGATACTGCCTCCAGCTGGTGGCTGGATTTACTACAGGTATGGTATTATTCTAAGTCCATTGGTGACATTAAGGTGTTTAAAACACTCAACACTAATATACCAACTCAATAACACAAACAACACCACGAAAATAATACCTGATCTGTTCTGATCTTGTAAACGTGCTGATCATTATGGTATAGAGGACTATATTCTGTGCCTACAAAGTGCATTTGTATTGTACATGGACAATGTAAAACATTCTGCATTTATAATTACAAACATCACGGACAATTCACAAGTTAATAAGGACTCATGAAAAAAGCAAAATGGACTCTTACCACAGAGAAACCAGTCGAGATCCATCTACAATCTGCATGTGGTCCTGAACTTTAAGCATGTCTGGTTAATGGAGTGAAAGCTGAGGAGGTGTTTGAGTGCAGAACACCTGTTCAATCTGCTCGTGGCTGAAAACCACATGGTTTATAGATCTGATTGTGGAATATAAAATTTTGTCAGCGCTTATCTCAAGTGTTCCCAAAAAAAGACCCGTTTAGCCACCAGGCAACGTGCATGTGACACAAGTGTGGAAAATCAAACATTCATGTTACAAACAGATGGTAATCGTCCAAAACAAAACCCCGTATCAAATGTGCATCTAAAATAGAATGTGTTCTCTTGCTGGAAGCTACTGTTTGGTTTCTTTTCAGTTTGCACTGCGAGGCTCATGTGAATAATATGTGGATGCAAAGATGCTCTCGTAGCTGCTTTCATATTTTCCTCATGGATTTCCAGCTGGGAGCCCTTAAAAGATCGCTCATAAATATAAAGTGCTTGTGCACTCAGTGTGCTTGTAAACAGATGGAAGTTCCTTTTCGAAGGCCAGTAAAGCATCGAATGACTTGCAACATATCATTATGCAAAAGATGCCTCCTCCAGCTTTAAGCTTTTTGTACACTGTGCTGTCTCTCTCTCTTTCCCCCTCTATTACCCTTTTTACTCTCTCTCACTCTCTCTCTCTCCCTTTTATAATCACCTGCTGCTTTGTGTTTAAGCACTTGTTTTTTGCTGCTCTCCAATCTTCAGCCCTCTTCTTCTAAGTGTACACCTGTTATTCAGAAGCTGTGGCTTGTTTCAGTAACAAATAATACATAGTGATCTATATATATATTGATATATGTTTATTAGAAAGAAAGACATATTTATACAAGTAAGGTAATATATTTATACAAGTGCTTTAATCACTCCTATTACACAGGTTTATGATCAGGGACGGCCTCTGGCTATTGCAGCATATTGAGTTTTGCATAAAGGAATTTAACTAGCATCCGACCTTTAACCTCAAACACATTTGAAATGAATTAGAACTGAGATTGCAGGCCAGGTGTCCTTTTTAAAGATCAGTGCAAAATCTCAAATGTACTCATGAGAAACTCCTACATCATGTAGAAAGCACGCTCAGAAAACTAACAAGCTGCAAACTGTAAAGAAGAGACCAAATCGGAACAGGACGTCACAATAACTGGTCGGTGTTCCAGCTTTTTTGTCCATACAGTGTGTATTAATAAAACAGCAATTTCGCAAAACGTCGCTAGAGGGCAATCGTGTATAAAAACTGTTTCACCGTTGGAAAAAAAACTGTTTTGTTGAAGTACATGATCAAATGAAATATGAAATATTGATGATCATTCACATGCGAAATCAAATTTTAAGGTTAATCATTAGTCAATGGTGTTAGATTAGAAGTCATGGCTTGCAATCAATATTTACATTCATTTCAAAAATGTTCAGTGGTGTCGAGGGCAAGCTTTGTACAGACCAACGTAGATTAGAGCACTGTGGGTGGGGAACATGAAAAGCTCATCTCTGCATGTCCTACAGCTCCTACAGAACCCTACTGCTGGGAATAAGAAAAAAATAAATGGTCTGCACTGCATGAGTGACAGAGGAAGCATGTGATAGGTGCAGCATCCAGCAGAGGCAGCAGCAGTGTGGGTTAATACATTAGAATTGTATAGAGAGGATTAGGTTAATACATTCTAAATATTTTTTCTCCTCTTATTTTCACTTCGTTTGGTCACAATTAGTTTAAATCATAAAAACGGAAACTTAAAAACAGAAACCCCACCGTGATGCTTCCTCCTCTGAACCTTACTGTAGGTGTGGGTCAGGTAGCTTGTTTTTTGTCCACCAACCTGCAACACTGTGTTGTTTTGCAAAGTTTTATTTTAGATTTGTTCTAGAGCCTTGATTTTTTTTTTTACCTCACTGTAGTTCTGTCTGTAGCTTTTTACATGCACCCTGTGATTTGCAGCGAGAAAAGAAGCTTGCAGATAAAAAAAGACTCCATTCAAGAAAAGGTCTAAATTTAAGTCCGGACTTAGTAATTAACAGATTTTAACACAACTTAGCACATTTGGTCATTCTGTGCATGTGCGGTTGTGATGGTTTTTACTGTCTGGGTGTAGCAAGTTGAGTGATTTTCCTACAAAATACTGAATGATGCTGGTTCATGCAGAAATTGCATGGCTATTTAACTGTTTAAAATAAGATAATATTAATAGTTGGAATGTATAACATAAGTGTTATAATACTAAAAGTATGAATACATTGCAGGAGTTTGTGGTCTGTAAATGAACCTGAACAGAATCAGTGTTCTGGTTGCCCACTGTTTTAACGACCTGCAAATGTACTTTATCACGCAGAACTTTTATAACCAGGTGGCGTCAGCTGGAGGTGGGAATAACTACAGGGTGCTCAATTGTTCCCATTCTGTTTGTGGGTGCCTTCAGGATTCTGCTGATTGGTGCAAAGCAGATGGTTAGAGGGATAAAATTACCGCTGGTGCAGAAACTCGCTTCTGCAGTGATACATGGAAAATCCTACAAACAGCAGCTTGCATGACCTGGCTGGTGAAGAAGGTGGATGAGCTGGCCAGTAATGAAGATCTAACCTTCCATATTGTCCCTTATGAGAGGTGTCACAAGCGACAAGTATTCCTTGCAGGTTGAGGCAGCCCACGCAGATCGCTAGAGCATGGGGAGGCAGAACAGCACACAATTCTTTAACAAGCATGTAGGATGATAAACAACAAATGTATTTCTTCTTTTTCATAAATTACGAATTAAATCTTTAGTTTTTCAAACACAGGTGTTTATATTCAGTTGCATCCTCCACACTCTCATGAAAAGTAAAATGCCTGTGAGTCTAATTCTTAAAACTTGTTAGGAATTATATCCATATAGTGAGATTTGATTGCTGTACAGGGAGAAGTCAGATGTGTAAGGACATGGCAGCTTAGTGGTTAGGGCTTTTAGCTACTGATTGAAATGTTGTGTTTTAAATCTTGGTTCTGTCGAACTGCCATTGTTATGGATTTAAGCAAAGCTCATTATCCTCTCTGCTACAGGGACACCATATCAAGGTTGCCGCCGCAATGTGATTTCATTTTTTTTTAATGAGCAGAGATATGCACAGAATAAAATACTGCCCGGTCAAAGAATTTATTTATGTATAACTACTGAATACTGATATTTTATTGGGTGCTTTAACTTTATGTGCAAAATTACAATATTATATTGTCACAGCTTTTATTTTCTGTCCAAAGTGAAATTAATATTCAACCAAGGTGATGACAGGAGACAGAAAGCACTCAGTACTCAACAAAGTATTCTGCAAATCTGAATACATTCAGGACTCTGTGATGATATATATTAATTTGATTTGATTCAATTTGCACCGCAAGATTGGCAGCGTATTACAGCCAGCAGCTTCAACTAATAAAGCGTTGAATCTTGTCTTAACTTATATGAGAGAAAGAGAGATTTAAGACCTACCATATGGATGCACTTTATATTTACACAATTATTAGTCCATTTTTTACTTTTACCATTGTGTGTTGTGCATTCATAAGTGGATCTAACCCCCAAAATATACCTCAAACACTCAAATGTTTTCACACGAAACTACGTAAATAAATAATGAATGTAAAAACAAGAGTTTGCCGATTAGAACAAATCTATGTAAAATAACTAGCACCATGGTCTGTGTCTGGGTCAGCACAAGGCATCTTTTGCCCCTGCCTCTGTGATGTCACAGTGATGGATGAGGGCTGCTAATGTTATTATGATAAAATTCTAATACAATATAATTAATGCATTTTTTTAAGAATGTTGTGTTTGTGCTAAATAATGTATAGGGTTTCTGCAGCATTGGCCTTGATTAACATCATAAGTTCAAGTCAGTCCATTGCCAAAGCAAAAAATCATGCCATAAATGCTGATGTAACAACATCAGGTCAGACGGGGGAATTTAAAACCCCTAACATATGCTGATTATTAACTTAAAGTGGATTTTACAATTAAGGTGCAAAATCATTAAAAACCTAATGAAGGCTTAATGTTCACATGACACTACACATTTTTGTGGCTGCAGTATCTTGCTGTAAGGAATGTGTGATACTGGTTGCTATAGAGATGGGCTTAAAGAACACATGTGGAAACCCTTCCTCCACCTTCACCCACACATTGACATGAATTACTGTACATCTAAGTGTTTGGGTCTGAGTGGGTGGATAGCCACAAAAGCAGAGCGGATCTTTATGAGCTCTGGTAAGACGGCGCTTGCTTCCCATGTCATCCCATGACAGATCTGTCTTATCAACGGATGCCTATTCATTCCGCCTGTTTGTTTGCTTGGGCAGGATTGTAAGCTATTAACACAATTATGTATATAAACTTGGTTTTGATCAGAAATTAAAGTAGAAATGACATTTCTCCCATACATTTTAATAGCAGTGGAGAGTCAATGTGGCATCTTAAAAAGGGCATATTGGGTAAAAGACCAATTTAATGTCCGTCACCTGAATTTGGGTAAGACAACCCAGACAGCTTCATTTATAAACACCTCAGTGACTCCAGTGCTGATCCAACGATCAAAAATGTCCCACCCCTGCACCATCCTGTGGGTACGGAGGATTAGAGGATGACTAACACAAACCAGGCAGCAAGAGATGACCTGCTTATCTTGCATTTTACATCTATTAGGTGGAGCAATGTAGAGCAAGATGATACTAATAGAGTTTACAGTGAGGAGACAGAGGATTTTTAATTTCCAGCAGCACTAATATACCAGCACAACACACACTTACCCATCATGTCGGTGTTACTGCGGAGCTGAAAATGATCAATCATGTAAATTTCTCTATCTCTTTAGGAGTTCTGATTATTAAAGAGCAGAGTAAGATGGACTGATATATATACAGTGGGTTGCAAAAGTATTCATACCCCTTGAACTTTTCCATATTTTGTCACATTACAACCACAAACATAAATATATTTCACTGGAATTTAATGTGAAAGACCAACACAAAGTGGTATACAATTGTGAAGTGGAAGGAAAATTATACATGAATCAACATTTTTTTTACAAATAAAAAACTGAAAAGTGCGACGTGCAAAAGTATTCAGCCCCCCTGAGTCAATACTTTGTGGAGCCACCTTTTGCTGCAATTACAGCTGCAAGTCTTTTAGGGTATGTCCCCACCAGCTTTGCACATCTAGTGACTGAAATTCTTGCCCATTCCTCCTTGCAAAACAGCTCAAGCTCAGTCAGATTGGATGGAGAGCGTTTGTGAACAGCAGTTTTGAGATCTTGCCACAAATTCTCAATTGGGTTTAGGTCTGGACTTTGACTGGGCCATTCTAACACATGAATATTCTTTTTTTTAAACCACTCCATTGTAGCTCTGGCTTTATGTTTAGGGTCGTTGTCCTGCTGGAAGGTGAACCTCCGCCCCAGTCTCAAATCTTTTGCTGACTCCAACAGGTTTTCTTCCAAGATTGCCCTGTATTTGGCTCCATCCATCTTCCCATCAACTTTGACCAACTTCCCGGTCCCTGCTGAAGAGAAGCACCCCCAGAGCATGATGCTGCCACCACCATATTTGACAGTGGTGTTTTCAGAGTGATGTGCAGTGTTATTTCTCCGCCACACATAGCGTTTTGCATTGTGGCCAAAAAATTCAATTTTGGTCTCGTCTGACCAAAGCACCTTCTTCCACATGTTTGCTGTGTCCTCAACATGGCTTCTGGCAAACTGCAAACGGGACTTCTTATGGTTTTCTTTTAACAATGGCTTTCTCCTTGCCACTCTTCCATAAAGACCACATTTGTGTAGTGCACGACTAATTGTTGTCCTGTGGACAGTTTCCCCCACCTGAGCTGTGGCTCTCTGCATTTCATCCAGAGTCACCATGGGCCTCTTGTATGGGCCAATTGTATACCACTTTGTGTTGGTCTTTCACATTAAATTCCAGTGAAATATATTTATGTTTGTGGTTGTAATGTGACAAAATATGGAAAAGTTCAAGGGGTATGAATACTTTTGCAACCCATTGTATATATATATATATATATATATATATATATATATATATATATATATATATATATATATATAATTACACTCAGTAATTGTAGAACCATCTATATGGTACGTGCAACTGATATAATAGACAATGATTATGGAAACAACAACATGTGCATAATAAAGTGATTATTTATTGCATGTATTAATTAATAACCTTATTTTCTTGTGTTTTCAGTGGACATGTGTTGGCACTGGTTTGTGCCCATAGTTTTATCTCTTAGCCTTAGGTAGAACTCGACTAGCCTTCACCCAACAGCTGGCAAATCTGATGAAATACCAGAGAGGCAGACAGAACAGAGATGTTGTTCAGACACCCTGCAGTAAACTGGCACCAATTCACATTTACTCAGAAGTGGAGGTGTTTAGATGGGTTTAGTTTTATTGGGTTAATGAATTGCCCCTAATGGAACTCTGATGGTTATATCAGTAGTCAGGACTTGTCCATGACCATGTGCTTGTGACGGTTGTTTTACAGATTATACACAGATTTATCTGTTGTGTTTTATTACTTTAAATTACACTGAGATTTGTTTTTTTTATCTGGCCACAGAACCATGAGCTATGTTTGGGTTTCGTTGCAGTTTGGCAGCAGATACGTTTCTCTCACAATCCTGCCAAAACATTTCTGGTTATGTAGGTGGCATATTGTAGCTAGGGAGCCATTCTGTCTCAAAGTGTTTTGTTAAAAAGTAAGTAGCAATACCCAAAACAGGTCTCACAAATATCCAAATATACATCATACTTCTTCTATTTGTTGTAAGTTGAATGGTGATTAAATTGCAGTAAAGTCTCACCGCTCCCGCCGGTCTCTGTACAAACCTACACAGCATTTTCAAACCTACTAAATCATGTTAAAGTGGACAGGTTGTTGCTTCATCATCCTTTCTCAGGGCGCCATCCATCAGCCTTTAGTCTCATCCCTCCAAGCGGAAGCGTAAATTGATCAGAGTGGGAATCACAATGGAAGTCACGGACATACACACACACACATGGTGTTCTTTCACACAGTGTCATGGATGCCCATTAATGTGGTCTGGAACACCCTCCACCTGGTGCATTGAATATAAAATCATTTTCACTACTCGCTAGGCTTAACAATGTCTGTTAATGGATACCTCCTGCTGACGTTTCGTCCGGCAAATAGAGCAGGGGAACTGAGTCACAACAAAGAGGGTATGCATCACCGAACGAAACACAAATAGGGCTTTTGTGTCCAAACTTGGCAGTGGTTCCGCAGTGAGAATTTGAGATTCCACTGTTAGAAGCCATTCCCTGTTCTAAACACACTGATTAAACTGGTTAGTGGTTTTCAGATGAGCTCTTATTAACACCATTTTAATATTTTGCAGATTGCTTTACCTCCTTTAGCTTTGAACATACATCGAGAACTTTACTGTAAACTATGATGCTGGATCAAAGCTGCTTTGAGATTTATTTAATAACACTGATGAACCAGTAGCTGCAGAAATGCAGGAATAATACTGATGGCAGTAAAACAGGCCACAATAATGTAAATATTAATCTCTTAATGCTTCAAACACAAATCACTGATCACTCTGCTGGATTTAAACCAATAAAGTACCTGGATAGACATTAGTACCTTAGTAGGAGTCTATAGTACCATGTAACGTTTTTAAGGCTGAGTGGCTTAAAAGATGATTTAGTGTTTTAAATCTGACATCAGTCCGGGTAAACGGGTGGACATGCAATGCCTATAAGGAAATTAGAAACTGCAATTGTCTGCACAAAGTCATGACAGTAACAAGGTCCCTGTTTATAGATTTAAAAGAAAACCAGCTAATTAGTGTGAAATGCATTCTGCGATGGCTGCAGCTTTATTAGGAGAAAAAAAACCTCGCTGTTTTAGGAACTTTATAGTATTATTCTGACACAGTACTACATCTATTCCATGCATAAACACATTTGTATGTAAATAATGTTTCTAGAGATCAGTGAGTTTACAGTGCTGAAATTAAGCTCTACACACCTACTGCCTAAGGATGTAACCGCATTCTTTGTAAAGGCCACGGTCTTGTTCTCTCCTGTCATTTAAAAGACAGAACATTATTTGTTCCTATAGTTTAAGCCATAACTATGGTCAACTGTCGATGAGCTAAACTGTGTAAACTATACGATCACTTAGGAAAATTGTCTAATTCTTCTGCTTAAACTGACCCACTGTCAAAGCTTTAAAGTTCAATAACCCTGAAGGATCTCCAAAACGTTCTGCACAGTCACAAACTGAAAAACTTCTGATGAATCTTCACGGATCTTGGAGCTGTCAGTGCGCACCCCCCCCCTCCCCTCCCCTCCTCGTCGTTCTAGATTTCCGACAGCACACATTAAAAATGAACAGGTACAAATTGAAATCGAGTCGCTGCTCTCTGAAGGGCTGCGCATGGTTTGACCACCATGAGGCGCTATTCAGCTTTGATTTCCAGCAGAGAGCGTCGCTTCTGCAACTCTGCTCGTGTGTTGTTACCTGTGAGAAGAGCAGCGGCGGGTGACTTCTGCAGTTTCTCAGTAAACCCGCCGCACCTCGCAGGTCCGACTCCTCACAGGTTTGGATTGGCGGTGCAGACGGAACTGCTATAATAGAAATATTATATAATATAAAGTGCACTTTTTTCATATCTGGTTCGCTCTGGTTCTCTGGAAGTCGCCGCTGCTCTCGTGTGTGATGGAACAGAGTTTGGGGGCAAACCTGAGCAGATCGCACCATTCATTAACGCGCAAAGAGAGAAAGCCGTGACTCCGGCAATCAGCTGGAGCGCCTCTGAGGGCTTCGGGAGCGCCTCTGACCCAAACAGCCGCAAATTAAGCAGCGGAAATGGAATTTCTTATCGGACTCGTCCAGAGTCACTTGGTCAGTGGTTGGTGATCAGACGCGGATAGCGACGGATTGATGGCTCAATGACTAAAGACGCGGCAGTTTACTTTTTTGCAGTGAAAGCATTTTATTACCTGGGCTGGTTGTAGGTCTTAGGGATAGTGAATCCGAACCTCCTCTTCTCTCAGCCAAATATGTAAAATAAATGATCGACTTCAGTCGCATGAAGCCTTCACTGGAGGAGCAGCAGACTTTTGGGGGCTCTCTGGTGCAGAACGAGGCAAAATGAAGTGCAGCTGAAGCGCACTGAAGAGGACCCGGCGGTTTGAGCGTCTCGGGTAAGTTAAAGCTTCCTGTCGCGTTGATGAGAAAAAGAAATAAATAATTCATTAATTGTTAGGATTTAAGCCGCACTTTACGCCAACTGACGCTCGAGAGTCGCGCGTCTTGCACGCGCCTGCGCGCAGTTTAGAGCGTTTGTGATTATAATTAATTTATCTTGACGCTGCGTTTTGTTTATTAACATAACTCGTGTATGTAATCATCCTGCAGAATCACCACAGATTCCATGCAATGCAAATGTTGGAAAACTATTTCTTGAGTCCTTTGAAGTGAAGCTCTCATACTAATCATTATGATTAGTGATTTTTTTTTTTTATTTTAATGTGCATGGTCGACAGTATTGGGAAATATGGTGCAAAACATTTATTACAATAAACTCCCTTATCTATCCGTCTCTTATTTCTACTCATGCAATTAAAATAACTCCTGTTTAAAGTCTGATCTGAGAGTGAATGTAATGATTTAGTCCCTGACCACTTTGTTAGTTTTACCTTTTGTGTGCTACACTGTCGACTTTATTATTTCCACCGTATCAATGCATCATAAGGTTCTACAAGGATCTATTTCACTGCATCCCTTTTCACTTTTTTTAATGGCCAGGACCCCCCACAGAGCGGGTTCTATTTCTGCAGTGGATAATTCTCAGCACTGTAGAGAGACTGATGTTGTGGTTGTGTGCGTATTGTGATGGTATGACAGTGGTGCTGATGAAAGCTTTAAATTCCTCAGTGTTACTGCATCCAGTGCCACCAGCATCCAGAACACTGATGAAGGATTAAAGGATGATTAACATTAGTGTCTCTGCAGAGCAGAGAATCACCACCTAAAACCTAAATAGTATCTGCTTTATTCTGATCCACCGAGAATCTGAACCTTTAATTATCAGAGTAAAGACAACTAACAAAGTGTGTAGGAAACAGCTGGACTACATAGTGTATCTGTATATGGTAAGTGGAACTGATAAAACGGACAATAAGGCTTACCAATGATGTACAAACTTGTAGTATTTAATTCTTACACTTGATATATATACAGAGTGAGAGTGAAAGTCAAGTCTAGAGGAATACAAGCACAAATGGTCTTTTATAGTCGTCTCAAAAGTACTTTGTAATAATAGCCTTAACTAAAGCTTTTACACTTAAGTCCAATTACTGTGGCAATGCATCTTTTATCCCCTGAGTACTGATTCACACTAATGCATCCCTTTATTAGAATTTGCAAATGCAGCTTCCAGTTTTAGTATCTTGGACTATGTGTTCCTTTACTCAACCATTTGGCAACAGACAGAGGAGCATGTTTTTTTGGTTCTACCAAATTACTCAAATATTTTTGTGGTCCAGGTCAGGTGCAGCCGCCATGTGCTGCTAATTGAATATGCCTTTCTATTGGTTCAACTCCGGTGTAGTAGGCTGGCCATTGATGTGTTACTGGTACTAAAATATATTGTTCTAATCTTTTGTAAAAAATAAAGTTGGTCTCCTATAGTGTGCTACTGTAAAGGACTGCTCCAGAATAATTTCTATAATTGTGTAAACCACATGATCAGCAGCATGTTAGTGATAAATCCATATAGCTGATACCTAATTAAGCACTTTTAGTGTTAATCGATATTTGAGGCACTTCTGTAGTTGTTAGCACATCAGAAACCACTTTTAATATTCAGTAAAGCAGATTAATGGAGATTATTAAGCATTGTATGAAACTTCAATTATTTAATAGTAATGTGTCTTACTGACAACACAGCAATAACCCTGCTGGAATTTCGTCTCCTACTGATGAGCTATATGAGCAACAGTGTTGGAACACACCTCTTAATCACAGAATTCAGGTGTGTAATTCAGTTCCGATGGCACAGGTGTATGGTCAGCCACAGGTAATGCAAATAGTCTTGCATTTTGGCATGATTGTTTTCACCTTTGTGGGAACAGTTTTCCGAAGACTGAAAACTCCCACAGAAAGCTGTTATATTTGTAAGGTGGGGACCATCTTAAAATGGGGTGTCATTAAAAAGTTTCTGTATTATCAAAATGATCAAATATGGATATATGCACACCTATATGGACAATTAATGATGGACAACGTACTGGACAAATACAAATGTGGGGAGAACTTTCAAATTTCAGCAAGAAAAAAAATCAAACACAGGAGATTCTGGCTGTGAGGTGACAGTGCTTTTCACTGTGCCATGGTGCCACCTTTTTAAATATTCAAGTGCGTTTAAAGTTGTTCTGACTTGAATTATTCAAGTTCCTGTCACAACCATCATAGTGTAATAATTAGAAATTGTAATTTCATGACTTTTGCTACCTGGAACTAAAAAAAATGTCTTGCCTTGAATGCGAATATGTTAGTAACATTAGAACATTCAGGCTTTAATACTTTGTTATTTTTATTATTAAAGTACATTAATCTTAGATTGAGTGTCAAATAATAAAACATTAATTTAGTTTAACTTATTGGTTATAAACTGATTCACAGTGGGCTAGAATTAATGATGACTAATACATATTGGTAAATATATAGGCTGGAACATCTGTGTAAATGATGGAGGAGGGTGTAGAACTATCACCTCACAGCAATAAGATCCTGGATTTGATTCCAAGGTGGGTCATTTCTGTGTGCAGTTTGCGTGCTGTCTTCATAGATGGGAGGGCATTGTTTGGTTAGTTTTGTTTATCCAACCTCAGCTCCACAGTGAATCAATGAGTTTAAATTGCTTGTATGTGTAAATGTGTGTGTGCATCTCAGGGTTTCTCTGGAATCAGGCTGAAATAGGCTCAGCATCCCCCACTATTTTAATTAAGGAATAAATGCTTAAATCGTGTTCTACTTTTAGTTCTACAGTACAAACTGTATTTTATATCATAGATTTTCACAAATTAAATAAAAAATATTTATTTTTACAGAAATGGACAAAAATCCCTAATTTAGTTCCATGTCATATTTTATCATCAGTGCTTGTCTCTGAGTCTGGGTGTGAGTGTGTGTTTGTGTGCTGACACCTGGCTCGGATGATGAGTTTTTAATTGCTAGATGCTGTCTCGCTTCATTGATTTATGGATCGGGGTCGAGTCTGCCGATGGACGCCAGCCAGACTTTAACCGGGACTTGAAATGCTCTCACCAGTTTATTGCCAGTTTCTTTCCTTGTACACGCCGTGTGCAGCCTCGGCAACGGTGACACTGCACCGCAAACGATGATGCTATTTTAAAAACAAGATCATCCCATATCTTGCATATATTGCGGGATGGATTCTTATTTTCCCCTCACAGTGCGCCAAATAATCCAGAGTAAGACAGGTCTTTCTTGCTTTCGTATCTTATTTCTGGTTTTCTGCAGCACATGTCAATATAAAATATTGCTCTAACCCTCTGAGAAAAATAATGTTGAAGCTACAGCTCGTCTGTGTCATGCCCTGATTCTCTGCTGCGGGACAGAAATATGACACAGAGCTTGTAAATCTATCATCTATTGTACACTTTTTTTCAACATGTGTAATGACTGCATATGTTTTGATTGTAGTTTTCATAGAAGTCACAGTAAGTGCAAAATCTGCACTTCAGTAAATACATAGCATTTTACTCTAATACATATTTTATTCAGCATTCAACCCTTAATTAATCTAAGTATAAAGGACCGGTCAGGATGTTATTAATTAAAGCTTAACAGAGGCTTTTGATTTGTAGTGGCTTTGTGCTCATTATAATTCTTCTGAATATGCATAGAAAAGATCTCGTATCCATTAGTTCTTGGTCCCATTAATATAAGTAAGATATTATTAAATAAGTCCGTTGTGTATAATTCTTTATGAGCCTGTGATTATTTATTTACTTACTATAAATTTCTTTTTTAACTGTTAAAAAGGTCATGTTAAAAAAATGACAGGACCAGTTTCTCTAGATCGTACAAAGTAGATTTCCAGAAAAGTTAATAAACTCTAAAGAAAAGCAGTAAAACTAATTTGTTTACGCGCTTGAACCTTTTTTTAACTGATAAAATACCTATGTCTTTAAGATATTAAAAGCATTGTCTAAAAGTAGATATAACACTTTTTTTTTTTAACAATTAATAGGTTAAGAAAAAAACATCCACCAAAGGCTTAGTCTTAGACGATGTTTCTCCACATGAGTCACCATCTACAGTTAATGTCATTAAAAGAACCAGTGAGTTGAGGGAATTAAGATCTTCTCACCTTTTCATTAAAATATCTTTCTAAAATCGTGTACGCCACACTTTTAGTACAGATTAGCTGCTTGAAAACAAATCAAAGGCATTTTACTTGAATGACATGTCATACATCTGTTTAACACTCCCCATCCAAACCTTCAGAAACATGCAAATGTCTGTAGCTCTAAATTGGTTTTCAGCTTTCACTTTGATGCATCATAGATGTTACACTGTCAGCATATGTAAATAACTGGCCCAGTTATGTTGGACTGCAGTAAAGGACCTGCGAGTGGATAGAGTAGTCCTGAGTAAGTAAAAATGAAGTATTAGTTAACCTTCCATGTCCTGGAGAATGCATTCATATACGCTATTGCTATGCGATTGTGACTGGAAAAATTGTGAGTAAATGAAAACAGATGGTGGGACCAATCCCAGCATGCTTGCTGCTTCGCTTGTGCCCTGACCATTTATCACCATCAGGCTTTATCATAAAGACTTAACCCCTTGAAGGACGCGAGTGCGCAAGTGTTTGCTGTGATAGAAATTCCAATTTTCAGCAATGCATGGACACCCAGTGCAGCCTATTGTCAGGCGTGAATAGCCTTATATTATCCAAATAATATATAATCCAAACATTACATAACTATATACTGTATATTTTATATATTTAATTGTGGAGCTCACACATAAGTGGGAGGTGGCCATAGTAATTAGATTTGCTTCTTTAGATTGGAGTTTCTCGGTGCACAAACTATAGGTATACAGGATGGCGTTGTCAGTGTAAACATATAAATCAGCACCAGGAGATTTCTTTACACACAATGGTGTTTTAATAAACATGCTAATAACTTTAAGCTGTTGCTGACAGTATTTATTTATGTACATTTTGTAAGCGGGCATGTCCAATTAAATTTTACAACAGCTTTTGAGGCTTCCCGGTATCACTGGTACTATGGTCTGATAAAACCGCATTACTTAGCATGTCAATGGGCCGGCAGAGCTGCACACACTGCTGAATTATTCCAGATTATTCATAGTTCTAATTTTTTTCAATACTACAAAAACCCTATTCCCTAATGTAGGAAATTGCAAAACCATGCTGTTGAATTGGAAAGGATGCTACGGAAATGAGCAGCGCTGTGCACAGGTGGACTTTGGATTTATTGCCTGGTGGCATGTGTAATATAATTCCTTCTGACTTTTATATCCCCGCAGCTGCTGCCTTTTTTATTATAAAGCAAAGATCAAATGGGGGAGATGCAGCCTGGTCAGTAACGTGTCATATTATGTGACACATTACCTTCTGCATGAGCTCAGGTTCAGATCGAAGACTCCAATTTCATTGGATTGAAATATAGTTCTATTAGTTAAATAAGTCTTGCATTTTAAATCAGTTCATGCTCCAAATTAAGTAATTGTATTTTATTTTGTTTAATTTTGATCCTAAAGTATTTTGCACTAATAGAACACTGTCAAGTGTTTAAACCCTGCGTTCATCTCTGTCGCCAGTATAGTCTCTTTATCTTCACAGTCCCAGGGGTGCTGTACCATGGTTGATCCTGTACACTGACCCAACAATCAAGCTGGGATTTCTTGTATGTTGTAAAGAGGCACCTGGTTTGATTCCTTGGAAACCCAAACAAATGTCTTTTCTGTGTCTGTGTGGCGTTAACATGTTCTCCTCATGCTTGCATGTGTTATCTCTCTCTTCCTGCTTAATTTCAAGACATTCCAATAAATAAACTGGAGATAATAGCTATTAAGATGTACGTATTAATGCTTTTTTTATTTTTATTTTTTTTTTTACAAAAGATAGATGAAAAACGTCAGAAATCAGATATATTTGTGGAAATTATATATCTTTGGAGCATTATTACAGTGGTTAATAAATAAAGCATCACTCTTTAACTTTCACACAGGACACGTTATTATCTAAACTGCATTTCTTAAGCTGTTCCCCTCATGCAATAGATCTGTATTAGGTGAAATTTGTCCAGAAGGTGCTCAGACATCTGGATAAAACTGTGAGCAGTGGGGGTCCTATTTTAATCACAGACAACAAAAACCTTTGTAATTATTTAAAGGTGGAATTCAGGTCTGAAATGTCCTACTATAGATTTTCCTTGTTGCAGTAAAGGCTGCAAAGAGCATTTTGAACTCCTGACCTACAGAAGTCAAAACAAATTGATTTTTAACCTACTGGCTATTCCCCCCAGGATCCAGGTAGACAGGAGCAGAACTTTAAGAGACTAAAGGGGATTTGCTGCAATACCCAGGATAAAAAGAAACACTGTACCCTGTGTTTAACTGCTTATTGTATAAAAACATTGCTGGGTCACTGCAGCAAGACTTCAGTTTAAATTGATACAAGAAAACTGACTTATTATGTCTCCGTACCGCAGATATTTTTTTGAAGTCTGTTGAAAAGCTGACCTCAATTCACAAAACATTAAATCATGTATCAATTTGGAAAAAAAGGCGATGTACAACATTCTGAGGAACATGTACAGGAAGGAAGTTTTAGGCCATTCACAAGACTGGAAAATAGATCTTGCTGCATGACAAAACTCTTTTATTTTGCTTCCTAAACTCGTCCTTTAGTTTCTGAAAAGTTGCGGCTTTCAGAGTAGCTCATCAGGCCTAACGGTGATCCTATGGCGTGCTGTTTATGCTTGTTTTGTGAGCCACACATATTCCCATAGCATCTGAATTTAAAATGGACTCTTGCAATGCCTTCTCTGGTGTTCCATCTGCTGTCTTGTTGGCTGTTACTTCTACTTAGTTGAGCAGAGGGGTGCCAGAGAATGAGGGAAGCAATCTGTGTGACCCTACAGGGAAGAGGCTTATTGCTCAAGCATTTGTCATGAATCATTCTATTGCTTTTAGCAAGAAGCCACTATTCCTTGTTAGGGGTGTTGATGAAATGCTTTAACTTTAATAGAGCATTAATTTAAAAGCAGAAGATTTCTTGGGTTTCTCGTCTATTGCGTTTAACCGCAGGACGTCGGGAGATTTAATGCGATTAGACCCTCGGTGTGGTTTACATGCACAATGATGTACACATGCGTCTTATGCTACTGAGTGCAGCAACGCAGTGCAGTAAGGGAGAAACTAATGTTTTCATCATTTGAATATTGCTGGTTGGTGTTCCAGCACAGAAGTACTGCCTACTCAGCAACTTAGAGAAGAGGGGAAAGTAGAAAATTCTGACCTCAAATTGAAGTCTTTTTGGGGTTAATTCATTTAGATTGCTACAGCAGAGTTTCTGGTCACAATTGAATTGTCACCTCATTCATTTCTGATGTCATAATGTCGTGGTTAACATACACTATACACAGTGACATTGTAAGTATATGGACACCCATGTTTTTAAGCTTATATGGAGAATTAGAGTTTATGCTTCCAATAAGCATCAATGACAAGATTTTGTAGAAATTACTTTTCTATTCAGCATGTCTTAATTTCTGGGATTTTAAGACCACAGCAGGATCCTAATTATAAAATACCTTTAATTAAAGGTTCTTGAATGTTTGTGGAAATACACTCTCAACTACAAAAGCATTTCTAAGCATGTACTATGAGAGGACCAGGGTCCACTCATGTCCGGGGTTAAGTTCCAGACTCTCGCATACAGATGCAAAATTGGCTAAATGCTTGATTTTACAATGGCTGAACCCAATCCAATGATTAGGGGTTGTCCTTTTTGTCATATTTCTTCATTCATGACAAGTGCAAGACACATGCTGATATTATTTATCAATGTCGGATAAGTAACATGAAAGTGCTACAGTGCTTCCTGCCACAGCTGGTTAAACTGTAGCTATAAAGACTCACATGCTAATGCTACACACACACACACACACACACACACACACACACACACACACACACAGTGCTGCCTTGTCGCTCTCAGCTTGATGGCCACTGGGCTCAGGAGCCAGCCTACTGGCTGTGATTTTATTAGAGCTGGCTTAATGGTGCCACGGCGACTTTCTGCTTGGCCTGTGTCACCTGAATACTGATGTCTAAGTTTCCCATTCAGCTTGAAAGTGCTGCACTCTGGCTATTCTGCACAGGTAAAATGTGTGTAGTCAGCATGATTGTTGTGAACTTGGGCTACTGCATTTCTATAGATAATCTCAATGGAGAACATAATTGTATTCAAAGGTTTCATACTTTCAGGCTTTTGGATTTTTACCATGAGGATATTTAATTTGAAGTCATCGGAGGGAATTTATGTTCAAAGAATTATATAAATAGTTTAAAATATATATTTTTGTACCAACAATGTAGTGTTTTATAAGCAGATAAATTCGCACGATTGTGCAACACTGTCCTCCTAAAACTTTAATATAAAGTGGTTAATCATCATTTAGTTTCAGAAATGTAATGATTTTTATTTGGCTTGTACAAGCACATTAGATGAAATGTAGCATTTTAGAGAATTCCAGGACCACAACTAGGGGTCTAATGTCTCTATTGAATAAAACAAATTAATATGATGTATAAAGCATTATTTGGTGGCATGGTGGTGCAGCTGTTGTGTGGTATATTTGGGTGGAGTCTGCATGTCCTCCATGTCTCCGCATGGGTTTCCATTCTCAGGTTTCCTCCCACATCCGGAGACATGCTGTTTTGCGACGCGCCTTAATTATACTAGTAATTGGGAATGTGCGTGTTAGTGCACCAAGTGAAGGTACGAAGCCCGGTCCAGTGAGCATACTATTAGAAAATAATGTATGTAGCAAAACAGATGGAATACAGTCCGTTGTTGCATAACTACAAAAATGAATATTTTACAGTTACATATAAAAACTTAATAATTAATTATTCATTAATCACATTTAAAATGTATACAATTTGGTATTCTAAGTATTAAAAAAAATAATAAAAAATAAAAATAATAATAATAATAATAATAATAATAATAATAATAATAATAATAAATAATCCATGTTGCAAATTTTGCCATAGTCTGTCAGATTTAAGTTTGGTGTGTGTGTGTAATAATAAATTTGCAAGCAATTTATAAAATGATAAACTCATGACATAATCAACTCAAGAATTTCTAAAATGGCAACATGGGGCTTATTGGAAACAACCCATTAGAGAAGCATCTTTGGAAGAGCAGAACTCGGTAATTGGATTTAGGGTAAGCAGCTTTAAATGTGTCAGGGTGAATTTGGTCACAGGTTGATGACCAGGGGAGATGTTTATCCAGCTGTGTCGATTTGTGCTTACAGCTGTGTGACCGGATCCCCGATGATCTACATTAATTCCTCTTTATGTATGAGATTGTGTGGGTTGGAGTTGGCTGTAAATTTGCTCAGTTGGATCTGACATTGAACAAAAGTCCATGTTAATCTTTTATCATCTCTCAACTTCTGTGCACAGAACACTTTTGTCTTACTCTTTTTCTCTCTCTCTCTCGCTTTCTCTTTCTTGTGGGCTCCTGCTTTTATGGTAGGAGAGAGAAATCTTGTTGCCGCCTTCCCTCCTAACTCCCTCTCTCTATATATATCCATCTATCTCGCGTTCTCTTGATCTTTCTTTCCCTCCCTGAAGCTTATTGCCTAGGGCTGGCTGGCATGAAGAGCTCCTTCTGGGTTACAAACCAGTGGAACACAGAAACTCTGTTGTAGCTTATTGCTACAGTGAATATAGGAAATCTGTTAGTGAAGCAGCAGAACGCAGGGGAGTTGGAGCTGTTCTGCCAAGCCGATTAGTGTAGCTTTTGACCCTGAGGGTTTCCGTGGTAAGAGAAGCATAATAAAAATATCTACTTTATGCTTCAGGAGTCTTACCAGAAGCATCAGTGAATCAACACATTTACATTCAACAAAATTTACAAAACTCATAGTAATTCTTATACAAAGAGATGCCAAAAATAAGTAAATAGCAGGATTATAAAAATTCAATGGTCGAGATATCAAAATCTCACAGTTCTTGAAAAAAACTCCAGTGCTT
The DNA here is from genome assembly GCA_019802505.1 of Corydoras sp. C115. NCBI lineage: Eukaryota > Metazoa > Chordata > Actinopteri > Siluriformes > Callichthyidae > Corydoras > Corydoras sp. C115. Next base: position 2,299,788 of record JAFMOC010000029.1, read on the forward strand.
CAAAAAAGTTATAAATACCCATAAATCATAAAATCTTATGATGAGTGTTTTAAAATGCACAAAGTGATTATACTTACCTGAAAGTTTTAAATGGATTAAAAATGGAGAATGTAAAAAAACCACATGAGCAACAGGTGTAAATGAAAATGCTAGCGAGAAGATTGATTGGTACTTGTAATCAAAAATGCGTTCTAAGCACCCAGTGTTAATTACTGTTAATAAATACCAGTTGTTTGTAGCTACTATGCACCTGGATATCTTGTCATGATTTACATATCAGTCTGAAAGTAAACATGTATGAGATGAAATAATCTGTGTGTTTGGTTTCATAAAGAATTTTTATGTGTGTGTACAGTACAGTATATGTAAAAAAATAATAATTATTATATATATATATATATATATATATATATATATATATATATATATATATATATATATATATATATATATATATATATATATATATATATATATATATATATATGTATTTATTACACACACACACAAGAAAATATATTGGCTTTTTTATTATTATATTATTATTGTAATTATTCTTATAAACACAAAGCTCCAGTCCCGTCTGTGTTTCATTCGCCCTCCTGCATTCAGAATCACCGCAGCTGAACTGGCCAGTGATTTGTTTGCTGCATAATGGATTTGGCACAGATTGACCCTAATGAAAGTGCTCTGTTTTATAAAGTAGGTAGCACTGATTTAATGCCATTTGAAAACTGGAACTCATCAAGGTTCCTGTGTTCTGTGTGTAAATCACTTTTTTTTTTCAGGGGTGACTACAGTGTGCATGTCTGCTAATTAGGCCTAAGCCTGTAATGAAACACATCTTGTGCAGTGATGTAACTTATGGGCTGATGAGGCAGAACTCGTGTAATTGTTTATTTGGAGCAGTTGGTGGCACCCAGCAAATCAATGACAGTCATTGTTATTCAACAGCGGTGGATAATTACATTCATGATCATGAAATCAATAAATGAAAATTATTGGTGAGCTCAGGAAGCATGATCAGAAGTCAAAGCTGCAAACACTGTATCATCATGGCATCGTAACAGGTAATATGGGTGGAAAAAGAATGGAAATTTACATACATTCTAGCAGCCTGTAAAACACATCAATGTCCATTAATCCTGACCAAGAGATTATATGAATTGTATTTTGAGCTCATTCTCATACAGGGGGGTTTCATCTCTTGGCATTAATGCAGTTGAATTCCACAGCTCAGCAGTTAAATCTCTACATGGTTCTGGTTTTCACTTCAAATTACGTGGTTCCAAAATGCCTTGACATCCACATTTAAATAAACCATAACATTTATTTCCTCCTTGTTTTTGGCTCTGGGTGTTTTAAAACCATTAACACTTTGATGACCTCTGCTTATCACACAGATTTTCTTACCAGTTACTAAAAAACATCAACGCTAACCCATTAGTTTCTGACTAATCACTTCATGTACAGTGTCATTGTTTTGAATGTCTGTTCGATATTAAGAGCTAAGACTTCTAAATGACCCAATTTACTTAAAATAACCACACACTCTACACACGCAAATTAAAAGTGATAAGCAACAGACCATAAAGTAGATGAAGCAGAATCAGGTCTGAATAGAAGCAGAAACACATGTGTGTGGGATTGTGGGAATCACAAGATCGATGGAGCGATAAGAGATATGTGCCAATTACAATGTAGCCTGTGCAATTCAGCCTTCGCCAAATCCTATTTAGTGAAAATAGTGTCTTCTGACGGTTTTGTTTCAGGCATCAACAGATGGTCTGATATTTCTGAACAACTGATCCAGCGAATTTCATGTTGCACTAGTGACCAAAACTTCCCCTGTAAAAGCAAATTAGGAAAACATTATGCTTCAAGAACTTTTTATAAATTCAACCCAATTAAATTGTTGATTTATATTAATAATCTGAAAAGCCAGGTATACGCAAGCATACATTTGCATGGTCCTGTGTGTCCAGGTGGTAAATCAGAACAGAGTTAAAGTAACTTAAGTAAATGGTTACCACTATTTATTCTGTTATTCTGTAACCTGCTTTTGTCACGTAATCTCCCTGAGATTTAGGTTTAAATCAGTTTTCTAAAATTTACAACATCAAAAAAACTTTATTACAGCATGATATGATTCAATAGCATTTATTAATCTTTATAAATTCCCAGGATTGGCAAATTAATGGAGCTGACAGCCCTGTGCATGTGCAGTATGTAGAGAAAAACACTGATATAGTGGGACTTTAAAACGGTTTATTAAGATCTTAAGAATCCTTTTTAGAGTCGTCATTACCCTAGTCATCTGTTAATGGCTGCGCTGGCTCGAAATGAAGAGGTATCTCGGTGGGTTAATTTCATCCCCACTGCAGCAGCATAAGGTGGGCTGCTTGCTCTGGATCATGGTGTATTCACTTAAGCAGTGGGGAGTGAAGGATGAGAAATGACTGGGAAGATGGCTGCACTGTAAATCACCCCCACAGGACAGGCTTAGCAGACAGTAAACCTCTGTCCCTGAGTGAAAACCTGCATCTAAACATGCAAAATGATCTCATTCCCAAGTTTAAAATGATGGCAATACTGTTATTTTCAGGTACACAGTACTAGATCACACTTTTTGTTATTTAGTTTATTATTTGCAGTGATACAGTTAGTTGTAAATATTAGTTGTAATTAGTTGTAGTTAGTTGTAAAAATGTAAATATAAGAGGGCGTCATAGCTTTATGGTTAGGGTGGTGTGTGGTGAGTCTAAAGGCTGGAAGTTTACATGCTGAGTTCACCAAAATATGAGCAATTAAACAAAGCTCTTAACCCTCATTGCTTCAGGGTTGCGGTACCATGGCCGACTCTTTGTTCTGACCCCAGCCATCGAGTTATTTTGTAAATAGTTTGTGCACAATATAAAGAACACTTCAATTAATCTGTGTCTACATCATTTTGTATTGGGTGGATGAGAATGAAAAATTACAAATCTAACATTGATTGGCAAATCTGATCTGATACTGATACAATTCAAAATACCTGTAACAACAAAACAGAGTGGACTGTATTTTACAATCCAAATGCCAGAATGTCCAAATAAAACCAATGGTTGCTGTAGCCAGAAAACCAAACCCAGTGTGTAGTTAGCACATTGTATTTGTTTTTGTACATATTTCTGTCATATTGCAATATGTTATCATTTTAAACTTCATGTTCTTCATTTCAATCTGGAGACAAAATTATCTTTAAACTTGCAATGCATCAAATGATTAATTAGTACAGGGTTGCATTTGCATATCTCACTGTAGTTTCTTCGATTCCCAGAGCCAGTTACAGTGATTAACAACTTTCATGGTCATTTTCTGAAAAGCAAACACATTGTAGCACCATCCAGCAGTTGCAAAATCTATTTAGGCTTTACCCTGGTACCCTGTTTGTTTTCCACAAGCTGCATAATAGGAATCATTGTAATTTGTGCTTGGAAAATCTCAAAGGCAGCTGCAGAAGTAGTATAATGCTATTTGTAAGAACACATTTCCCAAAATACGTGTTTATTGCCAAGGACTTTGTATTAGAGATATATTACTGGTTCTTTGTCTTTTTCATTAAATAAACTACATTTTGGGATTTCCCGAACAACACAACAGTAAGACTGGTTAAAGAGACACTGAGTCGAAGACAGATGTTTTAAACTATGAAGCATGTTTTATCATTTTCATTTTAACTGCTGTGTGAAACTGTGGAACATTTAACTTTAACTTTTCTTTATTATATATGATAGGCAGTTGAACAGCAGTGAGTATTTTAATGTACTTACTGTAGAGGTAGGTGTACCTAATGAAGTTTTTAGTGAGCGTACATGATGCAATCCATGTGTTGCTGCAGGTAAAGAGTACCAATTTTTTTTTTTTTTTAAATAAAATAGCAATATTTTTTCCCTTTGTCTGTGTGGCTTTGGCCTATTTATCCCATGGAACATTTGTGGGGTCCAGACACTGATGTTGTTGGTCACAAACCCCAATTCTTTATTAATATAGTGGAGTGCAGGGCTCTCACCAACCATGTCATGGATATTGCTGATTTTAGATCAGCATAAACCGATAATCCAGCTGTGCAAGCAGTTTCGGCTTTTTTGGGAATATCATGAATAGTAAATCTGATCTCTTCTTATATTTATTAGGTGGTTTAAAAGCAGATCTCTGGGTGAAAATAATAAACCTAAACAAAAATGCAAGCGCATGGTTTTAGCGCTTGGAAATAAGAGCGCTGAGAACCGGCTGTCAAGGATGTAGGTGTCCCAGTAGCACACGACACCTCATCCTCCCCTGAGAGGCTGCTGCTGAGGCAAAAACAAAACAGGTCTACCTACTACATAGTGGGAATGGTGCCAGTTTGTCTCAATGCAGGAAGTGAAATCATTTATTCACATTTATTTCATCATCTATGTCACAGTTTTCATCGTTCACAAAATTTCGAAGCTGAGTCATTATTTTGTGAGAGGTTTCGAAAACCGTGTAAGAACTGGCAAGGCTGCCATGGTGTGTACGAGCAAAAGCATTCATGCTTTTGCCTGCAGAGGTTCGGAGATCTGCAGGTCTTAAGGTTGGATTTATTGTGCAAACTTAACTCACTGTAGCTTTGTTACTTGTTTGTGTCTTGGATTCATGCTTGTAGTTCATTGTGAATATTGGTGCCACTGACTGTCTCTTTATACTTTTGAAATGTTAAATCCCTCATCTCAGACCGCTGCACTGCAGTGTCTACACTTTCTCCAAAGCCCACCTTTTTAGAAATCAGTAATGGTGTTTAAAATCAGGTGAAGTGTTGGCAGTCCAGTGGGAAAGTTTGTAGCTGCCAGTCTATTGCATGTAAAAAAAGAGTTGGTCATTTTTACAAGAAGTTGTCCCTCAACCCCAATTCTGGGCCATGATACTCTAATTTTCAGTGCTGTGTGTTATAATGGCAGAAGGATGCTGAGGACAGAGCCACTAGGCAGGCACTGTTTGTATCAATAAATATTTTATAAGGATGTTAGTATTACAAATCCACCCTGAATTTATTCTATTATTAACATTAACTTGTACATTAGACAGGGTTTGAAATAACAAACTAGCAGTGGGCATATGGCATGTGTGTGGTGATGGGTAAATGCAACATGGTTAGTTTCTTGGGGGAGTTGCTGCTGTCAGCTGCCAGAGGCTTTGCTGCTGCTGTTTCAGGATCTGTTGTTGAGAGAGCTGAGCGCCTAGCTGACCTTTGCTGCACTCTCTGTGAAAGTTTCTTTGACTGTGCAGATTTAAAAACCTTTTTACTTTGCATTGCTTTGTTTAAATAAAGTGACACAAACACAAAATGCAATAGCGAAGTTGCTTTTGAAGGGCGCAAAAGAAAAATTCAAAGTGTCACAACAAACAGCAAACACCAATATGCGGTGAGAAAGAAACAGGAGCTTATATTCAGGCAGTAATAACAAAACAGTGAGTTTAAAGTGGTGGCGAAATAGAAAATCTGTCACCTTAATGTAAGAAAGTCCGGTATTCGATTCTCGGGAGGGCGGACAGGGTTCCTACTGTGTATCTTCTCAACGGGGGAAGAAGCACACCTTTAAAAGTTCAGCCCTCTTCAAAAGATTCAGGAGAGATCAATCGGAAGCCAAGTAGATGGTAAAACCAGGACTGGAATCAGAAAATGAATGGACAGAGTACATATACAGTACATACATGTTGAAACAGCATGTTCTCCCCCTGTTTGTATCAGTTTTCTGAGGTCCAAATGCAAATATGTCATTTAATTTGGAGAAAATAAACAAATGCCTTTGCTCAGTGACCTGTCCTGGACTTGACCCCCAGCAGCTTCTGTGACCAGGATGAGCAGTTTAACAACTAATGACTGAGAATAAGGATGAAGAACTTTAAAGAAATAACGAAAATGTGATATGTGTAAAAACCATAGGCTTTCTGTAAAGCAGTCTATGTCCCTCTGGTCTTATTAATTATAGTGTTTTGTAATCACAACTATATTAAACTGATTCTTCTTTCCTGATTCCATTACGGTAAGTACACATCTACAAAAGAATTCACCGTAGCTGGATGACTGTCATTACAAATGCTTAAGAATAAAGTTGGACCAAAGGACACATTAGGAGAAAGATAAAAAAGATTTTGGAGAGTTTTATCTGTCCCCTGTCCCCCTAACTACAGTTCAGAGCATTATTAAGAAGTAGGAAGACTGACTACCAACACTTTACAAAGAACAGGCTGTCCTTTAAAACTGCATGTCAGAGTCAGAAAAATATTGATAATTTTGATCTGGAAAGCTAATTAAAGGCCAAGTATGAATTTGATGGTTTGCAAAAGCCCATATTACAGAGACTGGTCAGTTTGTGGATGCTATAATTGGCTATCTTCACATAAAGTCGGTAGGGTAAGTCACACAAGAAAATGTCCCACAGTCAGAAAAAAAACATCCACATTTGAGATGATGTGAAATGGGTGTTAGGATTATTTAAGACCAAATTGTAGCACATCAGTTACAGAACACATTGGTGATGTAAAGCATGGTGTTGGGAATATTTCATTTCGCTTGTCATTGTATATTTCTGCTAAATAATTTATTTTTATTAATACTATAAGATGTTCAAATGATCCCATAGAAACATATTCAGGTTTATTTAGGGCAGCGTGAGAAAAGGACCCGTGATATGATTCTTTTCTACATTCACTGTAAAATAAGGCTGTATGTATGTGTATATATTTATAGAGAGAGGGTCCCAAAATTAGTAACCCATGACAACTACAAGCCCAGATCATCATATCTTTATGTCTCCAAGTCACTCTGCACAAACTGAAAATGCAGTAAATATAAATGAGATACTGTTACTTGTATTTGTTCTATCTGAAACTCTTTCATCAGCATGACTTTAATAAAGGTTACACTATTAAACTAACGCTGCTACCTTTATTTGTTTATTTGTGCTTTTACCTGCCATTTCTGCTGACAGATGCTACTTCCAGGAACAAAGAATTACTCTTAGAGGAGAACGAGACCTTGTGTGCTTTATTTGTTCACCAAAGCAATTTCTCCCATGGTCTTGACCCCAGGCACCAGGTCAGCATTTCTGTAGAAGGCTTAAAGTCTTATTCACTATGCATTTGACAGCTGAGTTTAAGAAACGTAACCTTTCTAGATCTGTAAACAGTGTGCTGTTTGGTAGAGGCATATTAATAGTTTTCATTCAGTGAGGAACAGAATGTGCATTGATCTCACAATGTTAGATTAAAACTGAAACAAAGACATAAGGGAAAAATATAGTTTACAGTTTAATATCCACTTCACTAAAGCCTATAACGTGGCACTTTGATGCCCACTGGATGAGAATAGCTGATTAGGAGTTATTTATTAACTGTCTTATTTCATATAGTTTTTTTCTTTTCAGTCTTACATACAGTATCTGGTATTAGTGCTCATGAAGCCCTGCCAACATTATTATTGGCTTTGTCTCACTGGTATGATTTTAGTTTTTCAATTTGTCCTTGGGTTCAGTTGTCCTTCTACTTAAAGCTTTAGGTCATAGATCAGACAGTTTAGAGTTAAAATCCCAGCTCAGTCAGTCAGACCCAGTTGGGCGTTTGAACAAAACGATTAACGTCCCTGCTCAAGGGGTGCGGTATCATGACTGTCCTGTACTTCTGACCTTGATTTTCTTTGAACCCACATTTCATATGCAAAAAAAGGACTCTTGTTGAACAGTGTATGTGTATAGTGTATCACAATTGACTGTATAGATATAATACACACTGATTCACTGGACATTTGTCCTCATGAATAGATTCACACACACGCACACACACGCACACACATAGACTTTAAATAAAACTGCCATAATACAAACTGATCTTTGAGTCATTGCTGACTCTGCAGTCCTATGAAGAGAAATAGGTTACCCTTTATGGTATTCTCTTCAAGTTCTGTGTAGCAAAATCAGATTCAATTTATAATATCACTTACCACTTACTCTCTCTCTCTCTCTCTCTCTCTCTCTCTCACTCTCTCTCTCTCTCACTCTCTCACTCTCTCACTCTCTCTCTCTCTCTCTCTCTCTCTCTCTCTCTCTCTCTCTCTCTCTCTCTCTCTCTCTCTCTCTCTCTATATATATATATATATATATATATATATATATACTTTTTATATTTCTGCCGGCAACACGGTGGCTTAGTGGTTAGCATGTTCGCCTCTCAGCGCTAGGGATTCCCGGTTCGAATCCCCATCTGGGTGGAGGTTCCATGTTCTCCCTGTGTCTGCGTGGGTTTCCTCCGGGTTCTCCGGTTTCCTCCCACAGTCCAAAAACATGGATCAAGTCAATTGAATTCTCAAAATTGCCCCATATAGAGTGTGTCTGTGTGAGTGAGTGTGTGCCCAGCGATGGATTGGCACCCTGTCCTGGGTCTATCTGCCCAGCGCCTGAGATGTTCTCCCCTGGATAGGCATGGGGAACCCCACCGCGACCCTAATAGAGGATAAAGCGGGAGATAATGAATATATTTCTACCTGCACTTTGCACTTGTAGGTTATCAGCCCTAATCAAACAACTCAGAATGCAGTATGCACAAACACAGGCTATTGGACTTTTTCAAATCAGATTTCTTATGACATACAATCTGTATGGCTAACTGGCTTAAAGCTGGTGTCTAATATTCAAATTTGGAATCATTGTGAGTCCAAAATGCTTTAATTTATCCTCAAATGGTCAAAACCCCCACAAAGCAGATGCCATTTGAGTGGTTGATTTCTAATTTTAATCATTCTAATGATTCTAAGCACTACAGTGACACTGACATGGCAGTATTGTTAGTGACATGGCATTAGTAGTGTGTCTTGATGAGAAGTGAGACTGAGAAAATATAGGAAAATGGTGTACCTAAAAAGTGGATAGTGAAGCTGTGTATATTATATGTATGTGTTATGAATTTGTAATTCTATAACATACCTGATTACTATAATTAGGACCATTGTTATTGTACAGGATACTGGGGAACATTGTGCTACTGTTGTTGCTTTTTAATCATAATAGAACCTACGATGATGTCACATTACTTGCACGAGATACTATTAACTCATATATGTAAGTTTAATCTGTCATTGTTGGTCTCTGTTTGCAGTGTGTGTGTGTATGCATAGCATGTATGAGCATGTGCAAGGCAGCACTTTCAATGAAAAGCTTTGCATTTTTTTTTATCCTTCATGCATTTTAAATGAAGTACATTTGCACTCTATGTTAAGGAAAGGTCTCTAAGCGAACAGGCAGAATGCTTCAACTTCTTCAAGTCAAGTTCTTCCACACCAAACTCACCCAACCATGCCTTTATGGACCTTGTTTTGTACCCTTGGGCACAAACAGGCTAAATGAATAGAGGTCCCTCCTCAGATTGTCCCCACAAAATTTGATGTGCATAATTGTCCATGGTACTAAATACACAGGAATTTGATTTTACACACCAGATATTAATTATTTAATGTCATCAAGTAATAGTTATATGATTTTTACATCAGCTGCATTTCTAAAACTGGTTTTATAATGGGGTATATTGCAGAGAAACCTGATCTATTCATTTAGATTTATTCTGGATTTTGAAGAGCACTATGTGAAAAAAATCTGAATTTAATTTGGTGTATTGGACACTGCTCTGGTTTCAATTCAACCTAAAATCAACCATTCCCAGGCACTTGGAGAACATGCAAGTTCCACACAGAAAATGACCCTGTAAGCATATCTTGGAATTAAACATGATATATATTTGCTGATTCACTGTCTGTGCATGTTCCCTCTGTCGGTTTTCTACTGGCTCTCGAGTTTCCTCTAAAGAATTTGAGAGTAGGTGGATTGGTTGGTAAATTGCCTTCATTCGAGTAATTGAGTGTGTGTGCATGGTTCTCTCTAATAGACTGGCATCTTCACCAGAGCACATTTCTGCCTTGTGCCCAGAATTCCCATTGTCGGCCCTGAAGAGGTCCAATACTCTCCATTTTTTTAACAGTAATCAAGCTCTAGTAAAATCACAAGTATGATCTTTGTTTTATGATTCTTTGTGTGTATTTCATGCTTTAACTAGTTATTTATTCTTTCAATGGGGCACAATGTGGTGAAATATTAATGCACACATGCTTTACTGGAGCTCATGCATGTAAGTAAAAATATATAAACTGCAGTCAAATGGTGCTTTTTGGAGTTGTGAATAATTAAGTATGCAACCTTTATGTTCCTGTAATGGCCAAATAGTTTGCTTTGCTGTGGTTTACCAAAATTAGTACATAACCGAATTAAAACATAAGGTGTTCACTTATTTTCCAGAAATAAGTAATGACGTGGGGTTTGATAAGTGGTGCCCAGTTTTGTGCAAAAGACTGTAGGTTTTATTTTCATGTTGCTGCATGAATTCCATGAGATTCCAGCAGTGTGTATATATACACACCATTTATTTCTTAACCTATGATGATAAAACAAGGCAGACTAATGAGTCCCTAATAAGATAATGATGTTTGCTACTTTGTCAGATCCTGCTGTTGCTTCATGGCTTCAATTTCTTTTTTTTTTTTTTATTAAAAATCATCAGACTTACTGATAGCACATTGAAGTCTTATATCCAAATTCTCAATTAGCCTGTACCTAATCTTTTACCTAACTAGGAGAGATTCTCTGCAGCTGTTACCCAAAACTGATTATTGCAGACACATTTCAACCATCTCGTCTAGCCAGAAAGAGGTCTGGTTCAATTTGAGATAGGTTGCTGAAGGAAATTGAGGTGGTAAGGTCTGGTGCGCAGCTGTATTTCAGTCACCCGCAATCATTTCTGATATTCTGTGTATTTATGAAGGAAAATACACTATTAACCGTTCATTCATTCATATATATATATATATATATATATATATATATATATATATATATATCCTTTCATTCATTCATTATCTTCTGCTTTATCCTATGTTAGGGTCGCCGTGGGGTTCCCCATGCCCATCCAGGGGAGAACGTTTCGGGGGCTGGGCAGATACACCGAGATCAGGGCACCATTCTATCGCTGGGCACACACTCACTCACACAGACACGCATACATACACACTCTGTATGGGGCAATTTGGAGAACTCAATTGACTGTGGGAGGAAACCGGGGAACCCGGAGGAAACCCTTGCAGACACAGGGAGAACATGGAAACTCCACCCAGATTGGGATTTGAACCGGGAATCCCTAGTGCTGAGAGGCGAACGTGCTAACCACTAAGCCACCGTGCCGCACTTGTATATTATATATATATATATATATATATATATATATATATATATATATATATATACACACACACACAGTGGGTTGCAAAAGTATTCATACCCCTTGAACTTTTCCATATTTTGTCACATTACAACCACAAACATAAATATATTTCACTGGAATTTATTGTGAAAGACCAACACAAAGTGGTATACAATTGTGAAGTGGAAGGAAAATTATACATGAATCAACATTTTTTTTACAAATAAAAAACTGAAAAGTGCGACGTGCAAAAGTATTCAGCCCCCTTTTCCCTGAGTGCAACCAATTGCATTCAGAAGTTGCCTGATGAGTGCTAATGACTCAAAAGGGTCCACCTGTGTGTAATCTAATCTCAGTACAAATACAGCTGCTCCGTGACGGCCTCAGATGTTGGTTAAGAGAATATTGGGGAGCAAACAGCATCATGAAGTCCAAAGAACACACCAGACAGGTTAGGAATATGGTTTTGTAGAAGTTTAAAGCAGGCTTAGGTTATAAAAAGATTTCCAAAGCTTTGAACATCTCACGGAGCACTGTTCAATCCATCATCCGGAAATGGAAAGAGTATGGCACCACAGTAAACCTGCCAAGACAAGGCCGTCCACCTAAACTTACAGGCCGAACAAGGAGATCACTGATCAGAGAGGCAGCCAAGAGGCCCATGGTGACTCTGGATGAAATGCAGAGAGCCACAGCTCAGGTGGGGGAAACTGTCCACAGGACAACAATTAGTCGTGCACTACACAAATGTGGTCTTTATGGAAGAGTGGCAAGGAGAAAGCCATTGTTAAAAGAAAACCATAAGAAGTCCCGTTTGCAGTTTGCCAGAAGCCATGTTGAGGACACAGCAAACATGTGGAAGAAGGTGCTTTGGTCAGACGAGACCAAAATTGAACTTTTTGGCCACAATGCAAAACGCTATGTGTGGCGGAGAAATAACACTGCACATCACTCTGAAAACACCATCCCCACTGTCAAATATGGTGGTGGCAGCATCATGCTCTGGGGGTGCTTCTCTTCAGCAGGGACCGGGAAGTTGGTCAAAGTTTATGGGAAGATGGATGGAGCCAAATACAGGGCAATCTTGGAAGAAAACCTGTTGGAGTCAGCAAAAGATTTGGGGCGGAGGTTCACCTTCCAGCAGGACAACGACCCTAAACATAAAGCCAGAGCTACAATGGAGTGGTTTAAAAAAAAGAATATTCATGTGTTAGAATGGCCCAGTCAAAGTCCAGACCTAAACCCAATTGAGAATTTGTGGCAAGATCTCAAAACTGCTGTTCACAAATGCTCTCCATGCAATCTGACTGAGCTTGAGCTGTTTTGCAAGGAGGAATGGGCAAGAATTTCAGTCACTAGATGTGCAAAGCTGGTGGAGACATACCCTAAAAGACTTGCAGCTGTAATTGCAGCAAAAGGTGGCTCCACAAAGTATTGACTCAGGGGGGCTGAATACTTTTGCACGTCGCACTTTTCAGTTTTTTATTTGTAAAAAAAATGTTGATTCATGTATAATTTTCCTTCCACTTCACAATTGTATACCACTTTGTGTTGGTCTTTCACATTAAATTCCAGTGAAATATATTTATGTTTGTGGTTGTAATGTGACAAAATATGGAAAAGTTCAAGGGGTATGAATACTTTTGCAACCCACTGTATATATATATAGAGGGAGGGTTAGCTCAGTGGTTAGGGCATCAATCTGAAGTTTGGGGGTTCAAATCCCAGGTCCACTGAAGTTACCAGTGTGGGTCCTTGAGCAAGGCCCTTAACCCTCATTGCTACAGGGATGTTGTGATTAACCCTGTGCTCACCTTGTAAGTCGCTTTGGATAAAAGCGTCCAATAAATGACCCAATATATATATATATATATATATATATATATATATATATATATATATATATATATATATATATATATATATATATATATTAGGGGTGTGTCTACTTGTTAGAGTTTGTGCGTGTGTGTGCATGTGTGTCTGAGTGTGTGTCTGCATATGTTTATACATATGCAGACACACACTCAGACACACACACACACACACACACACGCACAAACTCTAACACACACTAACACACACTAACAAGTACACACACCCCTTATATATATATATATATATATATATATATATATATATATATATATATATATATATATATATATATATATATATATATATATATATGTATGTATGTGTGTGTGTGTGTGTATATGTATGTGTGTGTGTGTATGTATATATATATATATATATATATATATATATATATATATATATATATATATATATATATATATATATATATATATGCATGTGTGTGTCTGAGTGTGTGTCTGCATATGTTTATACATACAGGATTTGTTCTGTATAAAATGCATGAGTTTTTATATACAAGGCATATTCTAATATAAAAACTGAAGATAGTGGGTTTTATTAAAAATGCACAAACCTGTATCAATTTCAGGATCTGAAATCACAGCTAAACTAAGAACCAAGTCTTCCCAATCCTGAAAATGAGAAATGATGAAGAACATAGACCTGATTACTTGGATTTCATTTCTTCTCTGCTCCTCTGTCTTTGTTTCAGATACACAAGAACGAAAAATGAAGCCTACTTTGTTCTTGTTTCTTCTCATCAGCTCGTCAGCCTGTGTGAATCTAAAATACATTTCCAAGAGAAATTCAGGTAAGTTGGTCAATTTATTTCAATAAAAATTTAGTTGTGCCTGAATTCTTCAGCACATGACAGATGGTTCAGTCCCAGGAGGCACAGCAGACATTGGTTTTAAAACTTGGGTTTATTTTATTTTCTTGTCTTTGGGCTGTCTGGGGTTTGTTGATATTAATGTTTCAGTTTTTCCATTTCCATTGACAGACAACATAGAAAAAAGTATTGGGACACACTTCTCTACCAATGAACTTTGGTGTTCCATTCAGCCCCACATGTGTATAATATTAAGACATGGTTTGGTGTAGATGCATTAGAAGAACTTGACTTGCTCACATAAAACCCCAACCTCAACCCTGTCAAACATTCTCGGGATGAACTAGAACAGAGATTGCCAGCCAGGTTTATTTCCTCAACACCGCTGTGTGACCTCACAAACAAAATTCCCACCGTTGCTCTCTTTTTTGTTCAGTTCCATAACCATTAAACCATTCATCCATTAAACCATTCATCCTGTAACCATATAAATGCACTACAAGTATAGACTGGTTCTTTACTACTTTGTTAGTTTTATTTACTCTGATCTCTAATGGTCAGGGTTATTGTATATAAGCACACACACCCACACACACATACACATGTACACTTCTCAAGCTAAATTGATTTGACAGTTTTATTGTGAGACATTTGTCTTGGTCAAATGTGCCATGTTTGTTTTTCAAATTAAATATTGCATTCAGTATGTTATACAATATGTCTGCTGTGGCTGTGTGGTGTGGTCACTGCAGCAGAGTCTCTTATTTCATTTCGTTTAGTTTAGATTTTGACAAATGATGCAGCAGTAATCTAGATACCTAGTAAAAACTTTTGAAACTTTTCTTTTGGCTGTATTTACCCATAATGACATAACTAAAGGCTTTACATAATATGTATAGCAGCTATATTTATTCATGCCCCGGCTTTATGTAATATGCAGTTTATAGGAGACATACAGTACAACAGCCAGCAGGATGGAGGATCTGTCAAAGAGAAATAATACCTTAAATCCTCCATGTCTCCTCTCATTTATCTCAAAAGACATTATAGGGCCATTCAATAATCACATTCTGAGTACAGATGATGCATATATGTTAAATTGCACTCTGGCAATTCAGCGATGGACTTTTAGATTTATCTATGCTTCTGTTTTTCAGTAAACTCTAAGTTGTCTTTTGTAACGCCGGGAAAAAAGGGCACTTTTTGAACGTGTGCCAACCTGAACCTTCACTCAGCCTAGGGGCTGCAAGATACTGGAACTGATAAGAGCTTCTAACTAGTCAAAGGGGACAGAGCTACTTCAGAGATGTCTTTTTATATAGAATTAATGCACTCCCATGTATTTAAAAGTTTCTCTTTAATTCGTCGATAGACCGCTAGAACCTAGATCTGTATTTAAATCAAACATATGCGACAATTCCTGCGAGATGCTTTTTCCAAGAATTAGTTGGAACTATAAATGAAAAAATCTATATATAATACATAAAATACATCTAAAATTGTATTAAACAAGTGAGACTCTGCAGGTTTCATGCGTTATTAAAAAAAATAATTTTCTTTTTTGATTCTTTTTGTGGAACTTAACTGTGTAAGTCTTTGGGAGCTGCTGTTCTATAGTCTCTAAAATATATCCTTATTTATGTTTGCAGGGAGAGCTGAAGCCTATGAACTCACCTTTAGGCTGGCATATATTATATTATGTAAATACCCAAAGAAAACCCAAAACAGACATAGGGAGAAGTTTACCACTAAGTTTTAATGTAAAGCCATCTTTGAATGACAATTTGTATTTTCCACCTCACATTAAACAAGCAATACAATTCCAAATGTAATTACAAAAGAGAAACACTTTGTTAAATCTCAGTGAGTACCTCCTGGTCTCGATTAAGTGCAGTTTCACGAATTGGGCCTCAGTCACACATTAAGCATTACTGTCACCACTGGTCACAAATCCAAAGGGCTTACTGATGTTGTCCTGTGGTCACTTGTCTGTAGTTATCTATTCAAGCCTATGCTCTCAAAATGCAACATAATCCATCAGCATATGTTTCTCTTTCTCTTAAAGGAAAGACGTATTTTAAAGTCAGAGTAGTAGCTGTGTAGTTTTCACAAAGGACAATCAATTAACAAAGAAAATCTGAATATAGCGGAACAGAACAAGATCAATATAATAAATAAAACAACAACTTGTATAGTATGCATGTGTGTGTGTTATGCTGTGTTACTAGGGATGCATTTATTTGGTCAAAAACAATTGAGTAAATATAGCATTAATAAAATAAATAGTGATTTTTCATGCAATTGTATTCACTCAACCCTTCTTAACCCTCTCTTCATGGAGGACGATTTTTATTGTAATGGAGATATCATTTAGTACCTCCACATTTTTAAACCCTGGTCTTAGTGTTTCCTCTGCTCCCAGAACACTTGATCCAACTAATCAGCTTATTAACTGCCCATTATGAAGTTAAAGTGGATGTGTTGATGCAGGAAAAGCAGTGAAATGTGCCGAGTCAAGGCCCGTCAGGACCTGTTCAGAGAAGCACTGCACCTGCTTTGGCTGATCAATATTTTATGTCATGTCGAGCATGCTGGTGATGAAAATTGACAAACCTATATAAATGACTGAGTGAAGTTGAAACCAAACTTTGTTCTTAAAACTAAAACTCTACACTCTGTGGGGAAAAAAAATTGGGACACCTTCACATTACATATACAGAAGCTTTAATGGCAGGCTATTTTCAGTTAATCCCTCTTTGCAAATGTACAGTGGGTTGCAAAAGTATTCATACCCCTTGAACTTTTCCATATTTTGTCACATTACAACCACAAACATAAATATATTTCACTGGAATTTAATGTGAAAGACCAACACAAAGTGGTATACAATTGTGAAGTGGAAGGAAAATTATACATGAATCAACATTTTTTTTACAAATAAAAAACTGAAAAGTGCGACGTGCAAAAGTATTCAGCCCCCTTTTCCCTGAGTGCAACCAATTGCATTCAGAAGTTGCCTGATGAGTGCTAATGACTCAAAAGGGTCCTCCTGTGTGTAATCTAATCTCAGTACAAATACAGCTGCTCCGTGATGGCCTCAGATGTTGGTTAAGAGAATATTGGGGAGCAAACAGCATCATGAAGTCCAAAGAACACACCAGACAGGTTAGGAATATGGTTTTGGAGAAGTTTAAAGCAGGCTTAGGTTATAAAAAGATTTCCAAAGCTTTGAATATCTCACGGAGCACTGTTCAATCCATCATCCGGAAATGGAAAGAGTATGGCACCACAGTAAACCTGCCAAGACAAGGCCGTCCACCTAAACTTACAGGCCGAACAAGGAGATCACTGATCAGAGAGGCAGCCAAGAGGCCCATGGTGACTCTGGATGAAATGCAGAGAGCCACAGCTCAGGTGGGGGAAACTGTCCACAGGACAACAATTAGTCGTGCACTACACAAATGTGGTCTTTATGGAAGAGTGGCAAGGAGAAAGCCATTGTTAAAAGAAAACCATAAGAAGTCCCGTTTGCAGTTTGCCAGAAGCCATGTTGAGGACACAGCAAACATGTGGAAGAAGGTGCTTTGGTCAGACGAGACCAAAATTGAACTTTTTGGCCACAATGCAAAACGCTATGTGTGGCGGAGAATAACACTGCACATCACTCTGAAAACACCATCCCCACTGTCAAATATGGTGGTGGCAGCATCATGCTCTGGGGGTGCTTCTCTTCAGCAGGGACCGGGAAGTTGGTCAAAGTTTATGGGAAGATGGATGGAGCCAAATACAGGGCAATCTTGGAAGAAAACCTGTTGGAGTCAGCAAAAGATTTGAGACTGGGGCAGAGGTTCACCTTCCAGCAGGACAACGACTCTAAACATAAAGCCAGAGCTACAATGGAGTGGTTTAAAAAAAAGAATATTCATGTGTTAGAATGGCCCAGTCAAAGTCCAGACCTAAACCCAATTGAGAATTTGTGGCAAGATCTCAAAACTGCTGTTCACAAATGCTCTCCATCCAATCTGACTCAGCTTGACCTGTTTTGCAAGGAGGAATGGGCAAGAATTTCAGTCACTAGATGTGCAAAGCTGGTGGAGACATACCCTAAAAGACTTGCAGCTGTAATTGCAGCAAAAGGTGGCTCCATAAAGTATTGACTCAGGGGGGCTGAATACTTTTGCACGTCGTACTTTTCAGTTTTTTATTTGTAAAAAAAATGTTGATTCATGTATAATTTTCCTTCCACTTCACAATTGTATACCACTTTGTGTTGGTCTTTCACATTAAATTCCAGTGAAATATATTTATGTTTGTGGTTGTAATGTGACAAAATATGGAAAAGTTCAAGGGGTATGAATACTTTTGCAACCCACTGTATTACCATTTACGCAGATGCTTGATTTTTATACAGCTATGGCACTGAAAGTAACACCTGTATTCAATAATTAAAACATGCGTCCTAATACTTTTGTCCATATAGTGTATTTTATCTTAATGTCTACCTTCTCACTGACCACCTACAGTGCTGTAATTCTGCACACCATCCAATCAGTGATGTAAATGCTTTGTATAAATTGTGCAGTCTGTTTATGACTGATGTCTTTCAGATGCTGATACTGACTATAATGCATAATGTCAGTTTTATAAGCTCTGGTATTGACTGTGTCCAGAGCGTTCACAGTGATCAGTGATTTTTTTTTTTTTGTTCTAATTTGATCTCTGCATGTTGAAGTGTACAGAGATCTTTCATTTTCAATCAGTGCAGGCGATTTTAAGCTTTAACTTGTGCAAATAAGAAGTTAGACCTGTACATGGCCAGAACCAGGAAGCGGGCAGAGAATATCGTCCATGATCCATCACACCCTGGACATCACCTGTTCCAGTATCTTCCCTCAGGCCGGCGGTTCAGTCAATTGAGGATCAAGACCTCCAGATTACAGATCACACGCCATCACACTAATGAACAGCTGAACTTTAAAACACTACTTCTGGACTCATTCTCAACACTCTCAACCAATCTTTTTCCATTCTCATCTATTTTAACTATCCATTAAAGTATTGCACTAGCACTTTATTTTAAATACAATCTGCACAATTGTCATGTTTACAGGTGTGTCTGTGTGTGTGCGTGCACGTGTGTGCGTGCATGTGTGTGTGTGTGTGTGTGTGTGTGTGTGTGTGTGTAGGAGGGATGCTAGTTTGGGTGTGTCTGTCAATTATTGTGCACTGTGAGCTATTGCAACCAAATACAAATTCCTTGTATGTGTGAACATACTTGGCCAATAATGTTTGATTCTGAGATGATAAACACTAAACTAGGAGCAAATTATGGGAGAAAATCAAAGTATTTTGATGGGTGAAGGTTTTATTTTATTATTTCTTGTGTTTTTTAAGGAAAAAGAGCTGAATTGATGTTTTAACTCATGTGGGTGGAAGTTGAGTGTAGGACAGCCATTTTTATGTCTTGAAAAGTATTTTTCTGGGAAAAAGATCTTTTTAAGGCTTCATTTGAAAGGTTTTATGTAGTGCTTTCAGCAAAATGTTAGAGAGCTAGGTTCTAGAGCCATGGTGGAGGTATATTCTCTTAGGCTTGAAGATAAATACAAAAAGAACAGTACATTAAAAAAATATCAGGAAATTATGTAATAAAAGTATAGTACATAAATAAACTTTTTTTTTAATTAAGAGGTAATCAACTCCATATGTGATTATTTAATGAGTAAAC
Source organism: Corydoras sp. C115 (assembly GCA_019802505.1). Taxonomy (NCBI): domain Eukaryota; kingdom Metazoa; phylum Chordata; class Actinopteri; order Siluriformes; family Callichthyidae; genus Corydoras; species Corydoras sp. C115. Next base: position 2,319,521 of record JAFMOC010000029.1, read on the forward strand.
ATACTGCCAGACACTGGAGAACAGCGACAAAGCATAGAACATAGAAAAAGCAGTTTATATTGATTGTATTGGGTTGATGGGTTAGGCTTGGAGGGTATCTCAGTAGTGGGTACTTATGGACTACATGAAACAGATGGAGTACAGTCTGTATTCGTCCAACTACAAAGTGAATCTTAATGATAAGTGACACCAATTAAATGGACATTATGGAAATAAATGATTTAATGAAATCATTTAGACTTAAGCTTATTGTACTTTCAGATATTGGGATGCTTTAGCAGGTTTATTAGTGAGTATGTATATAACATGCTTAAATATCAACGCGCATTATTAAATCTCTTCACGTTTTAACTTCATCTGCTGGAGAATCTGTAGGTGCTACAGGGCACTGGCATGAAATCTAACGATGAAATAGGAGTATCTTAATTATTTAAAAGTGCAGGAGAACCCAGACGAATATTATGGTGAAAATGAAAGCCTCCTTTGTACCAAATACATAAAACTTCAAAGGACAAACTACATCAAACCTTTTGAATAAAGTCACAGCAACAGACGTAACATGGTGGCAGCATGTATATGAGTTATCTCACTTTTATTCTCACTGCTGGCTTCTTCTTGATTTTGTTTGATCTTTGATTATGAAAATATAAGTAAGCAATATAATAGAGATTATATAATATGTTTGTCATCTATCTTTAGTCAAATACTTCTTACTTGGTATTGGTATTAACTTTTTTATTCACTCATTTCTCATGCAGCACGAGCTGTTTTGCATTCAGAGCTGTACAGATTAAACAAAACATATACACACACATATGAGAATATTTATATTTATATATATATATATATATTTTATATATTCATGCGCATGCAGAACAGCTTGTTGTTGCAGGAGGTGTTGGTGCTGCATAGCTCCAGGGACCCCGTTAATGGTTTTGTGGGGTCTGAATGTTCTACCTGTCTGTTTAATTTATTTTGGTACTTGCATTTCCTTCTCACATCCAGTAAACATGCCTTTATGTCTCCTGGCTACTTTAGATTGTCTCTTGGTAAGGTTTTCCTAAAAGTAACTTGTAAAGTAAAGTAACAAGCTTTATATATTTATCCATTGATATCTTTCATGGCTGAAATATTTATTTAATTTTATGTACTTGTAAAACGTAGAGGTTAGAAGCAATGGATTTGGGGTGTGATAGTAATTTCACTATGTAAGGGTTTAAAAATTCAATTATAGGATATTTGTAAGACAGAATGGAGTTACAAACTGATTTTTTTGCATCTCTCTCTTTATTCAGTGGTATGTTATACTTTAACATTTAGAAAATCTAAAATTCCAAAATCAATCAACTTTAATAAGTATTAACTTTAAACATGGTTTACGAGCACAATTACTAACCATATTGCAAAGCGGTTTTAAACGTTGCTGCTGTGGTTTAAGATGCTGTTGCATTTAACCTATTAGGTCACCGCACATAAGAACGTTATATACAAACACAAGTTATCTCGTGATGATTGTGTTTTAAAGGTAACAAAATATCTAGTCCTACGTGTAAATGATTAGTAGCATTGTGAAGGTTACTGGCTCTGTTGAGTGATGAATGGCTCCTGAATTATTTTCTACACAGAAGCTGTAAAAAATGTTAGTGTATGTAGTTATTTAAATTTACAGTGTCTATCACAAATTTCCTTCAGATATTATTCTGAGACTATGTTAATTACTATTACTATAGACAAATGAATTTTGTGGGTGGAACCTTAATGCTCTGGGTTGTGTTTTCCCTCTACCATGCAATATATGTAGCATCATACCTAATTCTGTTTATCCCACAGTATTGAATATAAAGAACACAATCAACTTTATGACAAAAACCCCAAACTGTTGTTACTTCAATGTAATAATTATTTCTTTGCTTCTGCTTTTCTGGACCAAAATAAAGTGTTTTATGGCACAAAGGGAAGATTCATTCTGTCCACTTGCAGAGGTGAGAGTTTGGAAATTGATGTCAGCAGCTGTCTTGTGCCCTTGACAAAAGCTAACCAGCCTATCTGACATGTACTCAGCAAGTCTCAGTGCAAGAAAAAAGGAAAAGAAAGAATAAAATGAAGAGATGTGTTGAGGGCCATTGTCAGGTCTAGGGCATCTTTTTAAATGTATGACCACCTGTTTCTCCAGTCTTGATGATGGCCTGCTGTAAAGCCACTTTATGTCAGAACAAGAGCAGTAGAACATCTTGGGGAAGGCCATTTTAGTTTCAGCATGGCTTTGGTTCGGTACAGAACGCAAGGTCCATAAATATTGGTGTAGACGAACTTGGACCACACATAGAACTAACCCCAATTCAACACCTTTCGAATTAACTAGAATGGGGATTGTGAGGTTTGGACAGATTGGACAGTGTTTGAGCTATATGGTCCCCAACATGACATAATGCTACACTACAGTGCAATTCATGTATGTGCCTATTAACCAAAAGGGCTACCAAAGAAATCAATGAATTTGCTAGACACCAGTCACCAACATGTCTACAGACTGCTGACAAAACGTATACCAGCAGATGTGGATTTTGGTGGCAACCAAATCAGCATCATAACTTATTTATTCTCAAAATATAGGGATTGATTATGATGTTTTATGTTCTCACTATCATATTACACTATAAAGACTAAACAGTTCCACTAATTGTAGTGACATAAGATTTAACATCCTTCTGTCTCAACTGCTGCGCAAAGGCCTTGGGTGAGGGGTGCAGTTGTTTGGCGACAGGACTAGGTGTTGAAGGTAATTGCCAATGTCATTTGCAATGGAATCAGACAGACTGCACATCATCACCAAGCAAAACAGGCCTTCACCTTTAGTCGAGGCAGGAAAGAAGCAGTAGCCAAAGGCAAGAATGTACTGTGAGCTACTGGTCACTGCATAAGACAGACAGCTGAGGAAGCAGCTCAACGTTCTTAAGTCTACTAAAGGAGCCACACTCAGGTCAGACAGGGTCCTGGTGGCAGAAACGGCCAGACCTGTGGTTGTCCAAGAAAATATATTGCCAGAAAATATCAAGAAGTTGGCACGTGGTGAAAGGATCTGTTGTGAAAGTCAGTTGTCATGTTAAATCATCTGTCAGAACTGAACACTGTTTTGATTATTTGTATAAGTGGCAGTAATAGTAGTACTTAATTTGATTTGGTATCATGCTGCCTCTCTCATACCTTTGGTTTTTATCTAGTGCCAAACACAATCTGAATACTGTGAGATAGAAATGATGGAATAGGTCTTCACTTCATTCTTGGGGGTTTTCAGAAGCAGGGCCGTGATTAAGAGGAACAGTCAGGGGGCATTTGTACGGTGCTGGTGAGGTGAGATTCCTGGACTGCTTCAAGATGAGTGAGAGCATTTGCCAGGAATCTTATTATTAATTAATTCTGCTTTCATTCATTTAGTACTTGATTCTGTGGGTGGTGATTCATGATTCTTGTTTGTAGTTGGAGTGAGTTCTGTAATTTCTTTTTTAAGCTTGAGAAATTATCATGCTTTTTTTTATGGCTGAAGCCCAACAACTACAAACACGGAAACATGTTTACAACAGGGGTTTCACACAATGAAATATATGGTGTTATTATTACTATTTGGAGAATTCAGTAGACCTTGATCCATGTTTTTGAACCCGGAGGAAACCCACGCGGACACGGTGAGAACATGGAAACTCATGTGGAAACTCAGAACATGGAAATTGGGATTCAAACCAGGAATCCCTAGTGCTGAGAGGCAACCGTGCTAACCACTAAACCACTGTGCCACCCTATTATTATTATTATTATTATTATTATTAAGCTTGCCTTGAAAATACAAATTACTATTACAACTGGATAAATAGTGAGGGGATTGTTTACTAGTTGCTTAGCTTTGAAAAATAGTATTAATGAATAATTAATCTAGAATTTCTATGTCCAATAAATATATATAACAGAAGCTAAAATGTAAACATATTAGTTTGGTCACTGCTTTGGAGTGATGCTGAAATGAGTTTTAGCCGTCTGTGCTATTAACATAGAAACCTCAAGATTGTTATTGATCAAGAGGATGAACCCTCTAGACATTTTTAATAACAAAACTTCCTCAGGCATGATGCCCTGATCAAACACGTCATCATAAAAGATGTATAAGACTTCAGTTGTGATGCTTAGTGCTAACTGGGCTTTCAGTTTTTCGTGCACTATTAAGGCTGCCTCTGACATCACACACACTTTCCATAGTCCATGAGAATAACTAGTATGTCTAACTACTCACTAAGCATCTCACTACTCACTACGTTCCCCAGAAGACCTACTGAACAGAATGTCATTTTAAAGTAAGCATCTGCAACACACTGTGCAAGAAGAATACTACTTTACCGGTAAAAAGTACTTACCCGATCAAAATCAGTAAATTCAGATTTGTAGGTTCTTTAATTTGGTAAAAAGTGGACATAAGACCAAGGTAACCCAATAAGTGCGATGTAGCCAGCTACCTGCACACTGTAGATGAAAAAGGATACTGATTTATACTGAAACTTGTAGCTTTTCTCCATCAGTAATTTTATAATCCAGATACACATGTATACAAGCTTTTCTAAATAAGTAATATTTAATAAGCAGTATGTTTTCCACTTACCGTTATATAAGCATCAGTCATTTGCCATTAAAAGTCCCATTACTCATGTTGTGACATAAATCCTACATTCAGTTGATTTGGTGCATTTTGGGCTTTAAGCTTTAGAGTTTATAATTCCAGTCATGTATCTATTCCGTATTTCTGAACTGATTTACTTATGATGTGCCTATAAATGATTCATAATGGATATTGCTTTAGCCTTTAATGTAGAATCGCTTTTCCTAACACATATTCTTATTTGTTACTATTAAGGAAATTTTTGTTCTAAATGCAATTTTTCTAAATGTTTGTTTTATATTATACTTTAAAAAATGTTCTTGTAGCTGACACTAGTTTTAATGACTTTTTAACTAAACTCCCCCAAATATTTACGGCTCTGTTCATGCAGATTTTTTGCCCTAAAATAACTCGTGTGATTGTAGATACTGCTTTTTAATAAAATTCAAATTAAAGTCATTCAGATATATGCTCCTATATCAGATACATATATAATCAGATTGGAATTCATGGAACCTGTTGTCAATACACTTACCACCCCCTCCACCATTATCACCACCACCACCAAGAACTCCATAGCGTAAAAACACATTTGTTTATATAACAAATAGATATAGAATAGAATACAAGTTTTGATGCTCTGTTAATAAATGGTTTTCTGGGAGTTCCACTGGGAAAGGTAATAGCCATCCATATATACTGTCAGAACAACTGGATACAGCATTTTAAAATCCTAAGACTAAATGTCTTATACCTTTTTTTACATGTAGCTAAATGTGTTTTTTATTGGATGCAAAAATAATCCTGTTTTCTGAGAGATAAATGCACTTCTTGTGTCATGAATTGTGTTTGTTTTAAGAAATTTTCATTACATATGTATTTTCTATATGTATTTTCACTCCTCTTCCCAGGTGGCAAATGGTCACTGCTGAATGTGCTTGCCAACAGAGTTTGTCTTCACATTAAATGCCTCTGTGTACACGCTACCCAGAAATCTTGATTCCTAAATTAGTTTGTGGAATGCAGCCAAACTGTCAGATGGCATATAATTAAGCCTCACAGAGAAGATTGCAGTAAGCCTGCTGCCATGTAAATTTTTTTTCACAGGCCGAGTCCAAAATACAATGCATTATACAACTCCAGTCGTATCACTGCGCTTCCATTCTTATACTCGGTTTTACTAGTAATTCGAGCCCGACTGTATGTGTGAAGCATCTCTGGGTTACACTATCCAATTATGGTTGTGTAAAAGGTCATGTACACAGAGCAGGGTAGTTAGTTCTCTCACCCTTACTAATTTAGAACTTTTGTTTGATAGAAAAGATCAGTGTGAGGTGGCATTTTGCAGACAGGGAGGCGCAAGCATGATTAGTGGTTTTAAAAAATACATTTAATTGCTAAAATTGTACCCGTACGAATACCATAGGTCACCTGAAATTAAGGATCTAGCTGAATTCTGTAAAAGTAAAGTATATAACATGTTAAGGAAAATGATGTTCCATCAATATGACATCCAGTTTCACCCTCAACGCAGGAGCCTGCAATCTGATTTAGGAAAAGCAGCCCCCCATGCACTCACATTTTTCATTTTGGTGTCATTACTGTTGTTTTCCACCGCAGCAGTATGTGGTGAAGCTCGCCATTTAGCACAGGGCTTCACCATATTTGCTTTTGTGAAAGGATGGGTAGGACTGAAAGGCCTAGGAGGACTGTAAATAATATGTCAGACAGATGGAATATAATCACATCCAAGGAGTCTATCCTGGATCTTTTGTCAGGCTATTTTTTTCCCCTCGAATGAACATTGGCCTTTTTTTTTAACACTTTCATTCTATTATGTTCCCCAGAATTGAAGCATGCTAAAGAAAATAGCTCACCAGCACAGTAGGGTGTTCTGTCATCTCACTGAGAAAAGTTCCAAAGCTGGATGAGCCTGTGTTGAGTTTGTATGTTCTCCCTATGTCTTCCCTCCTGGAGCTCTGGTTTTCTTCCACATTTCCAAATTTGTGCAAATCATGTGAAGTTTCACCTAGTGAGAGCCGAGAGAGGTACTGCATCCCCTGCGACCCTAATTAGGATGATGGTGGAGTAAATGACAGTACATAATTCTCCCCATGTTGCATAATGAATGGGTTTCCAGTTAATATTATTCTATATAATTTAATAAGATTAGGTGTTTTAATGTATAATACATGCATATAGCACCAATTACAGACATTTACATTGTTTTACTTAGTGGGTAAATAGTGAGTATTTATTGCTCTTCTGGTCCGTTGAGTCCTAGTTACAGCTTGTAGACTCATATACATGTTCATTTGTTGATGATCTGAATGACAGAGCCAAAAAGTAAGAACCATGTGGACAGACCATAATATAACTGGATGTTGCACAGCATAGATGACTGCAGCATAAAGCTTTTCCCATTTTTTTTTTTTTTCAATTTTCAATTTTCATTTTATTTAATTTTTTTTCCCCTTTTCCCAGAATGTCATGACCGTATTGTAACAGAGATGTTGTTCTTATTATTATAGGTGTGTATCATAATGTTTAAGGGTAAAAAATCTATTACATCATAATGTTGCTTTAACAGATTTACTCTCACCAGACACAGAAAAAGCTACATTAAGTAAACAGATGATCGTTTTCTGACCCATGGATAACCCGAAACCTTCCAAAGAAAAGAAATACTAATTCTTGACTTACACAACAGAATTCAATAAATTACTACAGCCCCGCTGCTGAAGGTAACGGAGTAAACAAAGCTTGTTCCTAACTGGAAAGCTTTAAGATATTACTCTCACTGTGCACAGTTTCTGCTTCTGACCTTTGTCATCACACCGCAAAGATCCCAACTGTCAAGCAGAAGCTGTAGCAGGGCACGCAACTGTCTCAGTGGTTCATCAGCTCTATGTGAGAGTCGCACCACTGCTGCAGAGAGGTCAGCCTGTTACGCAAGCAAGATACTGCATTGTAACTGATACAGAGCCAGGCAGAGCTATAACTACACATCACCTTCGACTGACATTTAAAATATATCTCAGATAATTATGTTGATTTAAACTAATTTAGTGAATGAAACGGATATAAGAATGTTGGTGTGTGCCAACTAAATAAGGGCTGAGAAATGACTAACCATCAGTGTGCTATAAATCAATTCCAAGACAAATGACAGCCGTCTGGTATTTAGGTGAATTTTCAACATATTTCATATCTTCTAAGCATAATCTGTGGGATTTTAAAATTACAAGGTATCAATATAAGAATATTAATTACACTAGTGTTCAGATTACATGTATGAATGATAGCAAAAGTAATAATAATACATTCTTGTTAACCAGGTTGAGTAGCTCGCTCTCTCTCTATATATATATATAGTAATCTCCATACACTGAATTCTATTAAAATGTAAAAATGCTTAAACTCAATGCGTAGCTATGACAACGGATTACTGTGTTGCCTCACAGCTCTTAATTTGTTGACTTTCACGCTGTGCTGACTGTATTTATTCCCACCGTTACTGGGATTTGCTGACACATTCTCTGTGTCACAGTGGGATATAAGAAGGGAAATGTAAGGAGGGTAGCAGGAGGAGAGTGTCCTTTTCAGTTTTGTGGGTGTTTGGTGTTTTTGGTTAAAATAAAAATTTTGTTTTTTTTGTTTTTGTTCTTAATTATTTATTTACTTACTGCAATCAAAAACAAAAATAGCTACATAGCAGCAGAGTATGAAAAAGACAACTGATATAGCTTGTTTATATACTGATACTGATCAACTGATATGGTTTGTTTATATACATAGATACTTATAATTATCCAGTTACAATAATATATATACATTATAAGTAATAAATAATATATATATATAAATCTGTCTACATGAAATATATATATATATATATATATATATATATATATATATATATATATATATATTCATATTAACCATCAGCATGCTGGAAATTGCAGTGATGTTGACTGTGGCATGATTGCTGGTGCCAGTCAGACTGTTTTAACTCTTTACGAGGATGAACTCCTACAGGACATAGATGCCCGTGTTTTGCTAATGACATCATTTCATATATTTTCCATCTGTGTGCTTTGAAAAGTGACCAATTTTCCTAAAGCTAAATGAGAACAGTTCCTACGACATGAACAAAGTGATAGAATTAGTGTTCTGGAAAAATATATTGTGGCCTGCATTTTAATGCTAATTATGATTATCCCATGAGATTAAATTTTATTTCCTATAGGCAATTTGTCTTTGTGGCATATATGATGACAATATACAGTTTAACTATTACCTCTTTAATAGGTCATAAATCCTAGATGCATTGCAAATGGAAGGATTAAATAGTTCAATAAATCATTACCAGAGCGTGTGTGTGTGTGTGTGTGTGTGTGTGTGTGTGTGTGTGTGTGTGTGTGTGTGTGTGTGTGTGTGTGTTAGAGAGCGGGAAAGACTTTATTAAAAAGGATGTATACCATTTAGTGATTAATGGGAACTCATGTAGGCCATGGATTTGGAAGTCATTTACAATACCCAAATCAATGTGTTTAGCTCAGAGTATTGATTAATTGGCTTTGAACTAGACAGGAGACTCTTTCCAGTACAGATCTAAACACCGGATATGTGCCGGCCTGAAAGGACTGATGCCGACCCCCATGGATTTGAATCTATACAGCAGCGCAAGTGTCACCTTAAGTGTAGTTCTGTATTTCATTCATAGAGTAGGAGCTCCTGTGATTGAAGCACAAAGGCAAGACATGTGTGTACGTTGTGTAAAGGCAGAATTTCAAAAGCACACTGTATAAACTTGTTAAAAGTCTGTGTGTCTGGATAAGACATCCTGTAGCCTGGGGAACATCTATATTTAGAATCAGTATATGGTTTAATATGAGTACAGGGTGGTTACTGAGCGTTTACGTGCTTGCTTTGCTCATTGTTCTGCTGAGTTGACCTTTAGGAATTGAGTTGATATTAAATATTATTAACTAGTAATTTGCCTGTAGTGCAGATCATGTTTAAGTGCTCAAACTCACATTCTTTGTTGTTTCTGTTCAAAAACTGCCGTGCCAGCTCATATTAATAGCTTTTCTGAGTATGTAGTCTTAAAACACTTGCTTTTAATGTCAGTGGTTTGACTTAGTCTATAAACTAATGATAATTTATTCATAAACTCTGGGTTTTGTGCTTCAGTGAAAAGCTTTTGTAGCCAATCAAAGTGCCACTAAGACTGTACTTTTTTTTTTTTTTTTTTTTTTTTTTTTTTTGCAAAATCTGTATCTGCTATCTCTGTTTGAAATCAACCAACAAAAATAACCCTTTATCTGCATTAACCTGAAAGTAATACTGCTTTTTCTGCATGTTAAATTACAGTAGCAGAGGATGTGCTTCGTCATAAGCAAGACGAAGAGGAAATAGTTTTATTTAGCTGCAGTTTATTTTATATAAGAAATAACCAAAAAGTTTCCTCTTTTTCTTAACTGTTTAATTCTCTGACATACATCTAAATGACATCTCTGAACCTTTTTAATAAGCCATAGTAAAACCTTGCTTAGGAAATAGAAGGACTATGTATGGTAGTTCTCATTGAAGAACTTTCATTAAAAAAAAAAAAAAAAGAAAGAAAGAACAGGGTAAAATAAAAAAAAGAATCGTAAGGGCGAACAGTTTGCAGGAACATTCGTCCAACCCACTGTGTTTGTGACACCTGTTCGGGATCAAGCCAAAGAGACAGTCTAAAGTTTATACCTATAATGAATTCTAAGTACCAGCACTGATTTTTAAAGTTTGACAGACCATCTGTGAAGAACAGAGGGACGTGATGGAGCCATTTAACCTCTTTCAACCAGAGCGCTCATTTGTAAGCAGGAGGCAACGTCATCTCCTTTGCTCTAATAGAATGACTGTCTCATGGACTTTGTCCCAAAGTGTGACAGGAAGTTATTTTTAATGGAAGAGTAGTTTGCAATGCTCCTACAAAAGTCACATTAAGAAGCAGCTTGCCCTTCACATAATGGAGGCTTATTAAACGGAGTAAAAGCTTATTATTTGAGAGGTCTGGCTTTAAGAAAACACATGCGAGTTTGAAGACAGCAATTGTGTTCCAGAGAAAAGAAGAAATGGTGTATTTTTAATTCAGTTGACATTTACACAGACTTGTTATGAGCAAAATTAAAAAGGCAAATTGGGTCAAATTGGCCCATAGGGTAAAATTTTAAATGAGCATATTTATATTTTCATAGCCAATTGCTACATATAAAGGTGTTGGAAGGGTTTGAGGTCAGGAACCCTGTCACAGTCTTTCACGTCAAACTCTGCTAATTATATCTACATGGACCTCACATTGCTCCTAGGTCAATGGCGTGCAAAGACTTTAGCTTAAGTACACGCTAAGGTTTGAGGTCAAATGACAGAAAAACACATTTTTGTCAATGGTATTTTATTTGCTAGTATTATTGGGCTTGCTTTATTTTTCTATTTTGCTTTTCTCTGTAATTATGCCAGTTTTCTCAAAACTCTTTTTTTTTTTTTTTTCCAGCAAGTTGCCGTCAGCATAAAGCCAAACGAGCTTTTGAAGTTTTTGATCAGGGCAGACGTGTGTGACAAGACAATATAAGATTTTAATTGTTAAAACGTCCTTATGATCAGACTTCACAGAGAATAATAAAGAAATCTGAAACCAACTATATGCAATTACATAAAACTGTCAGCCATCAGGCATAATGTGACCTGTTGACACTAATGAGCCAGAAGTAAAAAGTATTTACCCATGCTCCTCTGACCGCTCATTGCTGGGTCATTGTTGTGCATTTCCACTTATACAACACCTGTACGAAGATATATATAATTATGGATATATAAAATTATGTAGACGCTTACCAGCCATGTCCTTGTTAATGCTAATACTTGTGTCTAATGTTTATAGATCATGTGTCTGCATCAATATGACACAGGTGTCACATGCACATCTGGCAGCACAGTGGTGCAGCGGTTATGCTTAACAGCAAGAATGTCCCAGGTTCGACTGCTGTTTGAGTCTCTGTGCCTGAGTGCGTTTACACCAGGTACTCTAGATATCTCTCACAGTGCTGGAAGCCAGTCCACTAGTCTATATATATTCCAAAGGCCCGTGAAAATACCTGAAACATATAGCGGTTATTATATTTTTGGCATTGTCTCTCCTAAGATCAGGGATTAGGATACTGTAACTATTCAGTCACATGAGATAAGCACAGTGAAATGGAAAAAGGATGTGTGAATACATTTTATTCTGTCTAGTGTGTCTGTCAAGGGTGACAAAAAATGAGATAACACATGGATCACTACTTTTAATGGTGAAGAAAAGAAGATTAGTACTGCAGCCCTCATTATGCTTTTTAACTTTTTTTTTTTTTAATCCGATGTCTGCAACCTTTGTTTCTCTGTCAATTTTTTATATTCTTATTTTCTGTCCTAACCAGTCTCTCTTTTCTACTCATCACACTCATTCTTTCCCCCACTTTCTTATCATGCCATAAAGTTGTTTCTGTCTTATTTCTCCTGTGTTCACTTTTATGCAAACCTGAGTATATGGTTTAAATCAGGAGACGTGTTCAATGTCTTATCTGGCTGAGTGCTCTTTCATTGTCTGAGCTGTTATCCTTTGACAGCTCTTCCGAGGGGGTGAGGACTCTTGTACAGAGTCATGCTCTTAAGAAACTCCCTAAATTGAAGCGTGTTTAATTGCATTTTAATGTACCTGATCACAGCAGCTGCTCATCCGCTCATGCAGACAGAAAGTGCCACTCACAAGCATCTTGCATCACTGCCCTGCTGGAGCTGCATCTGCCAATATGCTCCCCATGGCTTCGAGCAGTCACTTACACAAAACACGCTTAGGGCAATTGCTCTGGCTAGGTGTGGCCACACTTATTACCCTGATTTAAAGCCTAATAGATTTCCAAAGAGGCAAGAACTTTCTGGAATCCATCACAGAAATAGAAAAGTCATGACCGTCTATGTTTAGTGTCCCTGATATACTGACACTGCACAAGTGTGATCCAGTCTCACCAGAAACGAAGAACCTCACATTTACTCAGACCATGCTTTCTGAAAAGCCTAAAAATAATTTGGAAAGTCTGCACCATATCTCCTGCGGCAGGATGTATTGATATTTGCAGAATGCCAGTTGGTATTTCTGAATGATGTTTTAAGACTGTTAACATGATGAAACTTGAACCATTTGTTTGTCCATAGGCTAATAGAAGGTCATGTGTTTTTTGGGTTCAAAGATCTGTTCCTTCAGGATTTGTTTTTTTTTCCACAAAGAATACAGTTAGCAGTAGTAGTAGAAGAATATGTTTGTCATATCCTGAAATTGACAAGCTGTCTGGTAAAATTGGCTGGTAATTGACTGAAAAGCCTTAAAGACATGCAGACTGGTTTTGGTGTCAATGCAAAAAAAGGAACATTTACAAGACAATAGTGAGACTTGCAATATTGTAAACAAAAGAGAAAAGAGAGCTGTAAGTAGCTGTGAGTAGGAGTAGGAGTGAGGGGGATAGACAGGTAGGACATTTTGGAGACAAATGTAGGAAGATGAGACAGAGGTGGTTTGGACATGTTTAGGGGAGAGATGAGGTTTATATCGGCAGAATGATGCTGAGGATGAAGCCTCCATGCAAGAGGTGAAGATGAAGGCCAATAAGGAGGTTTATGGATGTGTTAATGGAGGACATGCAGGTAGCTTGAGTGACAAAGGAGGATGTTAAGAAGAGGGCGAGGTGGTGTCCCCTAATGGCAAATGCCGAAAGAAGATAAAAGCTATGGTTCTCTTAATATTCTCAGCTTTGCCCATTTAAAGGTCCTTTGATGCACCATCATGCACTGCTAATTATAAAATATTTAAAAACCAGCCAGTTTCATTTTAAATGTCCAAAACCCACCGCTATTGACTGAAGCCTTTTTTCCGAAAATAAAAAAAGCTGAAAAAAGATTTCATTTAATGTTTCATGGTTCTTCAGTACTTCATCATCATAACTACAGATATAATTAGTTGTATATATTGTTTTATGGTAAGCAGAACCAGATGCTATAGAACCCTTTAGACCCCCACAGATCAGACATCCATTCATGATATAAGTTAAGCATTAAGCACCAGCTAGTTCCACGGCCTCTCGTAACATTTCAACTTTAGACTCCGGTGTTAAAAGTAGTGAAGCGCAGATTGCAAAGTTAATATTCACATATTTTCGCCCACAGAACTCACAGAATATTTCCTTCTCTTTTTTTCCTCCTGTTTCGAAATGCAAGACAAACAACTCGAGCAGAATTCTTTGCCAGTATAACTTTGGCAGCGATCCATTCTGAAGTGATAAACCCTGTGGATGGAGCTTTGAAGTGGATCTGCCCACGGCTACTGATTTTAGGGTCATTTCAAATGGTGTTGAGGGAAAGCGTTTATGGCGCTGCGCTTCTCGAAACAGTCACAGTGAACAACAGAAAACTTGCCCAACATGATCTTTGTGTTGTTTTTATAGGAAAGAATGATCGCAACATCTACAATTTCTCTCACTAAGTCATTCACACTCGTGTTACATTTAGCTGTTCTGACTGTGTAGTACGCAAGCTATGTGTAGATTTAGCAACTTATCTGTGTTTATCAAAATCATAACTCTTATTTTAACTCCTTTATTAAACTCTAATATACATAATACTATAGAATCAGAGGTGTGATTTGTGTACACCTCAAAGGGGTAACTATGTCGTTATTAGAACACAGTGACTGTGTTCTAGCCAGCGGTGATGCACCTGTGCACACAAGTAAAATAAATTAATTATTTATAAACCAAATCCACTTTTACTGCTGCTTTATTACTTTATTTCAAAGTGGGATTTTTGTTGGCAAATACGTTTCTTGATGTATATTATAAGAATATACTGTAAGTACTGGATCATTGCATTTTTGGTTTCTATTTCCAAATGTGTATATGTCGACATGTATCTTGAATAATTATATGCTTCTAAATTTATAGGAACCATTTGGGGAAGATCTTATGGTGTTCAAGCATGACTGTACCCCGGTACACTAATATTGAAGCTATAGGAATTGAGTTTGCTGACCTGCACAGACCCCTGACTTCATCACCCTTTAGGGGAACTAACATGATTGCAATTGCCACATCAGTGTCTGAAGTTTAAGTTTATTTATTTAAAAGAGCAACATATATATTATCTCAAAGCAGCTTCACAGTGTTTTAAGTCTGAACCCCAAGCAGTTTACTGAATGGTGCAATACAATATAAATAAATGTTTATATTAATAATATAAATATATAATAATAATAATAATAATAATAATAATAATAATAATAATAATTAAAACTGGTTTTAAATAATATCTTGTGGTCTTAAACCATCAAACTTTAACAGGATTATGCAGGATGGAAAGCAGAAGGTACAGATTAGGGGATAAAGCTATGGCAGAGGGTACAGGTGCTGTCTGTGAGTCACGCTGGAAGCCTAAGAAAAACCAAAAATAGATATTAAAAGTCAAAGCTGCCACATCTTTTTCTTTCATACGTCATCTTTAATCATGAATTGACCCCCCCAATCTCAGATATGCAAAAGTCTGGCTGCGGTTATTGACAGGATTGAAGCAGATACATTAATAAATGAAATATGAATGATTTTCCCATTCAACAGTTAAACAGTCATCTTTTGTGGTGTCACTGCCAGATAAGTAATCAGAGATTGTCTGGCTATTCAAAGCTGATTTGTAATTTAGCCTTTCCGTCTGATTGGTGCTTTCTCCTATGACTGCTCATATACATAACCTCCCTGGCAGCTGTCAGACAGACTTCCCATTCTCATAGCTAATGTTAGGCTTTCATTTCTTACTTGATAACTGACAGTCAATTCACTGCGCACAAAAAGCTTAATATTCACAACAATTCTGTAAAACTGTGATTACACCGTTGGATAATTACAACTTTGAAATATCATTTACCTTTTTATTTTCCTTGAGAATTCTTCCAGAAGGTGTATTGATTCTCCACTCTGAACCTTCAAATTAATTCACTCGGGGAAGAAGGGGGCAGCACAGCTGACATTACAAATTGTTATTCCTTGTTGCTTGAAGTAACGCATTTCAGATGGAGATCTATAAATCCCCTAAATCCCCAAGTTACATACAAGCACTTTAAGCTAGACTCATGTTTTATACTTTTTTTTCTAATAGAATTGCATGCTGCGTTATTATATACATCCTTCAGTCTGCACAGAGTAATAACACAAGAAGAAAAGCATTAGAACAGCTAATGACATATTTAGCCAATTGCTAAGATATCCCAGACATGTGGTAGCACAATACCCTCGCTCGTGACTTCTGCAAAGCATCAGCGTTTTTACTGAAAATAAATGATGCACTAATTAGTGACACGTTGCTTTAAAATAAAACATCTCATATTACACTCATAAATTCCCCTGCTTTCCCATATTTTATTTTCTGTAAATATCCCTAGAGGAGAAACAATGAAGATGTTGTTATGCTCTTACCAACGAACCTTTTAAATCATCTTATATTTGCATTGCTTGTGTGTTTCTCTAAGAAGAAATGTCCTGTATTGTGTTTTAAATCAATTGCCTTCGCTATCGACTGTACAAAGCAAGAGGGCATTTGAGAGTTCCACAGAGCTTTACTGTAGATGTGTAAATCTGTGAAAGTCCCTTCTGATTTTCAATGTTTGGATTGCATTTGTGTTACAGTCCTCAAAGTTGCATAGGTTATACTTATAGGGGCATTAACCTATGTGCCGAATATTTAGATTTACACAGATGTATTTTAACACATTCATATCTGTTGTTGTAAAATGTGATGTTTGTTAAATGCTCCAGATCAGAATTTATTGCTACAATGCACAGCTTTTACTGTAATACACATTCTATTGTCCATTTTTTTATGATTGCTTATGAAACAAACCTGTAAAAAAGACACAAATAGAAGTAGTACCTAAATGTATTGGTTTGCACAATGTCAAATATAAATACTTTAGGGGTTGAATAAGAGTTCAAAATAGAAAATAAAAAAAAAAAAGGACGAGTCAAGTGATTATCCAACAGGACCAGTAAACTACCAGTGGTCAGTAAGACACTAGACACTAGAAACGAAAAGAATGTAATGTGTGTATTATATTAGTGAATGAAACTATTTTTGCTGACCATTTACACTCTGCCTAAATTACTGAGATTATAACAAGGTAAGGAAAAATGCTTTTAGATTCTTTATCATTCTGGATTTAGTTTTTTTAATAAGCCTTCTAAACGTTGCTTTTTATTGATCTCGTATTTCAGTGGCTATTTATAAAAAATTCCTGATGAGGCAAAAGGGGTTCACACGTTTATTGCCATTTCTTATCTTACCCTATTTTCTCCTCGCTACAAATTGCACTTGTTCATTTCAGATTGACTGTGATGATTATTTATTTATTTCTCCTCGCTCAGGTAATTACTCCAGTTGAATTCCAGGCACACCTCTTAATACGTTTATACTGTATTTCCTCCTGGAATATTTCAATGTACTACCTTTAAAATTTAATTCTTTATTAATATATTTTTATGAGGAGATGCAGACTGGGTCTTAGATTTCCTGTTAATTATTGTGCTTTGTAGTGAGTCCTTGATCTGCATGTCTGAAGGAGAGATGAGTCATTTTAAAGTCTTTAAAGCTCTGCTGTGCGTTTTCTTTTCACTTTAAACATCTAAAGGCAGATTCATAAGTTTCACAATTGCATAAAGAAAAAAGTGTATTGTGTTCTTGGTGCTAAAGTGCAGAGTGCTTACATGTTCTTGTGTCATTGTGTTTGAGGTTCTGTTCAGTAACTTTACTAAAAATATTTTTGTTGTAATTAAAATGTTGATTTTTAAAAAATTTTTACCAATTGCAGATTTAAAACAGAAGTTTTGTAAACGGTACTTACTGCATTTATTAAATTTGGAATCATGAACAGTTACAAAGAATAAAAACAACCAATATGATAAATAGTGCAAGTTATAGTATCATGAGTATCATGATGTTAGACAGCTGACTAATTCAGCTGTAATTCACTCTCATAATTAATGTGTTTTTAAAAGTGACATTGATTTAATAACAAAAGACAACAAAGAATGGCAAAATAAATGACTTCAATATAAAAGGTAATATATCAGCATGAACAGAAAAATGGATCTTTACGATCATGGTTACACACCTACAGGAGCTCTCATGACATCTCATTGAAAGCTGATCCACATTTTGCATCTATATCAGCCTTTACTATTCTGAAAATAAAAATAGTGTGACAGTAGGACATAGGACAAAAGGAGCCTTCTTTTCTTTATGTTGAATGTGTGACATCACAGTAGTCATATCACCATGTAGATAAAACTCCAACCTTATTCAGACTGAAAGTATTGCTGAGAACTGACAGCAATGAACATGGTACAACTGCTTGATTATACAGTGATGTATCTACAAAACTATGAACTACACTGTGCTTAACCTAGCATGCTTTAGCACCGAGTAGTGAACATTTGAAGACGTGCTCTGGTCGAACATGACCTGAGTATTAATACCAACAAGAGCCAGCATTAACACACACCGAACCAAAGGCTCATCAAACATTTATAGTCTGAATTAATGTCGCCTGACCAAAAAGCCATGTTAAAAATAAAACACGGGGCCCGATTTCCTGGGACCTTTGGCTCAGACAGCTGAATCACCGATATACGATGGGATTGACTTTGAATGCCTGATTCACCGGATGAAAAGTGATTTGCTCGTCATATCCAAACATGTAACACATACAAACCGACAGTGGAAATATCGCTGTATGCCAAGGGAAGCGCTTTAAATGCCACAGAATATATAACTCCATAAACTAGCAGTAACAATCTGTTTAAGCTGGAGTGATGCGCCGTTTTCCCCTCTCATCTATCATTTGTCCCTCTCTGCCCTGCCTCTTGTCTTCCTTTATCTGAAACTGCTGGAATCCACCCACTCGCCCTCCCTATACAAAAACACCACACAAGCACTCAGATTTTCTCATCTTGAGATTGTCAACATGTCAGCCTTATTATTTATCACTGTTCTTCTGTTCTGCTCCAAAGGTCATAAAATTTTTGAGAGCCAAAATAAATAGTGTCATTATCTCCGTCTAAATTATTATAATCCAGTACAGTTACTGTAATGTTTTTGTGCTTGGTGACTTCTTTTTGCCTTGATAATCAGTTGGAGAGGAGCATTTGGTGGTGTGTTTAAGCTTCATGGTTAAGTACATATCTTTCCTAAATTTTAACCATGTTTCAGTAAGGAATTTCTATTTATAGAACTCAACATTGCCACTGTTATCACTGGATTTACATTAAGAAAACATAACGCAATTAATATCACAACAGGAAACAGTGGTACACCGTTTTCAGTTCATGGTTTAAGGGCTGTGTATGCATGCATAAATTTAAAATTCTATGCGTGCAATGTGTGTTTAATTATATGTCCTGTAATCATTATAAGTCCTTAACACCCCTATGAACTCCTATAGATATGAGTACGTATATACATAGTGCATTAATTACAATCCATGTTTTATGACCTCATTGTCCTGCTCTGTTATTCAGCTCCACACAACATCCACCACATAGGAGTTTTCTCCTCCCCCCTGAAATCAGAAGATGAATTTGGTCATACTACGGTGCTTGAAATTGCTTCTAATATTTCTTCTGCTCAATGTCAGAGTTGAACTGAATCATATTCACACAGGAGAAGTCATATAACTTTTAATTATAAGCTCATGTTCAGTTGCTTGGGAGAACCGCTCTAAGAGTGAAATCGAAATCTTGCTTCCCTCTGCCAATCTTCCTCATGTCTCATTTATATTTTGTGTAAAGCAGTTCTGCCCTGCCAATCTTAAATACCCAACAGTTTTGTTACAGTTTACAGCGCAGCTTGAATGTTCTCACTTTACTACTTTGGAGACAGTAAAGCAAAACCACAAGCCATATATAATTTTAAACTGCTTTAGTGCATATACCTGATGTGAGTATCAGCTGTACCACTGGTCATATTTAGACAGTTCCAATTTGCCTGCTTGTCACCTGCCGGTCTCATCATCTACTTAAGGCTATAGGGACTGATCTTAAAGATGTCTGGCTTATAAAAGTACCATGTAATTTTATCATCAAAATTTAGCTTAGCTAGTTAAATGGTCATCAGTGCTCATGTTGGACCAGCCAAGCATTGCTATCACCTTCACATGACTAGTGCAAGTTAAACCCTTCAGTTTTATATTGGATCAAAAAGTTTTACATAATACATTTTATTGCTGTAATTCCTAGTTTTTGAGCTGCAGACAAACCAGAGCTAGTTTGCAGAGTTTTGAAGGTTTCCACATTCTGAAGTGTTATTCGGTTCATTAGGTCATCTCACCACATGCATACATTTGTTTTTTTTCACTAATCACTTCAGATTTTTTGTTTGTTTGAGGAAGCAGGTGCATGATGACATCTGTTTAGCATGAGATTTGCTGAAAGATTTGAGTGTGCGGCTTTTAGAAAGAACTAAAGCTAGGTAATTGTGTTCATCTTTTCCAACTCATTTAATTATTGTAATCAGCTGCAGAATTAGAGATATCAAAGGTAGTTTGAAGTCTGCCGCACTCAACAATTTGCTCTGTGTTGGTAGTTTGCATTTTTTATATGAAGTGTAGCAAAAGCAAAGTTTCTGCATGTTTAGTTAAATTTTCTGTCCACATTCACTATAATTATGGCTGTATTCTGATTTTGATTGTTCTTTTGTTATTTGTTTGTTTTCCTGGTGCCTCTTGGTGAAGGTTGAATTTTACAGTCACTGTGTTTTCTACAGTGAGATATTAGCAACAGAAGGATAAAACTGTGAGTGGGAAAATAATGTGCAGTTGGAAACGTAGACGGGGAGGGGCGGGGGAGCAAAGAGGCTTCCACATGTCAGCACACCAGTGGCAGGAACAAATCACTGTGGCTTTATCTTATCTTCTCGTTTACTGACAGGCAAAAAAATCCCCTTTGGACAGGACCAGGAGAGGAATAGTGGAAGAGACAGAGGGGAAAGTGGTATAGGCCACAGGTGCAATATAATCATCCTCCAATTGGAAGTCAGTCAGCTTGAACAATGGAAGGCCAGGGATTCAGGAATGGATTTTACATGCTCACATTTTATGGCCAACCTATTTACCTCAAACTGCAAGGAAATGAGACAGCAGTATATAGTGCAGAAGTGGTGAAGGCATTACCCTAACCATAGATACCATCGCACTTTATCTTTGTTTTATTTATTGTCTTACTATTTATTAAATGATGACAACTGACTGTCCCTTAACCGTGTGAAACCTGTATCAGTTTACTGTGGAGTTAAATTCCTGTAACACTGATTCCCAAAACATTACTATCTGCATATGTTCAATAATTATTAGTTATATGTTGTAACTTTTTTTTTCTGCAGAATTAAATATCCCACATGTAATTTGTGTAAAACAATACATTTCATTTTGCATTAATTATGGAAAACATTAATTTGTGTTAAGGGTATGAGCATAAAATATGTAGAATGGTGCCTACAATTCAATTTCTCCCACTATAAGTTAACCCTGATGGTCATACCATTAATATTTTAAACCTCTGTAGGGTCCATGTTAGGATTTGAATCATTAGATGACTGTTGTAATGGAGTTAGAGAAATCACATTCAAAACAATGTCTCACGATGACATCAGAGACATTGTTCTTTCATCCACTCTGTTTTAAATCACACTGCAGGGGTTTGCCGCTTGAGGTTTGTGGTAATTGCATATACAAAGATGCTGGTATTTTCTAATATCAATCATTATTGCTGGACTCTTCTGGTGCCACCATGCTGCACAGTTTCACAAGACAAACGTCCACACGGTTTATCATTAAGTTCCAATTCTTATCATTAGTTGCTTTATTATGCTAACGAGCACAGGGAATTTGCCCACCTCATACTGATTGTAGTCTGAAGACAGGCGGTTGGTCTTTCGTGCTCTCTGAGTGTTTTAGCTGCAGTTATTTGGTTTGTTATCTAATTCGAATCAAGTCAATGCCAGATCTGGCTTTTCTGTTACTACAGTTTGGTACTTTTAGAATTCGATCATTCTCAGCAGGACTGTACAGTTCATACATGTAGAAATGACCTTACCTTGTCTCCAGAAATATGTAAGTCACTGTTTGCATTTAGATCCCATAAACATAAAAGACGTATTTCTACTGGAACAAGGTCTATTTTAAAAGGTGAGTGCATTCCGAAACATGATTACATTTTTATGGCAGTCGTAATGGATATAATTTACTCAACATGATTTTATTCCCTGGATTCATATTGTGACAGGAAGGAGGTTTGTAAAATGCTTACATTTATCATCCTGCAAGAGAATAGATCTCAGACCATTAAACACAGACACACACACACACACACACACACAAAGAGAGGGACACAGACACACAGACCATCCCCCTCCATATGTCAGCTAAGCAACTGAGTACCTTCAGTGGACAGATTTTATCAGGGAGCCGTGCCGCAGGCAAGTCGAGTCAAATGCCACTCAAGGAGAGTCAGGCAGATTTGTGGAGCCTCAGCTTATCTTCCACTTCCCATTTTTTCATCCCCACTGTGCATCTTTAAAGACTCTTATGAGAGTGTAAAATGCAATTAAAGGTTTCAGCAATATTGTTCATTATGTGTACACTGTATGTGTGTGTTAATGTGTGAGACTTTTAGTTTCTTGTCTCAAGCTTCTCATCTCATCTATTATTGACTTATTTATTTATTCTTTCATAGAATAAATTTTCATAAGTTTCATAAGTAAATAGTTCAATGAAACAATTGCATTCCACGATTAAGAGGTATAGCCTAGTACATTCAGCTATATAGTGAATCTCAAAAAACAGAAAATATTTTATAATACTAATAATTACAGGTTACAGCCTCTTTTGTTTAGTCTTTATATCCAGTCTGTTATGCCTTTCCTTCTTTGTTTCTTTTTTGAAAGAACTGCACTGTAGTTTAGTGGCGACGTTTGATGATAGGGTTGTAATCAAGGTCGGGCATCAATGGGGTGCATGTGCACAAAATCCATATTCATATCTGAAAAGCTATAATTTTCACACATATTTTTTTACTAATTCCAAATAAATGTGCAGCTTAATGAAAGGAAGAGCTGTGTAACAGAAATAATGTTTTTATGAAATTACTATAATCAATGATTATTATTATGTTCGTCTGTGGTTTTTAAGTTTAAGTATTGATTATATAGTGGAATATTTTCTTGCTACCATTGATTATTTTCATGTCCTTCTCTTTCTGCAAATAAAGATGTGAATGTGAATGTGTCATGTAAGGTCTTGTGTGTTGCAGATGCATTGGGATCTCAGTTTATACTTTGCCTATTTAGTTATTTTTTTATATAATACACACAACCTCTATGAGAATGTGAAAATAAATTAAATATGTGATGATATCTGTGTGTGGGAGGGGAGAGTTCTAGTTTCTTATTATATATATATATATATATATATATATATATATATATATATATATATATATATATATATATATATATAGACTCCCTCATTTTTACCCATATTTTCTAAAATCTATGACTTTCCTCATAATGAATAAATGATAAAATACAATTTTCATAATCATGAATCATCAAATTCACAGACACGTCTCCTCAAAATAGTTGATCCAGCATTAAACTTTAGTCTTAATACATGGTTTTTTTTTTTTTTTTTTGGAGTATGATGGATGTCTTGGTTATAAAAACTTATAAAAGAGCAGAACTGTTAAACGTAAAGAAAAGCCTAGTGAGCTTGATTGTAAAAATTATTGAGTGCCCTTCTGCAAGTGCAATTACACTCTGCACTGAAAACAGAGAACGCAAAAGAAAATCTGAGGATGCTTTAGATTTAGTTTATGGATTAACCTGCTCTGCTACCGTCCCCAGAGAAGCCTGCTCCAACAGTGGCCTCAGAAAAACGCAGTAGCTGCCATCGATTAGTTAAATAACAAAAAACACATTGCTGAGAAACATTTAGGCTTGAGCTAAAAAATCCAGAATAGCAAAACTATGTAGAACTATGTTATGTTGTTCGTGTTACTATGTTGGTTAGTTATAGTGAGTTGTACTCTCACCACCATGGTTTATAACAATAAATTTAATTAAGACATTTCAAAACTATAGATAAGCCAATAAATAATTTTTTATTTGGTTGTTGTACAGGATGCATTACCTACTGATACACAAGCAGCATTTTATAACACAGTAGTTATTAACACATTGTTAATGGATGAAAGTATGTGCATCCATATCTCATGGGTAAAATTATGGGTTTAACTTATTAACTGTTTTTTATATATATATATATATATATATATATATATATATATATATATATATATATATATATATATATATATATATATATATATATATATATATATATATATATATATATATATATATATATATATATGTGTGTGTGTGTGTGTGTGTGTGTGTGTGTGTGTGTGTGTGTGTATGTATGTATATATGTAAGTCAGTCCTACTACAATGTACAGTATTTACACAAGGTAATCAATTAATGTTGCCCGTCTTAATACCTGAATTTTCCCCCCACTTACATCATATGACATTGCATTTCTGCCCCTGAAACCATATCAGGCAAAGTGATGGAAGCAAGTTTTTATTGTTACTGCATCAGGGATCATAATATTGAAGCATATTTCTTCCCAGAGTGCCAGTAATTGAAAAATGGTTTACAGCCCGGCTCTTGTTATGAACCCAGACGCTGTTGTAAACTTAGTGACAACATGCAGAGGTGTAGTGATTTCCGTACAAGTAGTACTATTATTGAATTTGTACAAATCACGATTGAAAATGATGGCAAGTGTTATTTAAGATTATTATTTAAGCCCCCACTTGAATTGTGAACCTGTCACATGCGGAGATTGTTTAGCAGCACCGTTTGTCATTTTTTATGTATATTGGCCGCTGCTTTCACAGCACCATGTGTAAACTAGCCTGGCACAGTGTTGCTGTGAGTCCTAATTGAGGTAACAAATATGAAGCTGTTACTCAGATGGCAGAGATAATAAACCACTGGAGAGTGACAACAATAAAAGGTCTCCCCTATTACCTCAGCGTGGCCTTCACTCTTTCATCCTCAAAAAGCTGCTGCGGCTGCAGAATTTTACTCCTACAAAATGGGAGCAACACCTCATGGTGGGTTGAAGACAAGATCAGTTGATTAAATGATTGCAATCCTTGGCCGGAATAATAACCTGTGCCCGTGGCAGCCCTTTGAAGGCATCGTTTGGCCTTATTTAAAGATGTGTTTCAGGAAACTATGGCCTCTCGGCCATTTTGTATGTGGTGTTAATTCTGTTGCAATTTGAAACCATTCACCAAAGACCAACAGGATTAAAATTTATAACCTGGAGGTCCTAAATCTGGCACTGTATTGTTTGGTGTCACACGGTCATGTACTTCCAAACTGCTCTTCACATGTGCAACACACAGTAATACAGTGAGGACCCACTTACTACCCTCTGGATTAGCGTTCCTTGCTGGGTTCAGATGATGAGGCTGGACTTTGATGTTGGGCAGTGATGTCTTAGAGAATCTATGTCAGAGCTGTCCGGACAACTCAAGCTCACTTTGCTCAGCCTTGCGCCTTTCATCAAGCATGTTCCACTTGATGGCTGTCAGGACTGTGCTGAGCTTGCATTCTGTAAATGCAGTTGAAGTTAACTATCCTACTTACATCATGATTGAGCAGGACATCGCTTCCATTCCCACTGCTTGGCTCACGTTAGAGGCTATTGAAAAGTGGTAACAAATGAAGTTGTAATGTTGAAATGACTCACAGCAAGAAGGTTTAAAAGAGTTTGATTATCAGGAAGTGTGGATAAATCAATTTGGACTGGTTCCCAGTTCAAACACATATGACATACACTACTGATACAAAATTAGATAGACTTGATTGTGTGTGTAAGTGTGTTTGTGTCTCTGTCCTATGTTTTAGTGAATTTTGAACTATAAATACCAGGATATGCTCCAGTCTTCCATCACCTCCAACTCTGATAAACAGATTGAAAATGAATGAAATACACAAATATATTGTTTTTAGACATTAAATGGTATTACAGTTTCATTTATATACTAAGAACAATTCATTAATTTCCATGCTGTTTATTACGTTTTAATTAATTGACTATATCACACATCCCTTGTTGCAGTCTGTCATGAGGCTAGGTTTCACTGATGGCATGCACATGCTTTGGTTGCAGATAAAGCGTAAATGAAGCTGTAAATATCCTGCTGTGCTCAAACTGTAAGAATATAATAAAAAAAAACATGTTTTCAATGTAGCCCCTCATGCAGGTCATTTCCCCAGAACATTTGTCTGCAGCAAGGAGGGAATAAATAGAGAAGTGATATAAACAATATCTAACTTTACATTGGGTTTATTTTAGCTCTGTATTGAGTATGCTGTTGTAAGCAATTTAGGATTTATGAAAATTTTGGATTAACTTGTTAAAGACTACTCAACACCATTACAGTTCAAACGACTAATAAAATATATTTTGGACGTTTGTTACCCTTGTGGCAGTGTCTTGTGAAGTCTGTAACTGTAGCTTCTGCATCTTAAAATATCACATTAAAGGTATAAATTCGTCAAGAGGCTTAAAGATGAATGCAGTGCTTTAAAATTATAATAACAAAAACTTGTTAGCAGCTTTAATAACTTGCAATTATTGTTATGACTTGAGCTACTTGATTACTGTTTGCTGGTTCAGGTACCGCAGTAGGACGTTGGAGGGTTCTTACTGAACTATGTTATATCATTTTCCTTTTTGATTTTAGTCCTCTACAGGGAACAAACTTCTGCACACTTTAATGCTACTAATTCAACATACTGGAAAGAAACTAAGTTTCAAATAATATCCACTATAAAGCTAACTTTATCTTGACACTTTTTAAAGTCATTTTGTAGTTTTGCAATTACAGACTGTAATACATTTCTCTGCTTATTTTGTTATGGTTTGTTATTTTGTTATGGTTTGTTATTTTGTTATGGTTTGTTATTTGGTTGGTGGATGATTCTCAGGATTGCATTGACACTGAAGTGGTGGTGGTGTGTTGTGTTGGCATGAGTAGATCAGACACAGCAGTGCTGCTGAATTTTCTAAACAGGACTGCAAATAATCCACCAACGGTTGTACTTCATGTGAAAGATTGAAACCGATGAAAGATTAGAGGATGACTATATGAACCAGATAATCTACTCTCTCTGATTTGACATTTACAGTAAAACAAACATGGATAATAAAGGATACAGTGAGAGAAGTCAGTGTTCTTCAGCAGTACTGCTGTGTCTGATCGTGCCAGTACAACACACCACCATGTCAGTGCCACTGCCATTACTGAGGATTATCCACCACCCAAATACTCCCTGCTGTGTGAAGGTCCTGTATGGATGTGATCACTGCGGGTATGTAAAGAAACACCAGTCTGTAAATGTAGAATTACAAAGTCAATCTATGTTAAAAGTGGAACTGATCAAGTACACATTGAGTCTGGAAACAAGAAGGTGCACCATGTGTATACTGAATATATACTGTTATCTGTGGTCATGGCCATGTAGTAATTGTTTTCTTCTAACCCAGGAGAACCTGAACTTGTAGGTAAGTTCTGTTTTAACTCATAGAAATAGATCATTGTCTTAAAGCAGCTTCGGAAAAAACAGGTTTCCTGCCGAGTAAACCTACAGTGAGAGAAAAAACTCTCCTTCCCTCACACGAGAAGGAAACCTTGAGTGATTTTGGACTCAACAGGGGACGCATCATGTGCTGGCATTTCATTGATTTAAACGTCCTGCCCATGTTAATGTCCCTTAACAGCTAAAATAGAAACTTGAAGACCTTTCCTCTCTTAAATAAAATGAATCTGTGATTCATGTACAAAAAGATAAGTAAATCTAATTCTTTGCAGAAAAGTATTATTATAATTATTGTCATATAATCTGTGATGTGATTGGCATTAAAACCATTTTATTCTTTCACCATGTACTTCACCATTTCCTTATGCAGTTTCTCAGACAGTTACTAGTTGCACAATTTTAAATAATGTTATCAGGCTCGACTGGTTGTAGTCTAAATGGATTCATTCAGATAATAACAATAGAGCCTATAATATTTTTAATAACAATGACTGGCAACTGCAATAAGATTTGGTATTCTCTAAAGAAGTACAATTTTTAACTCCTAACAGAATTTATATTTTCAATTATCAGCATGTATACACATGCAGTGTTCTACAAAACCGGTATGAATTAAATGAGTGAATTAAAGGTTTTCTGTTATCTACTATTATTTTCTTGTCATGTATAAAAAAGATGGTGCTACATTTAAAGCCTCCTTACCTGAAATATATAACAAACATTATAAATACCAATAAATCTCACCCTGAAACGGATGTATGTATGTGTGTGTGTGTGTGTGTGTGTGTGTGTGTGTATATGTATATGTATATATGTATATGTGTATGTATGTGTGTATATATATATATATATATATATATATATATATATATATATATATATATATATATATATATATAATGTTCATTCATTCATTATCTCCCGCTTTATCCTATATTAGGGTCGCGGTGGGGTTCCCCCATGCCCATCCAGAGGAGAGCGTTTCGGGTGCTGGGCAGATAGACCCAGGACAGGGCACCAATCCATCGCTGGGCACACACTCACTCACTCACTCACACAGACACACTCTATATGGGGCAATTTGGAGAATTCAGTTGACTTGATCCATGTTTTTGGACTGTGGGAGGAAACCGGAGAACCCGGAGGAAACCCACGCGGACACGGGGAGAACATGGAAAATCCAACCAGATGGGGATTCAAGCCGGGAATCCCTAGCGCTGAGAGGTGAACGTGCTAACCACTAAGTCACCGTGCTGCATATATATATATATATATATATATATATATATATATATATATATATTTCCAATAGAAAATCCTGAGTTTGATTTCCTGGCTTCTGTCTGTGTAAATTTAGCATGTTCTCCTTCAGCAATAACTTCCATAAGCTCTGTTTTTTATCGAAACATTAGTCAGGTTATTAAATGACCTCTGTGTCATTATTTATAAATAAATATTATTTTAACAAGTATAATATTTTTTATGTGTTGCTCTCTCTCTTTTATTATATTTTCTTTCTTGTACTTGTCTATTATGAATAAATTTGTTGTGCACCCAGTGAATACTGCATTCTATATTGGTAATCTGAAGTAACCTTCCAGAGACAGACTATGACAAAGTGTATTTGGCTTTTTTAGAGCTGTGTTTCATGCTGGGCCAGTCTGTTGTGTGCAGCATTCAATAGCTGCAATAATAGCACACTGTGTGTGTTGCCAACCCATTTGGCTAAATATACCAAACTCTTTAATTGTCCTAATTTTACATGATTGCTGCCAGATTACCTCCGAGCGCAGTCATGGGTTAATGTGCTGTAAATAGATGCTGGAGATTCTAATACTTTGCAATAATTGTATTACAGACAAAAAAACAGTCAAACATATGCAATATTGTTCATAGTTAAACAAATGAATCATAAATTGAGAGGTTTGCTGCATACAATTGGAGGTTGGACGCACACAGTTGTCCAAAATGTTTGGCTTGGGTAGGTGCTTGTACACACCTTGCAATGGTCCTCTTTTCAAGCTACTCATATACACTCCTGCTGACCCATAATAGCATATATTTTTGCTTTGTAAATTATTAGCCATTACTATGTAGCTAGCTGCTTTGTGTTGAATGAACGTTTTACTGCATGCTGTAGTGATCACTTAAGCTTCTTTACAGAATACTGTTAAAGCATTAAGATTATTTTATAGCCCACTGCTTCAGATAATACTGTAATCAAGGATCATATTATAGTGAACTCAAAACTCATGCTGCATCATTAAATGTTACATAACTAATAATCAATATTCATTTGTAATTAATAACTATTCAGCACACAAATGACAATGATATATTTAATATACATGGGTTGGTATGATTAGTAAATAGTTTCATATCAGACTCATCAATAATTTATTTTCAAAACTTCTTTGACATTTATTCAAGTGTTTGCGAAGGTTAAATCAATTCCAATAGTTTTTTCCCCATAAGGTCAAATATTTCAATCTGTACTGAGTGGTCATGATGTCAGTATAAAAACCCAGCCACCAACTAGAGTCTGAAGTTGCCGAATTAGCCAGATGCTTTTCACTGTATTGATAGGTCTATATACAGTAATACAAAAGGCAGAAGGAAAGAAGACACTGAATAGATTTAAACAATAATTCTGGCAGCATTCTATGAGCACTGATGAAGGATTAGAGGATGATTAATAAGTTTTGCAACTGTCTCTAATTTCACAACTGCATGGTGGAGCAATATGGTAGTTCTATGTTTAATAAAGGGCACAGTGTTTTACTATAAGTGACTCTATAAGTGACTCATAAGTGTCACTGCAGTGCTGGGAATCATCCACCACCCAAATAATTCCTGCTCTGTGGTGGTCCTCTGATTTAAATTGACCTCTAAGTTCACAGTTAAGCTTTTTAGGACAAGCCCATAATTATCATCCAGCAATTTCACTGTTCTCAGGTGATTTGTTAAAGTGATTCCCTTTTTATGTTTAACTAAAGAATCATCACCTCGAGAGGACTGATATACACACTAATGGAAGGAAATATACTTATTGATCATATTCACCTGCAGGTGAATACATATTCTGTATAGATTAAGGAACAAGGAACATAGAATCAACCCCTGTGGGACTTCACACCATATAGCATGCAAGGATGTGTGAATACCCAGCGCAACATAGTAATCACAACAAATTAAGTAAGATCTGTACCACAGTAGCACTGAGCCAGCACTGCCTACCCATTTCTGCAACCTGTCAAGTAGATTCTCATGCTCTACTGCATCAAGGCGGCGCTGAGGTCTGGGAGGACCATAAGTGACCATCATGTAATGACTTTATTATCTCGTATAGCAATCATTAAAGGTTGAAAAGTTGCATCCAATTGATGATAATGAAAAGGAAAATACAATTGGGTTGGACAGTGAATATTAAAAGTAGAATTTTAGAATTGGTATGATTGCAGTTTGGGTTTTATGACGATCAGCTAAAGAAGCAGTCATGATGCTTTTTGCACCCGTGTTTGCTGAGTGAGCAGTCGATCCATTTGGGGTTAACATGTGCTATACATTTGTGACTAAAATACTGAAATACGTGTCAAACGCATTACCTTTACTGACTGGAACGAAGAAAAATTTTATCGTTACAACCTTTGAACTTTTACAGAATGCTTGGTTTATACATTTTGATGGAATGCATCCAAGTAACACTATAAATGCACTTAATAATCTGGTATACAAAGCGCAAAGCCTGGAAAATGCTTCTCAGGAGTGCTTTGGGAAGCCATTCATAAAACACTAAAGTGCTTAATGTAGTTTAGCCCACAAAAGCCATAATTTAAAAATCATTCACCTGATTTTTTTTCCAGCCTTAATAATAACTTTTGTGGAGCTGTGCCCTTTTTTAGTTCACTGCATGATTTGCTTTTCTTTATACAGGTTTGTAATAATATACACAGCCTTATTTAATAGATGGAGAATGTGCCTCTATTATAGGACATAGAGTTCATGTCATCCAGGCTATCTGATATCTAAACCTTATCTGTAAAAGAAGTCATTATGTTCAGATGGATCAAATGTGGAAGGGGATCATGATACTGAACATTTCTCACTATATACAGTATATAACCATCAACATTTAAAAGTACACACAATTCCTTCGCATTTATATGTTATAGAGACATGAGGTCAACACTGCTAAAATGTTCAGTAATACTAAATAATAGAAGGTAAACAGTACCAGACTGTCACATTGGGCTTGATGATCACAGCAATGTATGAACAAAAAAACCTTCAGACAGCAGTTTGTTCAAATGATTGCCTAGATTATGAGATGCCACAAACCTTGTGTGGAACATGTCAAATTGATGGACAAGCTATCCAGAATGCAAAGAGTGTCAACGATGAGGCAACTCTGAAATAGAAATAAATCCGGTGACCTGCAGGCTTATAGAGTGTCATATTTAATGAAAACCAGCAGCACCAGGCAAACCGTAAAGTTAGTGGACTAGTAAGTGGTGTCAACTGCAACCTTTAATCCAATATGACTAATTCAATGATTTGTATGCACTATGATAAATTAATTCTTATATAATATTATAGCTTTCTTATATTGTATCAATTTATTTTAGATTAAAACAGTTTAATATTAGATTAAATTCATTGACCAGATTACAGATTCATGGAGTGAAAACATGTTCTATAATGTGTGTGTGTGTGTGTATATATATATATATATATTGCCCAGCGATGGATTGGCGCTCTGTCCTGGGTCTATCTGCCCAGCGCCCGAGACGTTCTCCCCTTGATATATATATATATATATATATATGTGTGTGTGTGTGTGTGCATTTCTGAAAATAGGGTTATGTAGTTCCGAATATTTCAAAAAAGTTTTTTTTTTGCCATCTGCCCATACAAATATACTTAGAAATGTCCTAGGTATCCTATTATGACTCATATAACCATCCAAAAAAGCTATTTGTTATTACTTTTACTATTATATTCTTGTGATCTCAGGATAACAAGTCATTTTCTGAGGATTACATCTTATTTTACATGATGTCAAAATAACAAAAGCTGTTTTCTGGATATCGCATTTTTAAAGAGAAAATCTTTATCTGAAGAGAAAATAAATAAGTTGGGATATTGGGCATGATATCTTCAGATCATGAGGGAAAAAAATAACCCATGGCCTTGCTACACTTTCGTACATATGGCTGACAGAGTTGAAATCATTTATTGCATGTCTTTTGGTAAGGAGTGAATTTAGGTCTTCTCATTTTTCAAGCCCCGAGGCGGGTCAGGCACTCGCCTCAGCTGCTAAATCGACACAAAATATTTCTTTGACATTTAACCCAGTGTTTGAAAAGTCAATTTCAGATGTTTTCAGTTGCTTTTTTTTATTTATTTAGTTTTTATCATAAGGGCAGATCTCTGTATAGAGCGACACATCGGGAATACAGCAGACTTTTACCCATTTCCAGCTTCGTAGCATGAAGATGAACTGCACTTTACCTTCATAGTATTCCAAAATGGACATGAGGTTGGTAACGATTTCATATTACAGCCCCGCATGTTGAGGATGTTTAAGATGGAAAGATCAGTTTTTGTAGTCTATGTGTGGGGTATTTAGGAAATAGTATAGGTTCAGACCTGAAAAGGGCTGAATCATTAATGGCCAGCTGACTGGATTTGCAAAGTACCTCACTGTGTAGTATACTGATCATCTTCTGACATTAATCCACAACAGAGGGGATCAAAACACACACTGGCTACAGGAGTACTAATAAATGTGGGTGGCATTGGCCATCACATCCAGTCAGGTCTAATAGCTGCTGTAATCACAGAAATATAAAATTTTTATAGTTTTGGGAGAAACAGCGCCATAATCAGCATAATCCAGTCAAATCCAGTCATAATCCAGTCAAAAAATATATTTGTTTTATTCTAGTGGTTAAAAGCTGGCTTCCCACTATAAAATCTCAGTTCCTGTAGTAATTCCTCAAGTGTGATATACAGTCATCAACTGCAACCTTGTAGCGCCTCCCCTGCTGGATTCAGGACATCTATCTAAATATTTATTCCCATATTCAGAACCAAATTTCTTTATTGCCCCACAGGTCATTTTCGATGCATGTAGTTTTTCAACATCATCATTTTCCCTGTTCTTGGTTTGCATTGCATTCTCATCCTGCATTCATCTTTCTAATAAGTTATCCTTTTATCCCTCAGGGTCACTGTCTAGAAATAGCTGAGGTGTTGGGTGACCCCTGCTTGTCTCACGCTGTGAAGTCTCATGAATCATAGCTAGAACTAATAAACAGTAGAGTCTCTTTCTGCTCCTGCTTTTTTTTTTGTCTCTTACAGCAGTTAAAATTCAAGCTCCTCTAAGGACTGCAGCAAATAATTATCATAACAGAACCTTCCATCTGATGAGAGGAATTAATTACTTTTATTCCTGGTGTAACTTAATTACTTTGCAATATTTCATCATCAACACCATTATTATACTGTATTATGTATTTTTTTACAGGCATATTATTATGCCTATGGTGCATCTAACCTTTTTTGCTGAAAGAAATCCAGTTACAAGTCAATTAATCCCAATGTTTAGATTTTAAAACTTATGTATAGATAACAACTATTATAATGGTTTTTTTAAATAATAAATAATGTAATTTTATTAGCTTTTTGATGATTTACCGTACATATACATTGAGTGTTCACTTTGCATGAGCCTTTAAAAATCAAGCCTAAGACCATTGTACTATTACATGACTACGTAAACCTGGACAGACAACCGCAATAGTGCAACAAGTTTTAGTTTAAGTGTCTCTCTATTTAAAGACTTTTTCAAACTATACACAACATTCCAATCTTTATGTATTTGCATTACTATCATATGAATCTCTCCAGTGCTTAGCTCTTAGCTTAGACATAATATTTTCTAAATCTCTAGTACTATTCAAATTTTTAAAAAAGTGTGTTTTGGTCCTTTTTCTCTGTTAAAAAAAAAAAAAAAAAAAAAAAAAAAAAAAAAAGCTTGCCACAAATAAAATAACTGGATGTCAAAAATGCTGTCAACCAAGCTGTGTGGGTTGGTAAGCAATGCAAGTACCTAACTGTATATGCAACAGATGTATTTTTCATTTTATTCCTTCATTGAATTATGCTCTAAAGACTGAAGTGAACACTTGAGCACATAAATATATTTATTTTCTATTCCTCCTAAGCTCTGGTTGTAAGCGGGCATTATTGTTTTCAGATGAAATATTGAAAGAAAATATTTTATCTATATCCGAAATGGAGCCAGAGCTCAGTGACATGTTATTCTGAATTACTGGTGAGAAGAAATATCAAGATATACGTTTTTCAGTTACAAAACAACACAGGAGGCGCCTTTTAGTGATTCATTTATTTGTTCCTTTTAAAACGTTTCATAAGCAATGGAAGCAAAGACGAAATGTAGCCCATTTTAAAGCTGTTAGATGTTTGATCATCCCTCATGTTCTACTTTGTTTTATTATTTTATTTATTTGGTTAGCTTGAGGTCAAGATAAATTTTATTAGATAAAAGAAAATAATATAACCATATATTGGAAATTCGTTAAAATGTGGCTTAGACTTTATACCCAGATTTTACTGTAGACATGTGTTTGAAATAATTGTTTCCCTTCCTGAGTGTCCTGAAAACTAATCTAACATCACTGCGCCTTAATCATATCTGATCATTCATTGCACTCAAACTGATTTACATCTATAAACAAAAAGCTTTTAAATTAATTTACAAGTCTGTAACTTTTAAATGACTAATAACAGTATATGCAGAACATTTTCTTAAGTTGGAATGTATTTTATATAATGTTTATTTGTGTTGTTTTTCCATGTTTAATAATGTTATTATTATTATTATTATTACTATACCTATTAATATTGGTTGTTAATATAAGTAGCAGTCATAATAATACTATCAATACTAATCAGATTTATTGAGTCAGTCAGAAACATCCAAGCATTGAGTAATATTACAAGACTTTTCTGATTTACGCAAGAAACATTGTGAAATCATGCTGGATAATATGATCATCAGATACTGGATTGTTTAGACATCCATGCTGGTAGAGAGAGAGGGGTGTGGAAGAAAAACAGAACAAAGAACAAATTCTAAATTTAGATGTGTTTAACACATTTTAAGAATTTTAAGTTTTAACAGATGACTTGTGTGACTTGCAGATTATCATAAATAAACAATTAATGGTCAGCCTCCTGCAGGTTAACACCATACACCCTTTTAAAGGTGGGTATAAGGTGATTGTCCCACTGATTAAAAAAAAGGGCACAACAGTAAAGCAATAGCAAAAGGGAAGGTCAAAACTGAAATGCATGGATTCTCCTTCTCTTTAAAAATCCATGACCAAATCCACACACCATAATTCCAGATATAAGGACATGACCCTGTTAGCAAAATAATAGATCTTTCTTGGTAAAGGATACATAGCAACCCTGCCCACATAGTAACCACTTGCCACTGGGAGACAGTGGGGAAATCCCTCCTCCATGCTAACCGACCCGATCCACAAATTCTTCCCTGAATCCCTTCTGTTATTGCTGTTTTATTGCTGTCATTAGTCTTTCTATTTTTGTAAGTATTCCGGTTCATTTTGTAGGAACTCTTCTTTTCTTATAGTGGTTGATTGTTGTTACTATTCTCATATTTGCTAATACCTCTCTTTTGTTAATGTTTATTCCTAATATTTCTGTTTTGTTGTATTTACACTTTATTTCTATATTCCTTGTCCATTTTATAAACTCCACTAACTGTATATATATGCACGTTGTAATTCTGCAATTACGGACTGTATTCCATCTGTTTCTTTAGACACTTTGTTAGTGTCCTTCACTCTGTTTGCTAATGGTAGTGGTAGTGTGTTAATGTGCTACTGTCTCCACTTACTGTTGCCTCATCTCTACTTTATTGAATCATCTACCACCCAAATAATAACTGTAGACTAATATAGGTACTGTAACTAAAAAAATATATATATATATATATATATATATATATATATATATATATATATATATATATATATATATATATATATATATATATATATATATATATCCCTGCAACTATGGCGATAAAAGAAAAATGGCAACTCTGTTAACAGTATATTGCATTTTGTGACTTGTATCCTCTTTGGGGAAATATGTCCTGTTTTTATTTATACAGCTGTACTCCCACATTACACAAGATGCCTCTCATATTTTTTTGTTTCATAACATCACTTTTATTTAATCTGGAATAACCGGATCAAATCCAAGAACTAGGTTGTCCAAGCTAAATATAGTGATGTGTAGGCTGGATGGTTATTGATTGGGAAAATATGATTTCCTTAAGTTTGTTACATATGAAATGGACTGGATTTTTTTGTCACTGCTACTAAATATATGATTGGAAACCTGTGGTTGGCTTTAAATTAATTTTTTATAACTTTATGTTATAAAAAAACTGAGAAGAAACTGAGAGGAAAGATAACATTGCACATTTATAACAATAATTATATATATATATTTTTTTTTACAATTTTTGTTTTTAATAATAACAATACATTTTAAGATAAATAAATGGGCATTATTTCTTTGTTAATCCTAAGTATATTCCTATAGTCATCTGGGTCTAAGTAGAAAAATCTGCAGAACTCTTAACAACCTAGGTTTTCCCTTGTGGTATTTTCTCCCTTGCCATGGGTTAATGAATACAGACCTTAAACATGAATGACATCTATCATAATGAATATTTTGAATTAGCATCTTTCTGAACGCTCTCAGGACATCCCTCTTGTTGCCTATTAGCAAAGGCAGCCATGATGTCATGCATACCAACCATGCTCCTGATCTTTCTTGGAAAATAACTTTTTAATACCTGTCCTCCACCATACTTTGCATGTGTAGTGCTATGCTTTTACCAAAGCGCTTTGTTTGAAAACAGCTTTTTTAGTGTTTATGTCCAAAACCCTTTAAAATGCAAGCTGAAGAAATGCAATAATGAAAAGAAAAATCTGCCTAGAATTATTTTTTTTTTTAAAAACTCTATGAGGACCAAGGCTAAGTGAGGGATTTATCCATGAGCAGCTGGATTTAAAAAATGATGCTTAGAAAACTGTGTTTGTCACAGGTGCCTGGGGCACCTGTCCCTCATTTAATTTACTCATGGACTCCGTTGGGTGATTGGTTTATTTTGTGCACGTGACTGGGTGTGTTTTGTATTTAGTTTCTTTCTTCCATTTTCCCGGTGCACGTCTTTGTTTGCGGTAATATCCCGATGTTAGTTTGTTCGTTTCGTTCCCCCTTTTCTGTTGGTGTCCCTACACCATTTTTTAATTAATAAATCTGTTTTGTTTTTATACCCGGTGTCTCTGGACTCTCCTTCCGCGCTTAACCACAGTACAATGCTGCGCACTATCCCCGCGCAGGTTGTATCCGTGGGAGTGTTTCACACAGCGGACCGGCGTACACGTAGCCGGTCACTAGCTCACTAGGCGCGAGCGGCGTATGCATTCCTCCCGCATAGCCGATCATCCCGGGGAAGAACGAGCTGTCTAACAGTGTTTCTTTGAGACCAATAATTGCTCGTCATCCTGGTTTATCCCGGGATCTACAGACCACATTTCAAACCTCATTAAATATCACTAAGAATGTTTCACCTGTTATGGATTCTTAGAGACCAAACCGTTTTACTTTAAACACCTGAGAGCAAATTTAAGGATTTTAATTATTAGGGAATAATTAAAAAAAGAGTGGAAGGATGTTACTGCCAGCAATTTTGGATGGAACCCAGGTGCAGGTATGATTAAGAGGCGATCTAAATATATATTTTGCAAGATTCATCCAAGGAGAA
This sequence comes from Corydoras sp. C115, assembly GCA_019802505.1. Taxonomy (NCBI): domain Eukaryota; kingdom Metazoa; phylum Chordata; class Actinopteri; order Siluriformes; family Callichthyidae; genus Corydoras; species Corydoras sp. C115. Next base: position 2,357,849 of record JAFMOC010000029.1, read on the forward strand.
ACAGCAAAATGTGGTTGGATCACAGAGTAATGGAGCTTCCTCTTGAGTGCCCGAAGAGCCTACACATCTCGTTATTTATAGTAACTTACTGCTATGGACATTGCTCCATCAGCTGTGTACTCTGGGTAAAAGCACTAAAAGATGCCGTTCTGTTTCCTCCCTGAATATAGGCTTCTTTTTAAAAATCACTGAAGACAGACATGGTTTACAGAAGCAAGGTTTGTTCAGTCTAGTCTTTAAAGAGCAAATGATTTGTTTGCTCTAATTCTTCCTAATTACATTCGCCCTAAATATAAAATCTTCCCATTTTGATATTTTTTCTAAATGGTAATGTATTCTCTGCGTTTGCCATGCAGTGAGTGCAAATGTTAGGTTTCCTGGGTAAGGCGTAAATGTAGAAGCAGTATTTTTAGCAGAACACTCAGTTCACTCCCTTTTACCGATCAAATATAAATTCTGCTTATTGTTTTCTGCTCTGCTCTGAAACCTGCTGACAAGCTGAAAAGCACCATGCCCATACCCACGATTACTTGTGCATGTGCTGAGAACTAACATACTTTTATGTATGTTTGGATGGAGCTAATAATGTGTCCGTATGGTGCGAAATGTCAGCTGAAGCATGGCAGAATAGACTTTTATTAATGAATGGACAGTCCATACTTTTCTGCTATGCTTTGGCAGACCATCATGAATGCTGCCGCCTCTGCAAGCTCCCTCACACAATCTCCCACTCCAGGCTCCACTAGCAGCCATTTCTGCACAAAGGAGCTCATGCATTGAATGATGTCGGTCAGTGCGGCCAGTTTTAAAAGCTTTTGCCGAGTGCAAGTTTCCACATACAACACAGGCTTTTAATCCAGCCTGGCACATTTTCAACCCCAGACTTTAATGCACTGTAAGATTGATGTGTTCTTGTGGTTTCACCCAAAATTCCAGTTCAGACAATAGAGATCATAAATGATAAGTCTTATAGAAACAGGCACAGAACCAGGGCTAACTGCAAAGTCATTTGGGATGTAAGGACTTAAGAAAGAGGGTCGAGCAGCAAATCATACTATTTTGTTATCCATAACTTATAAACTGTCAAATTCCATATTAAACTGTTCCATTTTCCAAAGTAATATACCCATATGCCATTGTAGTTCTGGCCAAATGTTAACAAGATCATTTAGATCCATAGTTGTACAAATTGTTGCATGATGTAAATGTAATATTAAGTAACTCTGTTTAATTTGACAGAGTTATAAGATCCTTGAATAAATGTAGAAATTAGATCATTGTTGTACTTAAGATCCTTGACGACTTTAGAACAGAAGCCAAAATAACTCTTACAATGCAGAATTTCACTGGTTTGAAATGTATCACTATTATTGTTATTGTTTTTGTTGTATGATTAGAGCCTCCGATTCGGGTCTATCCCAATCTCGCAGTTTTTTGAAAATGCCCTCTGGAAATTCTTTTCAGAGTCTTTTATGAAATGAAAAATAGATTCTGTAAAAACCCGACATCTGGACCTGAGATTAGTCAGTGATAAAATGATAGTAAATTGTCACCTTCCTTCATCCAACTCTTTTCTACCTCTGACCCTGTCAGATCTTTCCAACGACTCATGTGCACTGACCCAGAAAACCAGAAAAATCTCATTTATGTGGTCAGGTCTGTATTTTCTTTTTTTATTAAATCAGGACTACTCAACAGTGTGTAGCCACCTTCACAGCTACACAGCTTGGAACACTGGCTGCATAAACCCGCTCCCATGCTGTTCTGCTTAAACCTATCGAACTCATTCATATATCAAGCAAATATGTTTCTAATTATTTATGACAGGATTACACACTTTGTAAAATGAATGTGAGAGAGATTTAACCTACACATTTGTTTTACTTATCCTTCATTCAACCTCACGATTTTTCAGGAGTCTGTTACCAGCTAGTTTGTAGTTAAACCAATGAAAATCACCTTTCCTTAAACTGCCAATGCTGTACAGTGTTAAAGGACAACCATCAGAGTCAAAGAGAATTTTAACATTTTTCATCTTGCATCGTAAATATTGTAAATATATTCATAAACTTATTTATTTTATATATCATTAATAACAGTTACAGTAGAATTGCAATAACACTGTATAAAAAATGAGTGTTAAAACAACCTAATAAAGTGGCCTGTGTGTGTGTGTGTGTGTGTGTTCTCTTTATTATTAAATAATCAATTCCATAATTTATATTCAACCAGTCAAATATACTCTACGTAATGTATTCAGGCTCTGCTCCAGGCTTTAGATTTAGACTAAACCCCTTATAATGTTAATGTTCTCACATAAAACCTTAGAAAAGGCCCTTTGCCTTTTTGCGTGTACTCAAAGCAAGATTTATAAAGACACGGTGTGATGAGTTTGGAGGAACTCCAGAAGCTTGGAGAGTGCCCTGACGTCAAACCCTTGGGATGAATTGGAATACTGATTGTGCCAGATCTTTTCATTCAAATTCTTTACCTCACTTAAACAGCTCTTTTGACTGAATTTAAAAAATATATAGCCAGTAACATGCCAGTGTTGTAACCCATAGTGAAAAAACATAATCCATGTGTAGTTGTAGTATGTCGTTTGCAGTATGACACAAAAAGCAATCTCTATTGTACATGGTTTACATAACCTTGGCCTGTAGAGGGATATCAGTGTTCCTGGTGAAACCCTACAGAACCGGGTAGAGGATGATGAAGCATCCAACATCCAACATGACCAGCAACAGGCTTTTACCAATGACAGTGCATCACTATTCTGCAAACATCTAGGGACTTGAAGTTAACAGTGAAGTTTCCTCATGCAAAAAAAGAAAGAAGCTGAGGTTCCATTGTCTGCAAGGTTAAGAGGTTGTCCAGTTAAACTTAGGGTGCAAAGGAGGGGACACCTTGGGACAATTTAGGATTTAATGAAAACATAGTTGCTTTTCTTTGTCCATCCACTGGGACTCTCTACATTCCACCTGGTGTGTGGGCAGCCAAATTGGAAGGCGGATAAAAGAACAGATGTAGCCACTTGCCAGGCATTCTGATGGCTTATTCCGTTTCCCCTGCTGATTCCCGTTTGCTAGAAGCCCGCAGACCATTACCACCCTGGCCTCTTTGTTTGAGTAGCACTCGCTCAGAGACCAAGTGTCAGTTAAGATAAATGTTTTGGTAGTGTGCATTGCATGCCTACTTGCACCAGGCCTGCAGAGGGCCTTGTGCTCTGCCATTTGCCATATGTTCACAGAAGAAATGAACACTACAGGTATTAATATAAAAATTTAGTGCTCAAAATAAGCCACCATAACCGTATTAGAACTGGAACCTAATGTTGGGTTCCAACATTGTTTACATTTACATTTACGCTGTGTACATTTACATTTTATTTTAAATGAGTGATTATTTAAAACATCAGTTCTGTGCTTTGATAAATCTGTTTAAACAGAATCTATAGAGCCACAGAGTAGCTCTAGATTCAACTCAAGGGAACATACTAATAGACGTACTTATTGATTGATTGTCATGTGGATCAGGTAAACTATATATAATGTTTACATTTAGATTTTTAAATGTATTTATTTGAAAAATAATAAATCTTTGGAGCAACAAGAAGTTTGACTTCCTAAAGGATTCATGAATTGTCTGCAGGTGCTTTTGACTGGTCACTAAGTATGGTGCCATAGAGATAATGTGTGCAGCAAGGAGGGCAGAGTCACTGCAGGAGGTGTCAGCTCAAGCATGTTGTTGGTTGAGGGATGGGCTCAGTGAATGGAGGATGATGACGAGGTGAAACCTCTCCATCTGTTTCCACTTAGAGCTGCCTTTCAACATTGTATACGCTCTCAATTCCTCACTCACTGGTCATTACCCTTATCTCTTTGCCCCATCTCCCATCTCTGCTGTCCCCTGATTTCTGTGAGTCAGCCCTTAGCATCTGTTGGTCAGTTCTCAATTGCTGACCTGTTGTTTTGCCTGACTGTCCTGTCCATACTTTGAAGTTTTTCCACGTCTGCACCACCCTTACACTCTCCTTGCATGGTCACTGTCTTAGTGTCAAACTTTGTCAATGGACATAAAGTGGGAACGATATACCTACCCACCCACCCCAGGACCCCAATTGTACCTTCACAGAGCAGGTTTTATTTGGTTGGTGCATTATTCCTATCTCAGCAGAGGTAGAGAAATTAAACTAAAGCAGAACTGCTGCACCAAAACCCCCTCACCGCATCAATATCACTGCAGAACTAACAATCAACAATCCACCACCCAAATTATACCTGTTTTGTGATGGTCTTGTCCAAGGGAGAACAGAGAACCAACAGGGGACTAACAAAAACAAAGAACATTTGAAAAACTACAAAGTTCATCTATATGGAAAATGGAGAAACTAGAAAATAGAGCAAAAAGGAGGTGTGTCCAAACTTTTGACTGTATATAATTATATTGTATATGTGTTTGTGTGTGAACTTTTCATTTAAGAAGCATATTAAATTATTTGTTCAATAAATCCACTCTTACACTATTTTTCAGAATAAAACTGCATAGTGTATAGTTATTTAATATTTTAAAGACTTTAAAGTACATCATCAAGGTTAATTGAACAACAACAAACATTTTCAGGGGTAGTTCTGCAGAATATATTGGAGGTGCATGTGGCCGAGCCTGCGGGGCAATGTTAAATTGTCCTTGAACTATAATGGCTGACTGCATATGAGTTTTTCTTTAGAGCTCTTTGGGACTGAGTGCAACACCAAGAGAAAAATAAAGCTCCAGGGAATCTAATGAGCTCATGGTATTGAGGTGCCCTGATATGTCTTCATTATAGAGTCGATGTAAGCTAAAGTTCACAGTGGAACTAATTTGTGTAAAGACAAAAGATAAAATCATATTTGCAACATTTACACAATAATAACAGCGTGAAAAATGATAATGATATAAAGGTGAAGTCTGTTTGGATAAATCTGCTGTTAAATAGTAGGATTAAGTGACCAGCGGCACTAAATACCCTCACTGAGTAAGAATTGCAGCATCCACTCTAACTTCATAGCACACTGTTGCATTGTTACACTTTTTGTGTCTCACTTGCTGCTTGTCCTTTTGACTCGTGGTTGTTTTGCACACATACTTTAGAAAACAGTGATCATATAAAACCTGTTATGATACCATGTCATGTTCAGGGTGTTTACTCGCCTTTTGCCCAATGAGCGCTGAAAACAACCCTGTTTACAATATATGTTAATAAATAATATATTCAACAGAGTAATATTTTTAAATAAAATAAAGCTAATTGTTGGAAACCATTAATCCTGCTTAGACTGGAGACTATCCCAGCAGACTTTGGGCAATAGCTTGGAAACAGTCCAGACAAATTGCCTGTCTATCACAAGATAGAGACATAAACCAACAAATCAATAGACAAATTCTCACATGCTCCCAAAGCAAATATGTGCACACTTGTGGAGAACATGCAAACTCCACACAGAAATGGCTCTGGCCACTGAAAATGTCATTCTGTCATCAAATGATCTCAGTTTCCCTACAATAAAAACTTTTATTTCTATTCAGCACCATTTTAATATATCTGTAATGGCTTTAAAAGCATGTCTGCTTATTTATAAATTGAAAAAGATTCAGCTCAACTTCCACAAAGCGAACCCACAGTGTTTCCCTCTTAGTACCTGGTTAATGGTTCTGGGTTTACTTTTTGCAATCCCATCTGCCTACCCACAAATCAGAGACCAAAATAATTGCTGTAATGCTAAACAAACCTTTCCAAATGGATCCATATTATTCTCCAGAGTCTCCCGGCAGGTAATACAGTTATCTTCTGATGTCATACAAAGACTCAGATCCCCATAAAGAAGCCTTATGACTGTGTTTCTTGTTAAAATGCTGCACAAGCAACTCGATTACCCTGAACCTGAGTGTTGTGTATCGATGGGTTTCTACAGAATAAATTGCAAGTGCTAAACTTCCCCATGGTCTTTGTTTCCTTACAGACCTCAAAAAACACAGTCCTTTTCGTTTTCATTATTCAACTGTGTGTTTGCTTATTCTACCATAAAAATCAATACAGCAGGCCACTTAAGGCTTATGTGCAATTTACAAATGAAAGGGTTCACGACTTAAAGACTCACACAGTGGTGACGTGTGAAAGGGCCATCACCCAAACTGAGGTAAATTAGCTGTGCAACATATGATTAGTTTCCCCAGGCCTTTGGTGAGTCCATATTTGAATGACTTGCAGGATAATTAAAATTAAACTCAATTATGGAAAGTGAGAAAGCTTTGGAGTCAGACCTCGCCTCTGTATGAATCATCTAACCCATCAGTATGATTTATGTCCTTACTCTTATGAAACACACAATTAATTCTTGCATTTCTGTTAACACGTTCCTCACCTTCTACAGCTATCTAAATATTATTAACATATTTAATATGTAAACACTTCGGGGCAAGGTGGAGGCGACGTACAAAATGTAATCCCAAAGCCGAGAAAATAAAATGAGTTTAAAAAAGATTTTTAAGAGAAACTACAGAATGATGTTATTGCATTGTACATTTATATTTATCCAGTTATATATTAACTAATCACAGTTACATCTCCCTATGTCTCTGGTCATTATATCAGCTTAATTTAATATATAGATGCAGGTTGTAATTCTAAAATTACACCTTCAGTCCCTCTCTCCCTGTTCTTTATTGATTAAGACTCCCATTGACTAGGTATTATTTGGCTGGTAATTGAGTTTCATTACTACATTGACACTGGCATTAGTTGTGCTGACAGTAGTGGTCTTGGAATTCCATCCATCCATCCATTATCTTCCACTTATTATAATCCAAGGGAGAACGTTTCGGGCGCTGGGCAGACACACCCAGGACAGGGCACCAATCTATCTCTGGGCACCCACTCTATATGGGGCAATTTGGAGAATTCAATTGACCTTGCCCGATGTTTTTGGACTGTGGGAGCAAACCGGAGAACCTGGAGAAAACCCACACGGATACGGGGAGAACATGGAAACTCCACCCAGATTGCGCTGAGAGGCAAATGTGCTAACCATTAAGCCACCATGCTGCCTGCTCTTGGAATTATTATTATTATAATTATTATGTATATATAATAATTATTATGCATAATTTAAAACATTTAAGTGGCTAGTATAATATAAAGAATAAAAAAACATTTGAAGCAGTATAGTAAGTATCAATAGATGACCTACAGATACCCATGAATGATATTTAATTAAAGAAAAGATTGATTTTAGTGCCGTAGACTTTTTAATGAGGTGCCATCGGGTAATGCATATAATCACTCTGACCTGAATCAAACTTTATGATGGCTTTTTGTCTTTTCTGTCACCTATATTATAATGAAATAATAAAAGAACAACAATATAAAATTAAGTGCTCAGTCCCCTGTCATTAATTCGTACCACCTACAGCGGTTATTAAATTTACACTTCTATCACAGATATAGTGCATGTCAGAATGTTGTATTTTTTAGACACTATACATGTTCACTACAGGAGCGTTTACTTTGTTGTGCACATATGAATTTGATTTTGGATTCATCGGGTAACATGATCTTGGAAACTAATTTTAAATTTAGTGGTGAATATTTTGCCAAAATGAAACATTGCTTGACAGCCAGACAGAGTTGTGGTGATTAGGATTATTAGAGTAGACCTAATAAAATAAAAAATAAAAAAGTTTGAGATTTACAAATCTCAACTATAATCTAACATTACTTCAATTAAAATCAAATATTATTTAGTTAATTTATTATGAAACATATAAATAAATCCTAAATAATAAAACATTCATACAGGAACCTTATTTATATACAAATAATATTCATTCATTATCTTATCCTATATTATGGTCGTGGGGGGGAGTTTCCCCATGCCCATCAAGGGGAGAACCTTTCGGGCACTGGGCAGATATAAACCCAGGACAGGGCGCCAATCTATCGCTGGGCACACACTCAAACACACACAGACACACTCTATATGGGGCAATTTGGAGAATTCAATTGACTTGATCCATGTTTTTGGACTGTGGGAGGAAACCCACGCGGACACGGGGAGAACATGGAAACTCCACACAGATGGTGATTCGAACCGGGAATCCCTAGTGCTGAGAGGCGAACGTGCTAACCACTAAGCCACCGTGCCACCACAAATAATATTATTTTATTATTTATATTCACTTAAGTGAAGGGAATGGCTTCATCTTAATTTGCACAAACTCCAGACTACATTACCCATCAGCCCTCCATGCTCGGGTCCTTTGACTCGCAGCATGCTGTCTGCCTGCTGGCAGGAACAGAAAAGTCAAACTTTTATTTTAAACCCATGGTAAAGAACATATTTCTGTTAAATGTACCTATAATAATTATAAACAATAGAAATCATCTACTCCATTAGGTGACCTTAATGAACAGTGCATGGTTAAAGTGAACAGTTAAGGTTTTTAATCCAGAAATTAGGTTTGAGTGGTGCCATCATGGTCTCATGGAGCCGAATATAGTCAGTTTGTTGGAGAAACTTGGTATAGTTATTTAATAAAGACCAGAAAAGCAGACATATGGAGTAAATCTCCTTCTGTGTGTCAGTATTATAACCTTAGATCTTCTGACTGATCACCTGATCACCTTGATAGCATTTTTATTCTGATATGAATAAAAATTCCCTGATCAAAGTTGGGTATAGTATCTAAAAATGTTAAATTACCATTAGCATTACCAAAAGTAAAACATACTCTCTCATTCTAAAGTAATCAAGTAAGACTTCATCTGTCAGTGTCATCTAAAAAAATAATTTACCTTCTCTATAATACAGAAACCCTCAAATGAAAGGGCTGTTTGTAAATGAATGTAGACAAATAAGAGGGTCGTATTAAAATACATGCATCAAACAGAATCACTCACAACTTTTCACAGTGGAACTATTTGTATATATTTATTTATATTCAGCATTTGTTCCTGGATTTCCTTTGATGGGCTTCAGTGTCACCACATCATTTTTAGCAATAAGTTCATAAAGTTTTTGATCTGTTGTTATACTTCAAAACACTAGCAGAAAATGAAAGTAAGAAAGAATGATGTCACATCTCTTTTAGTGTCATATTGAAATTGTTTTAATGGCTTGATTTATTTTTTTTTGCACCATTTAAAACATTTTATAAAGTTAATGTTGCTTCTGTCTATTATTAATGATGACTGAGCATGTCACCCAACATTCTACCTAATAGCTAATGAGGAACTCATTAATAAAATGTTGTCTTGTCTTCTCTCCTGTTGCTGTTAACAGCTATTTGTTTCTGTTAATGGCATGATTCATCTCTAACTGCTTTTCCCTCCCCAACAGTGGATGGTTGCTTTGATTGGTCTGTGGACCTGAAGACGTACCAGGTGCTGGCTGGAGAGCCTCTTAGGATGAAGTGTGCCCTTTTCTATAGCTACATTCGCACCAACTACAGCATGACCCAGAATGCCAAACTGCGACTCATCTGGTATAAGAACAAGGGTGACTCAGAGGAACCCATTATCTTTTCTGATCACCGTCTCACGAAAGAGGGTGACTCCATCTGGTTCCACTCAGTGGAGATTGGAGATAATGGCTTTTACACTTGTGTGCTCAGGTGAGTTCTCATTCTCATTAAAAAATAATCTTTTTGTTTATTAGCTGAGCTGAATGTTTCTTGTTTTTTTTAAGCTGCATGCAAAATGTCTTTATCAGAGGAACATTACATAGAAAGTATAATTCGAGAACGTCTTCTGATATTTCAGCTAATTACTCCTGATCAGTGTAAATTTTGTTAAAGCCAGGTAAAGATCCATTAGCTATACAGAGCCCTTCAAACAGAAATAATCTGTTTGGTTAATAGCACTGAAGGAAGATAAGAGGATTCAGAATATTTAGAATGTCTGTTATGTTAACAGAAATTTTATAAATTTCTTAATTCTAATTGTTGGGTTCAGCGATGGATTGGCGCCCTGTCCTGGGTGTATCTGCCCAGCGCCCGAAACGTTCTCCCCTGGATGGGCATGGGGAACCCCCCCGCGACCCTAATATAGGATAAAGCGGAAGATAATGAATGAATAATTGTTGGGTTTATTGCTGGGTTTATGTTGATGTCATTTTATAAAATACAGAATCAGTTCTGCCCTGTTACAGACACACTGTTGATTTTGAGAGGCTTCGGTTTATTACTTGAGGCCAGAATGAGATTTGTTCTGCTTTGTGACAATTTTATATATATATATATATATATATATATATATATATATATATAAGCTGTAAAAGTGTTGAAATGTGAAAAGCAAGGTTTGTTAACCTTAGTGTATTAGAATATAGTTTTCAATCTTGGTCAAACACCAGCTGCAGCATACTGAATCACAATATTGATCACAGCCTCTTTTTACAGTATTTTCAACTGAGATATTAACCCACTTAAATATTTTTGGGCCAGTGGTGCAAATTTTCTGTATTCCAGCTTCATGCAGGGTCTAAATCCTAAAGAGACTGTGTACAGATCAATTTAAATTGATACATTACAACACAATCAGCCAGCAATACCTGTGTGGAAAACATTTTCCAAGGCTGGAAAGAATAAAAAAGTATTGTTTTTGTGCCCAGCATGCTTTGGTCAGGCCTTTTCCCTTGCTATTGCAGGACTGCAAGATCCTTTCTCTGCCGTCTAATTAATGCCAAGTTCCTGTCACTGCCATCACCACTCACATTATCAGTAGTGTCCCACTCATTTGGACATACTCAGAGACAGGCATGGCACATGCTGTCATTGTGTCAGCACACAGCCAGCAAGCTGTATGTTAGATTTAATGTTAGGAAAACCACTTCTAGAGTAACAATGGCTGCTCTGTGCTATGATTTCAGCATCAGTGTTCACAACAGGTCTTCTTATTATGCGTCCCGTTATTCAAATCACCAGTGAAAAGTTATATACACAGGTCATAATCACCTGCCATTGTGCATTATATACAATTAATGACCATTCATTCATTGTTTCCCGCTTTATCCTCTATTAGGGTCGCGGTGGGGTTCCCCATGCCCATCAAGGGGAGAACGTTTCGGGCGCTGGGCAGATACACCCAGGACAGGGCGGCAATCTATCGCTGGGCACACACTCACTCACACAGACACGCACGCATATACACTCTATATGGGGCAATTTGGAGAACTCAATTGACTTGATCCATGTTTTTGGAAACCGGAGAACCCGGAGGAAACCCACGCAGACATGGGGAGAACATGGAACTCCACCCAGATGGGGATTCGAACCGGGAATCCCTAGTGCTGAGAGGCGAACGTGCTAATCACTAAGTCACCGTGCCGCCCCAATTAATGACCATCTACAATAAAATATTAATTAATATAAACATTTTAATAAATAGTAAATATGGCAAATATGATTAGAAAACATATCATGGGTGTAAATACTGTATATATATGAATTCCATAAGTGGTTGGGCGCCACAGATATCAAAGGGGGAAACTGTGTTTAGGCAGCCAAACATCTAATTAAGTACCGAGCTTAAGTCTTGTCCCAAACTTTGTGACGTATAACATACTTTGAACAGTGATGGTAGTCTAGCATTGTAAAGAAGCTACTATGCTTCATTCAGCTTGGTGTCACTTCAATGGCTCATTACAGCTCTGTAAGAAATGCTGAAACCAGTCATGAAGGATGCTAAATCCACTTCAGCATAATCTCTTAAAAGCAGAAAAAAACAACCAAACAACATTTCTAGCATTTTCAAACTATTGGTAATCTCTTTGTTCTTTTTTTAAAAAACAGGCATTTTTATGATTTAATATGGCCTATGTACCCTTTGCCTCATTATCTGTAAATAACAATTAAATGGTCACTAAATCCTGGTAAAGACAGTGGTTTGTTTGTCTGTCTGTCTGCATGTCATATTGCAATGACATTTTTAATATTTTCCCCTGTATGTAGGTTAAGCTTCTTTCCCATAGGCTTACATATTAATTAGCCCATCTGTCTTGGTTACCATCTATAATATTCTCTTGGCGGTCATGTGGAGTGGAGTAAATATTCTATCATTCTATTCTTTGGAGAGCTGAAGTTTGAATCTTGATCCCACAAGCACAATTCTGAGTGGACGTAATTGTCCCTGTTAGAAGTTTGAAAAGGATGGTATTAATCTGGTTACTATTGATCATATAAGCTGAACCCACTCTGAGGTGTGTCTATATGTGGACTTATATGAATAGAATACTGAGCCATGCATACAGAGCAGGGTACAGTTACACATCGATTACCATCTCCAGCGCTATTAAGTTTATATTCTAGTTTGTTATAAAAACAATTGTGTTCAATGATTATAAATGTGTCCCAATATGTTTTTTCCAAATAGAGTAGTGACATGACAACTGCTTATAAAATATGTTCAACCACGTGTAACCTTTACTAACCACACAGACGTGATCCTTCTGACCATCCAGATATTTCTTTTTTATTTCTTGCATGAACATCTTTAGGTCTCATCATTCTAGATGGATTATGGTTTTTCTGTTATGTTACAAAATTCTGTGCTTGATTTATTGTGGGGGGTTTGTTTGGGTCATTGTTTTGACCCCCTTAAAAAATCAATCCAAATTTCATCCAAATTCTATTAGACCTAGTGATGGACTGCTACCCTGACATTGTCCTGAAAACAGGCATTTTACAAACTGTCCAGTTCCTGAGGCAGTCCACAGTCTTGATACAGATTCTTTTATTTAATATCACTTTTATCATTTACCAGTCCAGTTCTCATTAGTAAGTTTGCAATTCATTTGATTTAGAGATCTTTTCAATGTATAAAGAAAGTATCATTATATACTCATTATATATAATCATTATGTAGTTATCCTGTATAAAGTACAATTTTTCTTTTTGTAGACTAATGTATATATTTGATGTAACATTTATTATTATTATTATTATTATTATTATTATTATTATTATTATTATTATTATTATTATTTAAGATTTAAGGTTTAAAGTTTTATTTAGTAAGGTTGAAAAATGGACCTGATGGATCAATCAGCTTTAAATGTGCTTTAAATCCCAACCAATGTTTTGCATCTCCAGATTTTAATAGCTTCAGTGAAATTGATCGATGATTGAATTGATGATGATTTTTTTTTTGCTATTTGAGAATATGTATGTAAATTTTTCGCCTTTAAAATATACATAAATACCATGAGATCTAACACCCAAACCTACTATGTACATTAGTATGACTTAGAGGAACAGGGATCTCCTCCTGTTGCACCCATATTTCTCAGTGTATGATTCTCTACAAGCTTTATTTGAAAAGATATGAGAAGCATATTGAAAAGTGCTTCTAGTTGTAGGTCATTAGTAGTTTTTTAATATTATAAATTGTAATTAGGATGATTAATTACTAAATACAAAAAAATGAAAGGATGCACAATCATCTGCTTGTTACTCTGTGCGTTTCTGTTTCGCTGGCATGAAAGGATTAGAATGGGTTCCACAGCTTTGCTTGAGGTACTCATGTGAATTTGTCCACAGAGACAAGGGGCTGACAAATGATCTGTATAGCGAAACCTGACACATGTATATTAAAGCAGTCTAATGAACTGATTAATTAATTAGGTGGATGAACCCTTCAGATATTCTTAGACACTCATTAGGCATAATGACAGATTGGTGTTAATACAGTGTTCCAAAGTGAATGTTCCAAGGTCTAAAAGAGCAGTTGTATTAACCTTTCCATAACTACGTATCTTGTAAAGATCTGTTTGAAGAGAGATTTTATAAAGAAAGTCCATCTTTAAGATTTAGTTTGCTTTTGGTTTGTATGATGAGTAAAACAGATTTCATTCATAAACTAACATGTTGGATTTTGTCTGAACTAGGGATAGTTCACTTGCCCTCCTGTAAGACAGGAATTCAAAAAGGATTCCTGAGAATCATCGTAATAATTGTAATCAAAAGGAAGATGCACTGAGAATGTGCACAGGAATTTTAATATAAAATATATATGTGTTAAAATAGTTCTGTGTATATGTCTGTATACTACTTGTATTTTTTGGATATACGGATTTTGAATTTTAGGACTTTTTAATGCTGGACTTCTGTATTAATTACCCAGTATCTTGTTAATTTAAGGTGTAAATCTGGCTAATGTTTTATTTTGTCAGTAGTCAGGTTTCTACCAGATGGCTATGCATTTGCATGAAGTCAGGGTTAGTTATATTTTCCATCAAGCAGTGAGAGGACTGTATTGTTCCAGCAGCTGGGTGATTTTCTAGCGGTTTGGCAGATATTGAGATTTCTTGACATACATCTTCCTATTAACCATAAATCTATTGCCCTATTCACTTTTGGTTTTAACATATGCTTTGAGTTATGGTATCACATGTCAGATTTAATGCATAGCTTGTTAGATACATCTTTGAATGTGGATGATGGAACCTGTCAGGGGTTTTAATGTTGTGGCTGATGGGTGTCTATTGCTAATAGTAGTTACTATAGAAAAAAATCTAAACAGGAAAGTAAGGAGAAGTCGGCCCTTTACAGCAGAAAGTACCGCAGTTAGTGGAGGTGTAATATCGATCGGCTCCTGCTCTGAGACAGCTGGAGCCTTGTGTGTGTGACAAGAATGGTATTGTTTTTTATTTCTCAGACTGTGGTTATAGGTTTAAGCTCTATCTGTATTGGATTACATTTTCAAGGTGATGTCTATAATAAATTGTTTGCACTTCTCCTCTGTGTCAAAACTCACACGTTCAAGCGGCAATAAAAGTCCCATAGGAGGAGCAAGTTTCTAGCTTTAGTGCCACACTGCTTCTGTTACCTGTAAACTGTAAGAGGAATTGCCCATCATTTCTTAATTAAATCAACCAATGGAGCTTGATGGGTTTATCTGAGGATACTTCATTTAAACAATAGAACACCAGAGAGACTTTATTATTAGGGAAAATATCACAGGTATTAAAAATAAGTTTTATTTTCTGTAAATTGATTCTACTACATGTGGGAGAGAAGAGTTGCCCCTGCAGCATCTCAAGGAAAATAATTTATAAGATTATATTTCAGAAAGTATCTACAAGAATTGAATAGAACCTGGCCCCACCTCTGTTTGTCATCAGTGTCAGATGATTGTAATGTGTTAATAATGGACAACATTATTAGTATACTTTTTAACAACTCTAAACAACTTGGGCAGATTGTGAGATCTGTGATTTTGTAAATAAAGAAGTTTGAGATTTTGAATTTTGAAGATAATTTTGAAATGTTTGTATTTGTCTGTGAAAATTTATTCTAGTTTAGTTTGCATTAGGGAAAGGAACCGGGAACCTGTCCTTTTCTCCTACAAACACTGGGTTTAGCACTACAGGTCCAGGGTCAGTGTCCCGTCACTCCACATTTTTGGTGAGT
This sequence comes from Corydoras sp. C115, assembly GCA_019802505.1. Classification (NCBI taxonomy): domain Eukaryota; kingdom Metazoa; phylum Chordata; class Actinopteri; order Siluriformes; family Callichthyidae; genus Corydoras; species Corydoras sp. C115. The sequence continues at coordinate 2,373,296 of JAFMOC010000029.1, forward strand.
GCTGAAAGGTGCTTGACTATTGTAGCTGTGTGTAAACCACGTCACTCTCTAGTGGAATCTTAAGCAAAGACTTTGGCCAGAGAATTTTATTTGGACGGATATATATAAATACAGTATTTGAAAATATGACTAGGTAAGTAAACTAATGCTACATGAAAATCTTGTGCCCCGGTCAGTGACGGGAAGTTGTGTGCTTGAAAGTATGTAGCTGGAATGTAGCATAAAACACAGTGTTGTGTGAAATTGGATAAATTGGATTTCAGTCTAATATAAAGATTTGCTCTGGCAAACGGTCACCCACGAAAGGAGGAAGTAGAATGTCATGGCTCAAAGGTTACCTCACCAACCAAAAGGTTCAACTTTAGGATTTGAACATGCTGTTATTAGGGTAAAAAGTCATAACCAAATGTCTTTTATACACGAAACACTGGAATTAAAATCACTGGACAAAATATAGAATGCAAAAAATGCTTGTGCTGTTTATTATGTGGCTTTTTTGTTGTTTTATTGATTACTTTACACTTTAATGAATGAAATGTATTTAAAATATTGAGAATCACGAATCTCAGCATCATTGAGATGTGTTGCTTCACTGTCTAAACCAATGAAGAAGAGATCTCTCTGGAGTCAACAATTACCACATACAAATATTTCTGTATTCTTGTGTCTTCACAGAAATACAACATACTGCATGAAGGTCTCCATGTCTTTGACCGTAGAAGAAAGTGATGAAGGTCTCTGCTTTAGTAGTCAAATGCGATACCTAGAAAAGGCAGAGATCACGAAGAGCAAGATGATCATGTGTCCTGACATAGAAGACTATTTAGCCCCATACAAACAGCCCATAATGACATGGTACAAGGTATGGTATTTGATTTTGTATATACAGAATTTTAAATATACAAAACCACTAATGTGGGTACAGAGTTTAATTTGCATTTAATATTAAGTAAGGGTTAGTTAGCCCAGTCCTCCTGATCAGTACACAGATGGCTGTTTCTAATTGGTGGTCATGCTTCATGCTGTAGCAGTCAGTGGCTGGATAAGAGGCATCTAACAATAGTTAGATTTAACTAAGTTGTACATAAAAATACACAATAATAAAGATCAGTTCCTTTGTCTTTATGCCTTTTGTTCAGGTAAGACAACTTTCTTTTGCTCACATGCTCATGTCCGTAGTTGTTTGGGCTTTTATAAATCGTCCTTCAGTGTAAGTGTGACTGAATATGTGGTGCTCAGCAGTGGCTTGACACCCTGTCCAGGGTAAATTGAGCTTGTTTTAAGGTGAAGACCCTAAGAACCAACAGATTCCACATCAGACCTGAGAGAAATGGATGATTAATACTATTCTGCCAGCAGGTAGTGAAACTTTTACAAATTACGCCTCTAGTCAGTTTTACTGTAGAAACCTTCTGTCCACAGGAGTGTCAGAGGAAAGACTGGAGGTCCTCTATAATCATCAACATCACCAGCCTCTGGATTCCTGAGGTGGAGGAAGATGATGGAGGAAATTATACCTGTGAGTTGCAGTATGGCAGCAGAGTGGTGAGAAGAACAACAGAACTCAAAGTCACAGGTAAATATTAGTCTTAAGTTAAATTTGAGGGACTGGTTTATGATTAGTTCTAAGAGGCTTTTAAAAAAGTGCATTAGTCTGGTGGAGTAATGATCATTTATGGCTCTTCAATCAGCTCCATACTGAGCAGTTTCACAGGTCGTATATGATTATTAACCATGGCATGGCATCAGTGATCAGGCAAAAACCTCATGTGACCAAATTTCAGTTTGATGGATGATAGGCTAACACAAATCAAATATAAAAATACTGTTTTTTTTAAACAGTAGGTGTCTCCACTGATTGAATCCATGCATTGCATCACAAGTTGAAGGAAACTTCCTTGACCAAATGACATTTAATGTGTTAAATAGGTTGTGGTTGCAGGGTGGGCCCTTAAGCAAGGCCCTTAACCCTTATTGCCCCAGGTGTGCTGTATCACTTTTGACTTTTTGGTCTGACCCCAGTGGTCTGATACTTGTAAGTCACTTTGAATAAAAGAGTTTGCAAGTTAACCCTAATGTAAATTAAAGAACTCAAGTGGAATCATTCATTTTCTATTTTACGCCAGGTGCAGGAAAAAAAAACTCCAAAGCTATGAATCATGTAATAAGTACTTATGTGAAGACTGCAATACATTATGTCAACAGTGTATTTAAAATTATTTCAAATAAATGTTCCCCATTAGAAACACAAGCTATGCAAAACAGATGAACCTCCGGGAATATCACAGCCATCTGGTAGTCTTATTATTCATCACAGTGTAAATTCCCTCTCCTCCCTGCTCCCATCTCATTGTCCAAAGGTTCATTCAGTTTGAGATATTTATCATCTAAAGCCATGGTGACTTTAAACAGCAGTCACTAATCCTTCTTTTGGAGATTATCTGTTCCAACTCCAAACTGACGTTCTATAGTATATCAAGAACTTGGGGAGGCACGAAACATCTTCAGCCCTCTGTAGACACATAGCTTATATTTTAAGGACCAGGGTAGAAGAGTTTCTTTGTGCTGTGACCTGATAATAAATATTTAATCTAGCTACAAAGAAAGAGAGATATGCAGCATTTACCAAGAGCTCTCTTTATTATATTAACTGTTTGATCATTTTTGTGCCAGTTTAACTGAGTAACGGGATAATTAGACTTTTCTTTCCCTTATTATTTGCTTTTGTTCAACTTAAGTAATATTAAATATTCCTTTACTTTGGTACTTAATTTATCATTTATATTCAGTATGTTCAATTCAGGGCACCGTAGTGGTGCAGTGGTTTTTCTGCAGTCAGATAAATAGTCCTGTGTTTTATTCCCATTAGAGTGCACATACAGAGTGATCCTTTCTGTATGGTTTGTATGTTCTCCCTAGGTTTGTGTGGGCTCTGAATTCCTTCCTTAATGTGGTTGACTGTATGGTTGCCCTGCATTAGACTGGCCATTTGTTAGTATTTGTAGACCACAGTAGTTTCTACATGGAGTCTTCATGTCCTCCCTGAACCTGCATGGGTTTTTTTTGCATGGTCTCTGGTTTCCTCGCATAATCAGTGCATTATAAAGCCGGACCCAATCCTGGAGAAACAGGAGGGTTGCATAAGGACAGGCATCTGGTGTAAAAGTGCATCTTGTCAGATATTTAGAGGTATTCTATTTTGGCGCCCCCTAGCCTAAAGTGCAAGATTAAATTAACCATGTAATTCTAAACGAGGTTCGTAAAGTTTCAATAAGTTTTAAAAGCTGAAAATATTTGTGGCATTGATTAATTCAAATTAATAACCAAATGTATTATAAATAATATAAATAATATATTTTTAAAAATATAAAAAATTAAATAATATCATTATTAGCAAATCTCATGAGTGCTGCATGAGGAGCTTTTATTTAAATCACAGCACACATGCTGCCTTGATGTCACTTTGATCTCTAGAAGTAGTTTTCTGCTCCTGCAGTAGTAGGGTTCTAATGTTTCTTTAATATTATGTTTTATTGATGTTGAAGTACATAATTTAGAAATGATAACTAATATGCCATACAAATTGAACTGAAGAAACCCAAATGTAGTAATTTACAAATAAACTATATGTATTATAATAAATATTAATGCCAAAATAATAGTCATTATCCATCAGCAACTCCCTCTGACCATTATGCATCTACCCCAGTTCTGAAATGTAAAATCACAACATCACTGAGTGAGACAGTATTTGCAATGCACATTACAAGTGCTCGAGGGTAGCTACAGAGCCATGTGAGGCAGGACATTTTGATTAGCTGCCCACACTCGAAGGTGTGAATGATTTCATTATTACCACATTTGACCAGTAAATCGTGCTTTTCATCCTTTCAGCAGGCAAGAAATCCAGGTCAATGCATTTGATCCTAAGGGTATGAGCTAGCTTCTGATAGTAGTGCAGGCAGCTGCCAAATGCAGTGTATAATGAAGCCTCCAGCTTTTGCACCCTGGCCTGCCTCTCCCCTCGTGAGCACAAAGCCTACTGTGTTTCATGGAAAAACTACTGATAGTAAAGCTGGCATACAACACACAGAGGAAGGAATCTGAGGAATCGTAATTGATTTTTAACCTCTTCCCTTCAAGAAATCGGCGTTCCTAGTCTTGTCACAAAAGATTATTAATGAGTTATAACCCACCACTCATAAACCCTGTACTTACTGATTTATTATTAATTAGTAGTTCCTGGCAAGTACCTGCCCATGTGACTTGAATTATATCAGGAAACATCAGAATTTAGTGCATAAGTCTAGCAATTGCAAGTGTGTGTGTGTATATAGCACAAATCAAACGTATGGACATGCCTTTTTTTTGCTCAATTTATTGTCCATGTTTTCTACAATTACAGACTGTAGTCCATTTGTTTGTGGACTAGAGTAAATACTGCATCTAGCAAAACTTACATAATATTATTCAATTAAAAATCATTATGATTCTTCAATGTTTTTGATAAAATTGATCAAATTCACATGTAAATGCTATTGTAGTATATATAGAACATTTGTCTTTGTGTGTGCTGTTGCTGAGATGTTAATGTTAAAGAAATAGCCAGTTACTTGATATATTTATATGACAATCACAATGAATGTCACTGTTTCCTGATTGAAATCCAGCTGAATTTTCATGCATGATCCAATCTAAGAATGTCAGACAGGGATCATTTAGTTTGTATTGGTAAAATGCAAAATGCCTTTGGAACACTGTGGGCACTGTGTCAGAGGAAAATGGCTTTGAGAGATGTTATAGATAACAATTGTTCCAAATGCATGCCAGTATACACTTTGTGTGATTCAGTGTAAATTGGAATACATTGAGACGGTTATAGTGTCTTCCTCCTCACCTCGTACATTACCATCCTAGGCAATTACCTGTAAACAAGTTCTAACTGCACATACATCTGATATGTGATAAAATAATCTGGCTAGAGTCTTTTGTGTTATTGTTCAGGGACAAATAAACAAGCTGACCACATACTGCTCTATAACCCAGAACAAAATCCCCTAATACCTTCAGAACTGAAGAGAAAACAGAGGCTGTAAGGTGGGCGGTAATCAAAGAAATATAGAAACCTTGTTTTTCTTCTATATTTTGTCAGTTTGTCTGTCCGCAAATCTGTCTGCATATGCAGCAGAATTTGAATATGGATTTGGTATGTTGGATACAGGGACTGCATAGTCAGGGTGTACATTTTCAGTAGCTATAATAAATTATTTGGGGGTAAAATGTCTTTTCATTAATATTACTTTAAGATACAAGGAGAGTGAGCGTGAGAGTAATACATTATTGAAACTTTTTTTTTTGTTTAAGTACAACTGCTGATAGCTTTCCTATTAATTACTCTCATTACCTGCTGTAGAAAGTTACTTTCTTTTCTTTTTTTTTTTGCTTCATCTCTGTAGGTTCCACAAAATTAAAAGGTACTTGCATATGCATTAGTCTTATTAAGGTAAAGTAGAAATTAGTGTGTTTATCTTAAGTTTCTGTGAGATTCATTTACATTCATATTTACAAGTCATTACATAATGCAATATTTTTTGCATGACTGGCTGTCTGTCTGGATGAATAGATGAATGTGTGTGTGTGTGTGTGTGTGTGTGTGTGTGTATATATATATATATATATATATATATATATATATAGTAGTTAAGTATTTAAATTTGGCATAGATTGGGGAAAAAAAGCTTTTCAAGAAGCTTACAGGATCACAAGCATAGGTTTAATCACATGCAGAATGACTTGATTAACAAAACATTCTTATTTCCTAATCTCCACTAATCTTATCTGAAAGAACTACAGTATTTTACCATTTTCAGAATTTCGCTAAACTTTTTTCCAACAATTAAGCAACAACTTAAACCAAGATATAATTTGCATGTTTTATTGACTGCTGGTGTGAAGTAAAGATTTTGTATAGTATGGTACATATTAAATCAAGAAATAGTCACTCTTGATTATAATAAGCTGCTTAGGCAACAGGAAATATGAAAAATGGCACAGAATTTTTTTTTATTCAAATGATGGATATGCAAGGAAGGATGGAAACACAAAGTGTGACGTGTGATGTATTTTTATTTTTTTTTTAGAACTTTTTGTTCCAGCTGATTAGTTTCCAAGAAGACAGTGTAAGAAGTCAGTGATTTGTCAGAAGATAAAATGCCATGTACCATAGAAATACTCAGAATCACCTGAAAAAAAGAAGAAAAAAGATATATTGTTAAGATCTATCTGCACTCACTGACTGCACCGTGGTGAAAACAATACATCAAAAAACTTGAGCTACCATTAAACAGCCATGTTTTCCTCTAATCAACTGACTAGGGATCTAACAATTTAGATAATAGATGCCAAAAACATGAAAGTGCTTCCAGCTTAGGATTTTCACCGTGAAAAATTTCATTAAGAGATACGGAAACTGTCTCGATTGTGTGTCGGAGAGAGCTGGAAGACTAAGAGAACTTTGCAGGAACTGACATGGGATTAAGGAGGCACTTTTACATTGTGCACTATCACATATAGAAACAATACAAAAATGTACAGGACTGTAATATTCTGCATGAATAAAGGTTATAGATTTATGGAAATTGCCTTCCACTAAAAATAAAAAATACCATGCAAGAGAATTATTAATGTCACTGCATAATTTCGTGAGAATACCTTTTTTCTTATTTTTTGCAACCAACAGCTGCTCTCTCGTTCTCCTTCATCTTGTAGTAATTTGCACATCCCGCTTCAGTGAATAATCCCACCTTAATGCCCCAGAGATTTACACTTCTTTTGAACTGTTGTTCCTAGGTGTAAGATAATGCAGTCCAGCTGCAGCTTTCACGTGCTGATTGTGGTTTTTTTCACAATATGATCACACATTATATAGAGAAAAGTATTGGGACATCTTTTACTCACTAAAAGTGGGGTTTTCATATAGTCTCTATGATTTTGAGTTTGTGGAAGGCCAATTTTCTGTTCCAGCACGACAGTGCCCCACATTCTTCAATGTTCCTTTCCAGATTTAAGTTCTAGTTTAGGTAAATATCCATTTCTTTAAAGTGGATAACAAGAAACAGTGTAGAGAGTTCTGATGCTGTGCCCTTTAATAAAGTATGCTATGCATTTATTATGCTATTTTTTAACCTCATATCTCATTACACAGTTAACGTGTCTAATAAATAATTTGTATTGCCGGTGAGCATATTTTCTCTATGAGTGCATAAAGGGGCTGAAAAACAAGATAGGGTCATGTCAAGTAGATATTTATTGTCATATTATCCAAGCCCCAAGTGTATTGTGAGAGGTGCCTCAATAAGACGGCCTAGCTGACAGGGAATATTAAGAGTGTGTGAGACCACTGTTGAGAAGAATGATCGTTTTCATTTGTATGCTAAATCTGCCCCCTAAGATTCCCTGCTGGTACAAAAAAAATCTAAATTAGGGTTATAAGTGAAATATTTACACATAATGCATTAATGCATTTTGTCTAGATTTTGGAATTAGTTCATTGTTTAGCTTTGAAATGAGCTTGCTCTTACACTAACCAAGTCACGATCACACTACATTAAATACATTTCTGTTAGTATTGTGCATTTTTCTTTCATAAATCACTTTAATAAACAGATGTGTGAATTTGGAAATTGCCTTTTTTGTTAGACCCTGTAATGACTTTCTTCAAATTTAGATTGTATTATAATTAATCAGAAAAAGTTCCACAAACAATAAAAGCAATAAAACAAGGCATATTTAATTAATCTATAGATCATATGATGAGCAAATGTATGTTGCAGTGAAAGTAAAGCAAACTTTAATTAATTCATTCATCAAAGCCACTTATCATTTCTGATTAAGGATGCATGGTGTGATATGTCACAACACACTAATATAATCACACACATTCATAGATAGCGATGATGTAGATTTAAACCATAAAAAGGCTTGTTTTTGGACTGAGATGTAAGCTGTTTAGGTGTGAGGCGAACATACAAACTTCAAACATACATGCAAACAAGGGATCTTGTCTCCCCTGCCTTGGACTTGAACCCCATATCTTCTTATAGTAATGCGAGAGCCACTACATCACCATTCCAATTTTATATATTATCTGTGCTGGTGTTCTAAAGATTTGTTATGTATTACCCTGGCTGTAATAAAATCTCTGTAACTTGCAGTAAATGGTTTTATGCTTGTTCTTTTTCAGCTCTTGTAACAGCCAGACCACCAAAAGTTCGATTCCCAGCAGAAGAGCAGTCCACATTTATAGATGTCCAACTGGGTAAGTATACTCAAAGGAGAAAATGATTGTCTGCCATGCAGAGAGACATGGCTTAACAAAGAGAGACTGAATTACAGCTACATGTGAAAAAAACCACAGTGCCATCTTCACAAACGACTGACCTGATTGCAGTCTACAGTGGTTAAAGCCCTCCGTGCTCTTACCTGCTGTTTAAAATATAATTACCTTTGTAACAGGCATCTAACTTTCTGAATCCAAGATGTTCTATTTTCTTTCAGAAAAAGAGTTTTTATCATTAGTTTTGACTTGCTTAGATCCATCACATGTTTCCTAAATTTTGCTCATATAGAGTATTTTAAACAAGTATTTTAAAAATTGAGTCACTTGCTAATAATGCCTTTATTTTAATTGCAGTTCTATGAAAAAGTGATAGCCCCTGATAAAACTGGGTTCTTAGGATGTTGGGCGATCATTCTGAGTGATGTGGTTTAAATCTCAAGTCCAACTAAAGTTGTCATGCAAGGCATTTAACACTCATTGCACCGGGATGCTGCATAATTGCCAACCCTGTTGCCAATGTTGAGATAAAAGCATCTACAAAATGTTATAATATAATGTAATGCCTGTTGGGCTAATCATTTATCACTAGGGACTAATTGTATTTAATTTATTTCATCATACTTTATTTAGCTTTTATCGTTATTTATTACACAATTTAGTTCTTTTTTAGTCTTTCCGAGATTCATCAGTTTAGTTGGCAGTTTAGCCTCTAGGATGATCCAATAGACAGCTAGTGATGAGAAGGCATTTTCAATCTGAGCTAATTCATACATACTTATTTTCTTCATCAACTCCTTCCCTTCTCACTTTTGTCAGATTCATTGGTTTCTTCTTAGAAGGTCATGACGTGTTTAAACAAATACGTCACTGTACAATGATTTTTCTTCTCATATTGTTAAATCTGTCTTCCTTCAGATGAAGGCATACAGACCCTTTAGTGTGAGGGCATTCTTTAATTTCTACTTCCAACTCTGAGAAATTGACAATAACAAAACATCACTGGAGAAATGCATATTTAAGCTGTCAGGCACCGGTAAATTATAGGCCATTATTCCACATGCATCAACACACAGACTAGGCAGTGACAGCAGAGGAGATGGAAGTGCTGGGCCCCTGCAGAGTACAGAAGTATGCAGCAGTCTTAACATTACTCTAATGTCATTTCACCTAACCGCAGTCTGTGTTATGAGGGTTACCTATATTTTTTTGTGGTTGAAAGTAATAGAATTTTACAAACATGCGGAAAATTTTAATATTTAATATTTATTGCATATTAAAACTTCTGCATATCAATGAATGAAATCAGTGTCCAACTCTCCATGATTGATTATATATATATATATATATATATATATATATATATATATATATATATATATATATATATATATATATATTATATATATATTTATTATATATATATATATATATATATATATATATATATATATATATATATATATATATATATCAGCGATGGATTGGCGCCCTGTCCTGGGTCTATCTGCCCATATATATATGAATATATATATTCATTCATTCATTCATTCATTCATTATCTCCCGCTTTTATCCTATATTAGGGTCGCGGTGGGGTTCCCCATGCCCATCCAGGGAAGAACGTTTCGGGCGCTGGGCAGATAGACCTAGGACAGGGCGCCAATCCATCGCTGGGCACACACTCACTCACTCACTCACTCACACACACCCACTCTATATGGGGCAATTTGGAGTATTCAATTGACTTGATCCATGTTTTTGGACTGTGGGAGGAAACCGGAGAACCCGGAGGAAACCCACACAGACACGGGGAGAACATGGAAACTCCACCCAGATGGGGATTCGAACCGGGAATCCCTAGCACTGAGAGGCGAACGTGCTAACCACTAAGCCACTGTGCCATCTATATATGTTTATATATATAAACACTCTATTCAGAAATTTGTTGAAATGAAGTAGGTTACACAGGCCTTATTGCAGTACCATGTTTAAATCCTCTTTTTTACAGTGAAAGTTTTGTGCTGACCCAACTAGAACTGCTCATTAGCCCAATTCCAGAGCTTTTCAGTGTAACTGTGACCCTTCTGATCACATAAAGATAGGATTTAAAAGTGCTATTGCTGTGTCACAAGCCATTGCTGACACATGCGCTGGCTTTGCAATTAACAGTCCTGTTGTGTCAATTATATTGAGTCACATCTAATTAGAGAAAAAAAAGGTTCTTAAGGCTTCACCTCAATTAGGAACCTGTTAGAAGTTAGCAAGATCAAACCAAGCTAGTTTAATGGTTTCTGATCAAGGCTTGATATTTGCCATCCTTCTTTATTTGAAAGAAGTCTGAGTGCTGTACATTTTACATAAACATTTCTTCAGTTGTGAAGAGTTTTAAGATTTCATAGAGGATTAAACAAGAAAGAATCTGAATAACATGCTGATTAATTAAAGGATTTCTGACACCCTCTACTCCTAAGTGCCTTCACCTCTCTCCTGTGTGAGTGCTCAACAATGAATAGCACTTTTCAGCTCTGAACTCATTTGCTTTGCAAAAGGTTTTGAAAGGATATATTTAAGACAAAATGATAAATCTTGTACTTTAATTGGAGCTGCAATCAAATCATAGAAATCATGAAATGTCTGCATCCCACTCAAACCTGCTTTACAGTAAAATTTTAAAAACTTGTTAACCTTTTTTCTTGTGTATAATATTTAATAAATGTTACACAATGTGTTGATGTGACGATCGCATAAGCTGCGCAGATATATTCAGATCAGAGTGTCAATGGCTGTTGACCACCATTAAACTTTGTCCTCTCTAATTACAGAAGCCATTTGAAGCTGGAATTTATGAATATCATATTAAAATGATGTCCAAAGTTCATGTTGATGGTGACTATCGTTGCACCAAGGTTTTTTATTTAATAATCAGCATTAAATAAACAAACCCACAGTGGTCAAATAAAAATGTTCAAAAGTATGCTGACAAAGTAATGATGTTACTGAATCACTGCGAATACAATGCAAATTCAACCAGCAGAATGCTAGATGTCATTAGCGTGTGTAAGAATTCGAAACATCTGAGTTGATTTCTTCCAGGTTGTTATTTGAGATCTGTACAATGAGAGATGCTTTGGATTCCACATTATTTACTGCAGAAATGGTTGTCATGCCAGCTGCGGTTTGAATGTGTGAGATCAAGTGGGAGGTTGCTGAATACCAAAACTGATACACCAACAATTTCATTAGATTATCCATGAATTCATAAAGAGTGTGTCTATATTTTAAAAACATTTCCTCAACTTGAGCTGCACATAGAATATTAAGCTTGAATTTTACCAGCTATGTACATAAATCTGATGACAGGGGAGATGCATATTTATTACCCAGTTCCTAATAAGAGAAGTTAACTCAGGGAGATGTTCAGTTTGCTGTTTCTTTTGATAGGTGGTGTGGGAGATAAAAATATGTATCAATCAGATTAGATAGGAACTCTACAAAGTCATTATTTGATAAAGGAATATTAAACTGCCGAGGGTTGCAGAACGTCTCACAAGACAGTAAAAGTAACTTGAGTGGAATTTCAGATTGCAGCAGCATCAGCTGTAATACAATAAAATCACATAAAGAAAAATCAGTAACATAAAGGTTTGTTTTTAATGGTTTAAGGAATGTAACAAACGCTATGTGCCTCTTTGTTTTCCAGCTCATCCTTAGGGATGATTTAGAGTTTATTCATACAGTTTTTTTTTACACACAATACATTTATAATGGGAAAAAGAAGATGTAAATATCAGAGAAACACACAGGAAAAAGAAATTAGCTAAATAAAATACAATTTTGTCTGTATTTCAGTAAAATTCTACCTGTGAGTTAAATTTTAAAATATTAATAGATGCATAGCATTAAATATGCATTTGAAAATGTAACAAAATAATTTATTTATTTATAGACAGATAAATGTTTGTCACTAAGAACTATTAGAGGCTTATTATTATATCTCATAAACAAAAGTTATTAGATTATCTGTCTATGAATAATCATACTTCATATTTGATTGCATTCCACCTTGTTTAGAATATTTCTTTTATTACATTTTTTATTATTACAAGATTCTGTTCTTTATCTGGTTTTTCCATTTGCAAAAGTGTTTTGAACTATTGGAGGCATTGGCTTGATACTAACTCAATAATGTAAAGTGAACAACTCCCAGAAAGTTTTGTCAGTTCACCTGAGCGCGAAGATCACTGTGAGAAGTTTCAATACTTGTTCCTGTTAGTCTCAGGTGACTGCAAGTACTCCCAACCAGCACAGATGTATAATGATCAATACCATCCCAGGTGCATATCAATGCAGTTATTGACTGGTTTCACATGAGCGTAGCTGTGACCATTAGTCCCAATAGCCATGAGTCCTGTCAGAGTGGGAAAGGTCTGTAATCAACATGTTGTAAGATGTATCCTACTGATATTTAGCGTAAAAGCAGCAGTTTAAGACCTTTGGTGGATCAGTTCTCTGATTTAGGTGATAGATAATGCATTAGTGAAAAGAAAAGGCTCAACCTAATTTAAAAATACTTCCCCTGTCACACTGGTTTGAGTAGATAATTCTTTCGAAAATGCATAAGCTCTGAACTTAACACTTGAACTTTTTCTCTGTCATTGAATAATGTTTGAATCCAAATTGCTGAGAAGCATGTCCTTGTTGGTATTAGAAGGTTAATTAATTCAGAGCACACTGTCTCAATTCCCATTTCCTCAGCTGCTGCAGACTTCATAGTGTGGTATCTACCTGATTGATGGTTGGAATATGCTGTAGTTACTGTCCTCTCAGTGGGGGAATGTCATTGCCCTGTATTTTTGTCTATTTAATTGGAAGAGGTTGCCTTAAGTGATTTTAGATTTTCCTTTCATTACGTTGGCTCTTTTACTTTTAATACAGTTCAACACAATACACCACAATCCAGAATTAATCAGAACACAATGCAAATTATGCAGCGCAATGTAAGGATCATTTCCTAATCCACCTGACCTGACTGGGGGTTGGGTGAGGGTGAAATGTCAGTGCTTATGGGGTCAAATGTGCTTCATATTACAACTTTTATAAGTATAACTTTGAAACTTAAAGCTCAAGCCTATATAGAACAGCTAGACTAATCCAAGAGCGTTCCTTTGGCCTGGCAGATATGTATATGTCATCATCAATGCAATGAAATTTAATGCCAAGTTTTAAGAGTCTGCACTGTGGCACTCCATAATTTAGTTGCTTTAGATCAGAGATTTCCCCATTTATGCTTACAAAGTGTGGCAGTCTGTCAGGTAAGATTTAAACCAGGCTAGTGCCTCTCTGCAAATACAGACATAATGTATGAGCCTATCAAAGACAACAGTGCCAAAAGCAGCAAGATCTAGATGTAGTACAGAAGTGCATCCAGATTCAGCAAACATGAGTAAATATGTAGCTACGTGACTTATTTGTTTTTTTTGCAGTTATGAGTCAGAATCCAGACTTAGACTATTTTCTATGTTGTAGTTTGGCTAAAAAATACACCGAATGACCATTTCCTTTAGTGGCCTTTTTTGTGATTGAAGCTTTTCTATATGTAAATTACACATTGCAGTACCTGGGATTGCCACTATGAGAGAGCATGCATGTACTGGCCTTAGTCTAATGGCTAAAACTATTAAGATTTTAAAACTATTTAAAATCTTCAGAATAACTATTAGCATGTATGTGTGTGGGAAGAACCCGGATGAAGCCCACATTTAAAATAATTCATTCATTTTCTTGTATTTACTAAAATCATATCAGTGAGGTTTAAAAAAGCAAATGTGTTATTCTTCAAAACAATAAAAGTAGATTTAAGTTGTATGTGTTTGTCTGTGTGTGTAAATGCTGAATACTTTAAAAAGGTGTAATATTAATCTACTTTCTGCAGGCATGCCTCTTAGCCTGGACTGCAAAGCTTTCTTCGGATACAGTGGAGAGTCCAGACCTATAATCTACTGGATGAAGGGGGAGAAATTTATAGAGGAGCTGGCAGGACATGTTAAAGAGAGTGAAGTCAGGTAAGATGTAATGAACACTGATTTGCTATCCATAATATAATTGCATGCTTGAAAAACTGTTCCTGATTTTAACGACATGCATAATAAATTGAAATTATCATTCTGGAATGTTCTACGAATAGTGCCTAGCTCAACTGTATATAACCTGAGATCATTTCGGACAGTGAATGTTAATGAAATCAGTTTTATCTGCTAAAATTCATTATTTGATTATTTTGTATTTGAAGTTTCACTCAGTGATTGGACTTTGCTGTGAAACCAGTTTTGTGACTATCCATAGAGCTTTATACTGCCTCCTAACAGGATGGGGGAGATAAAGTGCCTTTTCTGCTGTTGTTGAAATGTAATCACTGTCAGCACATCTCAATGCCACCCATAAAATGCATTAAAGGGTAAAGTCTTATTGAACGCTGCATCAAAATGGCATCAGATTAGCTTTCAATTCTAAAGTCTATTATTTGTTCCTTCATTGGTTTTATCCCTAAATTGAAGTGACTCCTGGATGTATGTATGCAAGGCTTATATATATGCAGCATTGCACATTATACATGGAGTTCATCAGCTTTCTATAAATAATTAATCATAATATTGACATTAGGAATACATGTATTGCATCCTGGCTCTATTTTAAATTGTGAATATTTTTCATTTATATGTGTTTCATAGTTTTAATACAATATGATATGAGTATTGGCCAGTCATATAGAACCCCATCCCGATACACTGATACCATATTTTACACTGCAATGCTGTATCATATCAAATGATATGATTCTTTTAGGCTGCCGGATAACTGCTGGTCATTTAGAACAAGAACAAGAAAAAGCTTCTCTTATAGATGCCCCAGATACTGAAAAGAATTATTCCATCCTGTTTTTATCCCAAGGATTTGCTTTTCCACATTCAACAAGCCAATATGTTGCAGGATTCTACTTCATCTATAAAAGTAGATTTGCTGGATTTGTGGCATAACTTAATCTAAAAGCATTTGGTTGTACACATGAAAAAACACTCATTAATGCAGTATTCTTTCATAGAAACCCATTCATCAAACTACCCTTTCTTCACGCTCAAATTTTGCAAAACTATCTCTGAAAGCCATTGCAATAAAACAGTTCTGTCCATCCGTGTCTTTTAAGCTTCAGATCCGGCGTTTGGAACAAACCTGAAAAAAAACCTGTATGCTCTATATGTGCCATGTGTTTATGGAAAAGACTATAGTTGTGATGTATTTTTATTCCTAAGACTATAAATAAGAGTGACATATTTATTTGCAGTTGCTTATTTAAAGCACATTTGAAATAAAAGCATGTATTTAAAAAATCTGGACTGTTATTAGTAGTCAAGGTTGTAAGCTTTTCAGCTCCCACAGTGAATGGACTTTTTATATCATATAATGACTGAGCATTTAAGCTGGAGGGAAGAGCAGCCTTAAGAACAAAGTCTGGGCTGTTTTTAAAAGCAAGCATGCTCTGAAATTCATTCATAGGTCAGGTTAGTGTGGCAAGATGCTATGACCCACTTTCAACCACAGAATGTGGACTAATGCAAGCTCTGCAAGGGAGAGAGAGGGAGAGCTGGAGCATCACAAGAAACAAAAATATTGAGATAAGTAATGATGCTGTATTCGTTTTTAGCGGACTAAATGTGCAGAGGGGAGAACTAAATGGGAATTAAAGATGCCACTTTGCAGAGGTCCAATGTACTTATATTAAAATATATATAAAAGAAAAATAAAATTTATGTTTATAGATTTTATACTAAGTAGAATGGTAAAAATTAGAACCCTCGCAATTTGATGTGGTATAATGGCACAGTGTCACCTCTGCCCCATAGCAAGAAGGTCACAGGTTCGGTTTTCTCTGAGGCAAACACATGTAGGTTTCTGCTGTGGCACCTTGATGTAATAAACGTCCATGTTGAAAAAAACTAATTATTAATGACATATATCTTGTAAAGTCCTGATACAATTACCAGTGTAATACAGTGTTACCCAATATATTCTCAGAGAAACATTCAAGAGAGTTCTGAAATGTCTAAAATAACATCAGTATCGTTCCATCACTGCCTCCTTCTACATGATTCCATATCAGGCTACTGATATTCACATAAATAAAAAATGCAGCAAGTGAAGGGTCTTGTGCCTGCACTTCACCTTTATATTGTACTGTCTGTTATTGGATCTTAACTGCCTCAGGTGTGCTCAATATCCATATTGTATGCAGATTTTATACTATGTGGATGTGGCTTTGTTCTGCTGCTGCTGTTGCTCTTCATACACTTTGCTTTGATTCTGCTGAGTCACTTGAAGCCTTTATTTTTGTCCTGCTTTTTTTCTGAGCGACTGCAAGATTCAATTGAACGTTTGAAGAATGCTGCACAACTGTATCAGTCTCTGGAGGACATATAGGGACTAAATCCCAGGCATCCACCTCAGTGTTAGTCACTTCATCTTTTGTAAAACTCACATTCAGCTGAGTGAAATTTGCTGGGCTTCACACTTTTAATAATACATTTATGTTATAAGTTGTAAACTTTTATAATGATTTGGACTATTTTAAAATATTATTACTAAAGCTAAATAGGAAGCTTACTGAATAATCAACCATACATGTCTCTTGGAGAAGCTGAGGTACTAGTTTTTGTTTGACTTGTATTTAATACTATAGCCAAGAGTCATCTGAACATTTTAGGTTTTTGAATATAAAAAAAAAAAAAAAAACGTTTGATCTAAATCTTAGTTGAGGTTTAGTAGGGATTCTTCAGCAAGATTTTTTTTTGTTTAGTTTTAGCTGCTGTGTGATGAATTTACAGCGACCTCTGCTGGTTATAAAATAAAATATTTTACCAAATTGTTATTGGGATTTGGGATTAAGAAGACACCATGCATTAATTAGCTTTTGTATGTTGACCCTCTTAATGCCTTCAACGTTTATATGCATTAAACTTTATATAGATTTTGAAGGATGTGTTCCTTAATTGCTTACTTTGTTACTCAAATTCATTTATTATTAATTAAGAGTTAATCTTTCCTATTTTCAAACACAAGTACTTAAGTTCTTCCATCATTAAATCGACACACCATGAAGACTAATATAAACTCCACAATGCATATTAATTTATGAGCAATAGTTAATGTCATAATGCCGAAGCTTATTAAGATACAGCTTATTGTCATTATCTCATGGGGTTGATGGAGTAGATAATTACATTTTATAATTGGTACCCTGTGCACTGTATCACTTGAGGCAATACACTGACGATTGCAAATCATTTAGTGTATGTTTTATATAAACTGTACATGTACTGTACATTGTTTGATCTTTTACAGATATGTACAGGCTGGAGTTGGCAGGAGGACTTGGAGCAATCCTGTTGTTGCTGGGCGTCCTAACAGCCATCTATAAGTGTTATAACGTCGAAATGATGCTCTGTTATCGCCGCTATTTTGGCAATGTTGCTGAAGATGGTGAGACTTTTTATGTTTGATTTCTTGTACACTTTATTTTTGGTATACAGCTTTTAAAATCACCTGTTTATGAATTCAAATGGTTACCTTGGGGTTTCATTATTTTTCAGTACTATACCTCTTTGTGATGGATTAAAAGAATGAGTTATGACGTGCTGAAAATTATTCTTAAATATCTTATATATTTCAAAACAACCTTAATGCAATGATCAGATATATATTATCACACTCTGCCCTCAGGTTATGAAGCTACAAGAACATCTAAGGATATACATAAAAGCTGTCAGTCTTGACTAATTCGTACATCCTGCATTTGTTTACAAGAAAAGTCATATAAATGAGTCAGGGGGAAAAAACATCTTTCATGTCTAGTGCAAGCCTGCAGTAAATAACAGTTAGAGCTGTCGGGTCAGATTTGAGGGAAGTTCATGGGCGCATCATCACAGACACATCATATGTCATTATGCAAGAGTCTTATGCATGAAAGATGGTCAATGTTCCAACACAGTGGTGATGAGGCAGGATTTAGCCCAAGAGGTCACCAAGGGATAATGATAACTCGGATGACACTGATGCCTATTATAGCATCACTGATGATCAAGCAAGACAAATATATACACACGTAAATGTACATGCGCCAAACATGTTTTATTATTTCTGATCAGTTTGTTGCAAAACTAATATATTTTGATATTTTGATAGTTATTAAGATTTTAATTGTAATATAAATTATTATTTAAAAAATAAGCAGTGAATAAAAAAGTGCACTGAGACCTGTTATTAATTAAACATTAATTACATTGCCAAGAGGATCTGTATTATCAAAAAAAACATAATGAAAATATTAGAATTTTGATATAATACAAAATAATCCAAATGAACTGATAAATATTTTACATATAAATTATAATTAATTATTATAATAATTAACAAATAATATGCTAAACACACCCTTTATCAGGTTTACAGGAGGTTCTGGAGTTTTATTTCAGGGTTCATTAGACAGAAAGAACACACTTTAATTTCACATCTGAGGCACATCTTTTTCACCAGTTTACCTACTATATATATATATATATATATATATATATATATATATATATATATATATATATATATATATATATATATATATATATATATAATATATATATATATATATATATATATATATATATATATATATATATATATAGCTATTGGATTATTGGAAACTGGAGATGAATCCAACATAAGAGATGAATCCAGGACGTTTTAGCATTAATGGATTATCAACCAAAATGTGGGAAATGTAATACACAGCATCTATAAATAAATGAACCTATGTGTTTTTGTATGCATATAGGTATTCACATCTGAGTGCTAATAAAACATCTGCATATGTTGATATTTCTTTATTTCTTTTATTCTTTATTTTTGCCTAAAATAATGACCTGTCTGCTTACAGACAGTAAGGAGTATGATGCCTATATCTCCTACACCAAAGTGGACTTGGACTCTATGAGCCAGGAAGTTAGTGAGGAGGAGCAGTTTGCTTTAGAGATCTTACCTGATGTTCTGGAGAAACATTATGGGTATAAGCTGTTTGTTCCAGACCGAGATCTTATCCCCAGCAGCAGTAAGTATCCTTGTGTCCACTGATTAATAGCTTCTAAAGTTTTATGATATTGTAATAGGACTGTTTTAAGGGCACTGCTGCATCTTTATTAATGTTTTCTTTCAACTTTCTAGTATAACACATAAACCCTCAATAAATATAATAATTACCTTTGTTTTGCTCATGGAGCAGTGTACATTGAGGACCTGACACGAAGTGTGGAACAAAGTCGGCGCCTTATTCTGGTGCTGACCCCTGAGTTTGTGGCGCGGCGGGGTTGGAGCATCTTCCAGCTGGAAACACGGCTGCATGGAATGCTGGTGACGGGGGACATCAAGGTGATTATGATCGAGTGCAGCGATCTTCACAGTGTCATCAATTACCAGGAAGTGGAGGCCCTCAAACACATGATTAAAGTGCTCGCCGTCATCAAGTGGCGAGGACCCAAGAGCAACCAGCTCAAGTCCAAATTTTGGAAGCAACTCCTATACGAGATGCCGGTGAAAAAGAAGGAGACTCTGACTCGCAAACAGGTGATGGACTCTGGGGAGCAGAGCCTCTTTGGTGACATGCAGCCCGTCTCAAGCATTGCCCTAACAAGCACCTCGCCATCAGTGGTGCGTAGATACGCGGAGATTCCAGACTTTAACCAGCAACACTACTGCTTTGGCTATGAGTATGAGATTCCAACCACATCCATACAAACAGCCACTCTTGGTAACCAGCACATGTACAACAATATTCCAATGAAGCTTCTTAGTGGACAGGTTACACAAAATACCACTGGAAGAAAGACAAATCAGGAGATTCCTCTAAATAACACCTTCGTCCCTCTTTTAAGCCGAGAACTGACCAGTGACATCTGGTAGAAACTTTAAAAGCAATATTCCTTGTGCTTTTTTAATTTGCCGTTTACTTTGACCTGCATGATGATTTGTTAAATGGATACATGAATTGAAAATGATGGGTTTCTTCTCTGTTTTTTGGACTATTTAATTAGATATTTTTTTGGTTTTGTTTAAAAAGAAAACTCCTTTAATGTAGTCGCTCTATATAATTTATGGGTCAGAGACGTGACTTTGTACTACAATGTTCTTCACGTGAACACATGCACCAAAATATTTTTTTTCCTAGATTCAAGAACTGTCTAGTGGTGTGGCTGTAAACTTATTATTATAAGGGGAACTTTATAATAAACAAGGGAAACTTCATCTTCATTTCCACCCCATCTGTTAGGTACTGACTGTAAAAGATTAAAGGGCAGCTAATAAGAGAGAGAACAAGCCAATATTTTCACACAACTGGTGAAAAATAAATAGGGTCAGATCAGAAGATGCAAAATACTGGATGATAATGTATCATTCAAAATCAAATCAAAATCAGTAATTACTAAACAAACAAATAACTATGTAGTATTAGATAACATTTTGCATTTGACTTCCTTAAATGCTTCCTACAATACTTTTGCCATATAATGACTAATTACTTTATTTTAACACATTTTTAACACTGAAACTTTGGGTAGTTTTTGGTTAGAGTTTTCAATTAAACATATAAATCATACAAGAAGACATGGCACTTTACTGTTTTGGGATTGGACTAAAGCACAGTCCACTTCTCCTTTAATAAGCTCTTTGAAAACTCACTCCTGGGCAATTTAGTCATGTAAAGCTATACACTCACTGGCCACTTTATTGGATACAGCTTCTCTGTACACTCATGCACACAAACGATACCTTCTCTGCGATGGCCCTACTCTTTAGTTAGCAGACTTAGATGTAGAGAAACCGTCTGTAATTGTAGATCAGCATAGTGCATCTATAAGGTAAGTGGAGCTGATAGAGTGTAGGTGAAGGAAATAAAAGGGATGTACCTGATAAAGTGGCTTGTAAGTGCATGTAATGAAATATCTACAGTAAAAATAAATGTGTGGGTGCAACACCTGACATTTTTTTATTTGTGAAACTGGTGGGAAAAACATTTATCCATGTTTAAAAACCTAATAAAATGACTGTCATTATTATAACAGATAGAAATGCATGACTTTAATTTGAAGCATCAGTTCAGAACTGTAAATTCCATTACAGATAGTGTATAAAAATGTATTTATCACGGACCCTTTCCATTTTGAATGTCACGTTTTTTAGGGAAAAAAATCATGAAAACTATTATATCACTGACCCTGACCATTGTTTGATATAGTTTTTAAATGTTATGCAGACTTCAGAGGTGACTTTATACTGGTGTAAGAATTGGTTGCAGCCACATTAAAAGTATTCTGCTGTTTGTGTTGCCATTAAGTGACTGCTTTAGTCATCAGAGTGTAATTTATATAATAGCTGGTAGATTTAATGTGCAGTTTGATGTCAAATCTGCCAGTTATTAAAGTATGTTTAAATATATGTTTGGCCCTCATTCCTCAAATGCAAAGTGAGCTGGGATTGTAGCGTCCGTGACCACAAGATGGCATTAAGGAACACGTTTAATAAAATATTTTTGAGCTTATAAAGCTACTGAGATAAACAAAACAACATCCCAGTCTAAGTTTTTCTTCATTTTGCATCTGTCATTCTTCTGTGAAGGCTATATTTTTATCTCTGAGTTTAGGACAGTATGAGCCACTCAAGTTCTTCCACAGCCTTGTCTTTCTGGACCTTGCTTTGTGCACAGTCAGACTGGAACACAACATTTACAACAAAGCAATTTTTAAAGGAAAAAAAAAAATAATAATTCTGCTAATGATTCCATCTGCAAACCATTACTGTGGTTCCAGATATTTATTATTCATCCACTAATTATATATTTAATTAATGCCAAACAACTTTCTGATTTTCTATCAGGAGCAGCTCAGTCTACCTTTTTCTGTAAGCTCTTCAATCTTTGTTTTGGTTGTGTTTAATATCTTTAATTATTTATCCTCTTTGTTTTTTTTTATTAATAATTATAAGTTGCTTAATATTTGACTTAAGCAGATGGAACCTGGAGGACACATTCACTTTCTTCAAAAACCTGCTTCCCATCAAACATGGGCTGGAGAAGGACTGAAGGTTTACTGTTTGTATTGGACATGTCATGGTTAAGGATGCCATCTTGTGGATATCACTGGCTTCAAAGACCTGATTGTAAAACAGCCAATAAATGAGTTAGTACTTACATGGTGTAACTCCTGTTATGTCTCCTGTTTTAATATAAGGCTCTACGGTGCAGTAGTTTGCAGCCACACATGACTTTAACATGTTTACTGGAATTGAATTGGTTAATATTATTTATTTAACCTTCACATTAATACTATGGTTTGCAGTGGGATATTAGAGTTATTTGCCTCTACAACCGATCCAGTAATTAGTATCTTAGTAAATATGCTCTATGTTTATAAGGGGTACAGCCTTTGATGAATGGGCTTAGATGAATTTTATTTTACTATATTTAGTAAAACTCCTGTCAAGCTTTTTGTGAAAGAAGATGATTTGTGAACTCACAAGATTTATCCTTAATGTTTTCTTACCTGCCCTCTTGTACCATGTATCATGTGCAATCATTTTAAATGACAACAATTCATTGTGTTGACTTAGTTAAATAATATTCTGTACACTTTATTAGAATAATATTGTAATGAACAATACTCCATGTGAGAATGAATCTCTCCTACTTCTAGGTGCCTCTGAGTAAAATGCACTCTATAGTCAACACTGAAATTGAGTTTTTCAGAACCATTAAAGGACAACAAATTAATTACTGACTTCATGTTGTCTGTTTATCTTTGAATATAAAAATGGAATTTCCTGTATACTATTAACAAATCAAGTTATATAAATGCATTTACGGCAGATTAAAGGATGTAATTTAGATATTCTTAAATATATTTAAAGTGGTATCTAGCATTTTTAATACATACATTTTCCAATAATGTGATGTGTCTGATAAACACATGCCAGTGTACCATACACCTATACACCACCACCACATCAGAATCCCTGCAGCACTAAGAGTCATTCACCACCCAAATAACATCCGATCTGTGGGGGTTCTGATAATGAACAGATTAGAATGTCTAAATATGTAGAGAAACATACTTGTAATTGTAGAACTACAATGTGAATAAGTAAGTGGAGCTGATAAGTGAAGGAACAAAGATGGAATCAAATAATGTGGCTAATTCCAACAATCCATTTCATTTAAATTGTGTTATGATGCACCTTTACTCTCCAATGAAGTACTCCTCAATTATCACTTAGTTGCCACAGTATTTTTAAGACAATACTCATTTAAGATTCTATAACAAAAGAATTGTAATGCCAGTAGATTTGGTTGATTAAAACATGTGGATGGGTAGATAATTACAGACTGGCTGTGTGAGCCCTGTTTAGTCCCTTATCCTGATGCTGACTCTGAGAGATCAGGAAAGTGTGGTCCAAATACAGGTAAGTTGTAAGAAACTCCGGGAAATCACTCTTTTGTACTACCTCCAAGAACATGGACATAGCTGTCTTTAACTTCTCCTCATCCCTGCCAAGACACACACACACATCCACATACATACATATATGTATGGAGAGAGAGAGAAAGAGAGCACAACTTTTACAATAATAGTTACAGTACCTCTGTGTTTGACAGCTTATTGCCTCTCTTAATTCACCCATCATGTCTTGCGCTAAGCGCCTGACCAACCCACATGTCACTGCGTGTCCATCATCTTCTAGTTTCACCTGGTGACGGATCCACTGCCACACCTAATTCAGTAACAAATATATACATTAAATAATTCAATATTAATTACAGCGTCTGTAACACACAGGTGAGAAATACAGCAAGACTGTTTTCAGTCCTGAGAAAAACCATTGAATCAGATTATTATAGATTACCTGAGATCGGGAGATTTCTGCAGTTGCCGAGTCCTCGACCTGACCCTTATAGAAGAAATGCCCTCTGCCTGTAACACAATTTCAAAAGATTTCAGATTTCAGCTGATTTATATGACCAAAAAAGATCAACTAAAGGTTTACCAGTAAGCCAGGCACCAATAAAAAGCACTCCTACTGCAATGTTGTGTTTTAATCCATGCAGCGTTACTCCGCCCTGTCGGGAGAATCATTACACATGACTATTTTGTCCACTGTGTCAGGAGGCCTAATGGAAATTGACTAACCGTTGGCATAGTAAGAAGGTCTTCAGGAGTTACAGTGACGTCATCCCTCAGCTGCTGGAGCTGGTTTTCTCGCTCACAGTGAAGCTGAAACAGCTATGCATAAAATACGAAAATTGTTATGAACGAATTGTTGAATTTTAATAAATAACTATCTGATGTGATTAAAGCTTAGCTTTGGTCTGAGGTTGGATATTAGCACAAATATAAACAGGTGGCATTTACTTTTTGCATGGGTTCAATCAGATCCATATCATACACCATAAAGCCATCTACTCCAGCTTTGATTTCCAACAGCTTCAGTCTGAGGTCACAAGCATAATTAATTACCATAAAATTTATTACATTAAATAATTTAATGTTTTTTTTAATCGTGTGTTATATACATTTTCATTTTCTAAAAACATTTTTTCTTTTTCTAATTATCTTAAACCTATATGGTGATATGGTGTGTGTGTGTTTTTGAGTGTGCTACGTGTTGTTTAAAAGTCATTATTGCTCTCTTGCCTGGTGACTGTGTTCAGCACAGTCCTGTAAAATGGACTTTCCTTATTTTTGGGAAGTAGTAGAGCAGCCATGCCGCCAGTTGCCAATGCACCCCTGCGATGGCATGTCTGCACCAAAAGGTCCATGTAGCTGCGCAGGAAGCGCTTTTCCATGTTCACATACTTACTGCGGTCTGGGAGAAGAAAGTCAGAGCGATGACCTGCAGAGGTCAGATTTGTTAAGGTCACATTTATTTTACACATGCACTTAAATGTCCTTTTCCGTTTGAATGACTGCTAACAGACCAAGTTTATTCACAAAAGAAGCTGAATAGTCCCAGATTCCACAGTTTAAACCAGCAGAGTGCTCTCTGAGCTCATATAAGATCTCTTCCATTTCAAATGTAGCCAGAATACATTCTATAAGCACCGTCGCCTTGATGCTACCTGTCGGAATGCCAAGCTGTTAGATATCACACACACACACACACACACACACACACACACACACACACACACACACACACACACACACACACACACACAGAGAGAGAGAGAGAAAGACAGAAAGAAATATATACACCTTATTCTTATTGTTCCAATTGTATCCAGATACTTTCCTCATTGTAAGTCGGATGTTTTTACCTTTTCTTCTGTCCACAGAAAAATCTGGTTCCACAATCTGGCCTCAAAGTAACTCTCAACCTGAAAATGAAAAAATAATAATACTATAAGGACCTAATAGGCATATGGCATGCAAATTAATACAGTATGTCTGCAATAAACAGCAGATTACTTATTGTTTATTTCTATTTATCTAACATACAAATTTGCACAAGATCTGACCTTTGAAAGGTAGAAAAATGGCCCACTTTGGTTCTCCAGTAGTACTTTTCCATTATGGAACATCAGCAAGCCAAAGTCAAAAAGCGGACCAGGCACTTCCCGTCCATTCACCTTTGAATATAAAGAAATATATTAAAATCATACTGGAAGTCATTTCTTTCAAAGATGCAAAAAATACTATTAATATAATAATATACAGGCTGATTACAATAAATATTATTAGTTCATGTGAATTTACAGCATCAAAGTAATAAATCTACAGAATTAAATACCAGCATGTTGTGCTCCACCATGTTCCAAGCACGAGGGCGAAGCATGAGAACAGGGGCCTGCGAGATGGACGGTGCATCTAAAGAGCAAAAGGTTGCCATTTGTGTAATGATTAAATTTAAATTCAGATTTAGAGTAAAACCTTTTTATTTTACAATCAAAATATTAATATATTTATGAACAGTGTGCATAAAGTAAAGATAAACATAATGAAATAAAAGAGACTTAATGAATAAAACAACAAACTTAACAACATATATATACTTTTATACTTGTTTTTTTATATGCTTATGTCATAACAGTTTATTTTTTCAGCAGTCAAACTCACCATTAAACTGGTTATGTACAGCCTTGTAAACATTATAAATCCCTTTAATTTGATTGTAGTATGTTGGACAGTTGCCATCATCAAAGTCTACCTGCAAAAAAAAGGAAATCTACATTTGCCTTGAATTGCACCTGTATTCAGAGCTGCATGCAGAAATAAATGTAATACAGTCTAAGCAATTGAGAGTTAAGTGTCCATACTGTAAGTGTGTTACATACTTGTAGTCCTTGAGCTTGGCATCTGAGAGCCTGTATAAAGCGCCGTGTGTCGCAGGGTGAAAGGTCACCGATGTCCACATGTCTGCACTGCAGTCGCACAGGGACAGGACTAACTCTCCAGGACAGATTATTGCGTACGTGAGCTGTATCCTTCCTGAAGTCTGGTAACTCTCCTGTCAGATCCATCTGAATCTTGCGCAGAATTCTCATCTTAAGCACCTCAGGCACCAAACACAATTTTACACATTAATGCAGGAAAATGAGGTTTTAAATAAGGTATGATGTGCAATACACTATTTTGTATATTTTTCTGGCAGAAAGAGGTTACAATATTGAAGGAAAATATAATAAACATGAATATACACACCACAAACTTACAGATACAATAGAAGAGATATAAATTTATGAGAAGAGTTCAAGCTGATAGGAAGTAACACAAAATCATCTTAATTTAAACTTAGTAATTATAGTAAAAAAAAAAATTAATGACTTTGAATAAACGGTGTGGTGGTAGTTTTACTGAAGTACAATGTGTACTTTAACACCAGCGCACTACACATTATAACCCTCAGTTTATGTTTAGCTGGGCATGTAGTGCACTGCTACATGTAGAAACCATTGCATTGCAAGCCAAAGGTTATATTGTTACTGTACCAGTGACCATAAACAAATTATGTAATAAAATCTCATATTGCGATCTCAGATCTATATTTATGAAAATGATTTTATTTATACCTTGTCAACCTCTGACTGAAATTTGGAACACAGATCTGACACAAACTGCAGAGCTTCAGTGCTACAAATGGTCTCAAACTCCATCTTCAGCCCCAGAGGAGGAACCGCCACATCTACACCTTTAGGAATCTATAAAGGGAGTTTTAAAAAAATATATATATATAAAAGATTATATGACATATAAGATAACATTTCCCCATTACATTTAAAATGGCAGTCAATGCACTATTCAGCTGAATAAAATGTTCTTAATAATGTAAAACTGGAAAACACTCACTAGCATTTTGCACAAATTTACTGCCTCGTAACGTGGACTTTGGTGGGGTCACTGCACCGCTCTGTCTGAAACCAACAAACCAAAAACAGTGAGTGAGTGAGTGAGTGAGAGAGAGAGAGAGAGAGAGAGAGAGAGAGTTTTGTAGTTCTATATACTATACAAACATATACCTTAAACCATAAAAGGGTCTTATGATATTTATTTCTGAATTGTAGCCAATATAACAGCTATTCATGCTTTTTACAAACTAGTGGTTCTGAAACCTGTTACAGCTGAATATTGGGATAAAATAAGAACGTGGGTGGCACGGTGGCTTAGTGGTTAGCACGTTCGCCTCTCAGCACTAGGGATTCCCGGTTCGAATCCCCATCTGGGTGGAGTTTCCATGTTCTCCCTGTGTCTGTGTGGGTTTCCTCCAGGTTCTCCGGTTTCCTCCCACAGTCCAAAAACATGGATCAAGACAATTGAATTCTCAAAATTGCCCCATATAGAGTGTGTCTGTGTGATTGAGTGTGTGCCCAGCGATGGATTGGCGCCCTGTCCTGGGTCTATCTGCCCAGCGCCCGAGATGTTCTCCCCTGGATGGGCATGGGGAACCCCACCGCGACCCTAATAGTGGATAAAGCGGGAGATAATGAATGAATGAATTATTAGTTCATGTGAATTTACAGCATCAAAGTAATATATATAAATTTATATGATTTAATTTAAATGAATGAATAATTTAAATGAATGAATAAGAACGTGGTGTGGTTAAAGACCCTGTGGGTGTACTGTGCAAGTGTCCTAATACTTTTGTCACTATCAGAAGGCGCAGTTTCCCCTGACCAACGTGGCGGACGCGTTGCCGCCTTCCCCCTACAGTCATCAGAGGCCAATGCGGTAGCTACGTAAACAGACGTAGGAGCGGTATGTCTCGCGAGATCATGAGCTGCCTCGGTACGGTACGTGGCTAAAATGAAAGCGGCGCAGGGCAGGAGAGGTGGAGAGCGCGGTGGATCCTCTGATTCAGAAAGAGATGAATGTTATTACTTCGTGCGAGGATCTGAGCTGGAAAAGTAGATTATAATCCTACCTGCTGGGTTTTCCCCCTTTTTCGCGCACGCATAGTGACTCAGCGCGTTTAGCACCGCATCATCCGCACCGATGCTGCTCTTGTTGCGGTGACACTTTTTTGGGGGGGGAAATATCTTCTTCAACTCGCAAAGGAGTGAAAATGTCGGAGGTGGAGTCCTCTCTGGAGTTTAGCACCTCGCTGAGCAGCTCCACGCTTCCTCCGCCTCGCACCCGCATATTTAAGATCATCGTGATCGGGGACTCCGGCGTGGGGAAGACCTGCCTCACCTACCGCTTCTGCGCCGGCAAGTTCCCCGACAAAACAGAGGCCACGATCGGGGTGGATTTCCGAGAGAAGATAATCGAGATCGATGGAGAGAAAATCAAGGTGTGCCACTCCACCTCGGCTTGCTTGCTTGTTTTAGCATGACGTCACCCATCTGTGGCCATGATGGGACGCTTTACATTAACTATGACGTAATCCTAAATCATCTTTTTCATACTGTGTCACCCTTAATATGTGGATGACGACGGCACATGTAACGGATTAATGTTGTCATAACTTATGTCATAAGTCGTTCCTGTAACTGTATTATGACGCCATTCTTTTATTTACTGTAGCCATGCTGTATTGGCATACCTGCTGGCTGACAGACAGGACGTGATCTCATGCACTACATATGGCAGAGCTACTTTAATATTTCACTTTATACTTCATCATATAATCACTCTGAGACTAAGCGTCCTATATGATGTATTAACAATTATTTAGAACTAATTAGAATCAGGCGGCACGCTGGCTTAGTGGTTAGCACGTTCGCCTCTCAGCACTAGGGATTCCCGGTTCGAATCCCCATCTGGGTGGAGTTTCCATGTTCTCCCCGTGTCTGCGTGGGTTTCCTCCGGGTTCTCCGGTTTCCTCCCACAGTACAAAAACATGGAACAAGTCAATTGAGTTCTCCAAATTGCCCCATATAGAGTGTGTATGTGTGCGTGTCTGTGTGAGTGAGTGTGTGCCCAGCGATAGATTGGCGCCCTGTCCTGGGTGTATCTGCCCAGCGGCCGAAATGTTCTCCCCTGGATGGGCATGGGGAATCCCACCGCGACCCTAATATAGGATAAAGCGGAATGAATGAATGAATGAATAATTCGAATCTCACAAATATGTTATATTTAGAGTTCTCTCTGTTGCCATGGTGCTTCAACTGAATTTAGGAGATGCTAAAGCCACACACCAGCAAAAAAAAAAAAAATTTTTTTTAGGATTCATGCATAAGGCTGGAGCTTCACAGATCCTCAGCTCATTGTTGTTTCATCACTATTGTTGTGATGCTTGATACTTGACATAATAAACATGAATTTTGTCGTATCTCACTTTCGGCCGCCCCTGCTCCATGTATCCCATGTTTAGTCCTAACTTGGATTTGGCTCTAGCGAACTCCAACATCTCTGACGGATAGGGTGTTGCACACTCACTAGGAACTTAAGGTCTGAATCTCTCAGAATGCTGGTTTTAACATGTATCCCTTTGCTTCACATTAAAAACAGAGTACATTTGGCTTGGCAAAACATTTTAAAGTGCCTTTTCTTTAAATTTCTGTAGCTTTAAGTTTCCAGTATCGCCTGTGGTCTATTTCTGTGCTGCAGCTTCACTGTGACATTGTATCCCCGTGATCTTTCTCCGTCTTGCTGAAGCACCCACGCTTCTCTCAGCACACTGACTGCTGCAGCTTCGGTGCCAGCAACACATTCACGGTCCTAATAAAAGGGCTTAAGAATTTCCACGCTGAGAATCCATAAACAAGGAATTGTTCTGATTATACTTCTCTCTCTCTCTCTCTCTCTCTCTCCTTTTCAGGTCCAGCTATGGGACACTGCAGGCCAGGAGCGTTTTCGAAAGAGCATGGTGCAGCACTACTACCGAAACGTCCACGCTGTTGTGTTTGTGTATGACGTGACCAGTGCAGCGAGCTTCCGCAGTCTGCCTGCGTGGATCGAGGAGTGCCGGCAGCACGCCCTTGGTCACGAGGTGCCCCGAATCCTGGTTGGTAACAAGTGCGACCTGCGTCATGCCGCCCAGGTGAGCACAGAGTTGGCACAACAGTTTGCCGACGCTCACTCCATGCCGCTGTTCGAGACGTCGGCTAAGAGTCCGCGGGACAAAGACAGAGACAGCGACCACGTCGATGCCATTTTCATGACTGTGGCACACAAGCTGAAGTCGCAGAAGCCACTGGTGCTAAGCCAGCCGGCCAACACGGTCACACTAAGAGGACAAGGCCAGGAAGAGGTACAGCGTGAGAGCTGGGGCTGCAGCTGTTGGAGGAGCTAATAAGAGACAAAACTACATTACTCTTTCAGTAGTAACACAAGGCTCTGGGTTAAAAAAGAGAGACGTGGGTAGATGTGTATAGAGGACAGTGGATACACTCTGGATGTTACAGTGGTTTGCTGACTACATCTTAAACATTATAGCGATATTATAAACACACCTGCCCTGTTTGATTGAAAAGCTGTTATTCGTTAAACCATTGAAATGACCATATAAAGACCGTCCACACTTATGTTCTCAGTCATGGGACTTCTCTTGTTGAAAAGGGCAATGCTGTTCAACCGCTACACCCCCATTATAATATTTTATCGTGCAGTCGAGAGTACAGTCCTTTAATTGATTTAATTCCACTAATGTAATAAAACTGCGGAGATGTACAGTGCGAAATATTATTAAAGCTTAAACTTTATCAGAACAGGTTCTAATACTAATATAATTCACTGTTCAACCAAATATGGTTGCAAGTTGATGGCTTGCGAAGCTACAACTACAAACTACAATAAAAAGGGAAAAGCAATTTGACTGTTTTGATTTAATTTTACTGAATTAATCAAGCAAATAAAATGAACCACTGAGAAATGGGGTCCAGAGTTTGCATGTGCAGCAAGTGTGCTCATACTCAAAGAGGGAGAAGCCTTTACAATTCAAACCAAAGTATCTTATCCTGATGTATTTAGCCCCAACAGGTGCCTTTGGGATCATGATGCACACATTTACATGAAGCCTAACACCAACAGAGAACCAGACTTCACTTTGCATGATGCCCAGTGGGCGTGGCTAATGTAGTTCTGAAGGGAATGAGATACATATGGTGCTGAATTGGTGGTGCATTAGTTTTCATTATAATACATCATTAAGAGATCTGGCACAGATCAGTGAATCCTACTCATTCCAATAGAAATAGAATTTAATAGAACATAAAATTAAACATGCAGAGCTTTATGATTTTTTTTTTATTATTAGAGATTTCATTTTTTAAAAAACAATTTCAGTCTGATTTCCTGAGCGGTTTCAGCATTTGACCACTGAACTGAAACCTTCATTAGGAATGTGTTTAAAATAAAAACATAAAAAAATACAGGTTCTTACACTGCATTCTAACTTTTTTTATA
Organism: Corydoras sp. C115; assembly: GCA_019802505.1. Classification (NCBI taxonomy): domain Eukaryota; kingdom Metazoa; phylum Chordata; class Actinopteri; order Siluriformes; family Callichthyidae; genus Corydoras; species Corydoras sp. C115. Next base: position 2,405,563 of record JAFMOC010000029.1, read on the forward strand.
ATCTGAAAGACTTGAAATGAGTGCAACAGAATGGCATTATAAAAGAAAACCACCTGATATCACAGTATCATTTAAAATAGCTTTTAGAATAAATCTGTCTTATAAAACTGCCATGTTTTATATTTGAAGAAGGAAGAAAAATCAAAATCCTAAGTGCTTGTATGGATTTCTGTAATATTTTTACTTCTTTGTGTAAACAATTTTATTTCACAATATTGAAGTTTATATAAATGAAAGTAATTGGACATGAACACAAACAAAATTCGACATACAATTAAACTACACTCATAGTGCAAATAAAAGAAGGACGAGTGAATTCGAGATCGGTCAACTGTCTGAAAGCTCATGCATTTAAAATCACTTCCTCATAAACTTGGCTACTGGCCCGACCGAGACGGGACATGGCACAGTGTATTCAGGAGAACAGGCTGAATGTTTCCTAAGCAAACCTGCTGTATGGCGGAATTGTGGTGAGTGCATCCTGTTCCCTCTCAGGGCAATGATCCAGAAAAGACACTGGTGAGTTAAAAATGCGCTCATCTCTCCCTGAAAAACATGCAGTGGTGGTGCATTAAAATGCATATCATTTTAAAGTCTGGAACAAATAAACCCAGGACATTTGGTCTTGTATAATTTGCATGGTCTACGAATGTCTGAATGAGTTTTATGAGCTTTGTATTTCTTCAGTGTATGTGAAAATATGCCATCAAAAATGAAAAGTCACATTTAATTGCAAAGATTTTACTGCAGGGTTATTTGATTAAAATACTAAACAGTAGCATTTGCATTGTAAATCTGAATCATAATCAACCAATTAGGCCAAAACAATTGGTTAACTTGAGTATTATGTAATATTATGCAAATTTCACATGGGATTAGAGTGTTGCCAATGTGGGCCCTAGAGCAAGAGCTAAACCCTTAATCCTCATTGCTCCAGGGGTCCTGTATCCTGCCTGGCCCTGTGCTCTGACCTCAACCATCAAGTTGTGATACTTAAATATTTATATAGTATTATTTTCAGCAGCATTTTACCTGTACAACAGTTAAGTAATAGATAATGAGAAAATGTACTACAATACAAAACATACTATGCAACACAATTTGTTATATTTTACAACTTATACTATATAATTCATTAAAATATAATAAGATTTGATAAATGTAAAGACAAAACACTAATCTCACCATGCCAGGTGCAAGCCAGATCACCTGCAGCACCACTCTGGTCATTCTGAGAAACGAGCATCTCCTGTAAAACACACAGACAAAGCCACACAGTCATAACTACAGATTCAGACAGTGACTATTATCTCAGTCCTGAGTAAACAAGTGAACTGCAGGATATATTTGTTAGCCCTTTTTTCTGTTCTCTAATGATCAGAACCATCACAGAGCAGGTGGTGGATGATCCTCAGCACTGCATTGACATGAATATGATGGGGACGTCACAGCAGTATTGCTGGAGCTTTTAAACACTGTTCACTCCTTTATACACTTTAATTTAATACTCTTGTAGATGTAAAATCAGAGGCAGTGGGTGTTGTGTTTCTACACAGTGTGTGATAGTCATCCTCTAATCCTTCATCAGTGCTCACAGGATGTTGCTCACACAATGCTGTTAGCTGGACATGTGATGTTTGGCAGATTATTCTGAGTCCTACAGTGCTGAATCAAATCAAATCATTTCTGCACAACAGACCACCACAACAATGTCACTCCAGTCCTGAGAACCATTCTCCACACACATACCTAAAGGGAAGTTACTAAACTTAGTTTGCAACATTGTAAAAAACATTTTTGTTCTGTAATTCCTTAAATGCAGTACAAGGCTTGGAAACAGCATGTTTACTCACCATGCCGGTAACTGAGTCATAGCAGCCACAGTGAGGGAGACTGCGACAGCCCACAAACGCAATCAGGAAGGAGAAAATAAGCGAGCCGACTCCAGCGAGCACTATGGTGCTGTTCGCGCCCTTTACCATACGGCTCAGTACAAACTTCTATATGGGACACACCGAGGAGAACACAATCAATAATGCAATCATTTTTCTAAGGGCAGGGAAAGAAGCTGTTACATTCCACAGATCAATATATATTATTGATGGAGAACAACAGCATGCCATGGTGCAGGAGCACTTTAGTGATTATAATGTTTATGGAAAGGGATCAGATTCAATTGTTTTTTGCATATCATGAATGAAAGCATTCAATTGTGTATGAATAATTAATATTCAAGTTTCTGAGGTTGGCTGAGACTCACCACTTCTTTTACATGATGAGGATGAAAAAGCTCATCATCCTCCTCCCCATAACTGAGCGTCACACCGGCGTAAACGAACACAATCATGGTGGCAACATATGACACCACAGATGATACAATCATTGCAACAACCTGAAAACATTTATAAATATGATGCTATGCTTGGCTGGAAAAGCATCAGAATAAGGGGGTATCTTTATATGATACATAGATTTCTATTATAAAAACTGACCAGATTGGGATTTTTCATCTGGGAAGAAAAAAGTGCAAGAACTCCAGGAACAGCCATGATCTATAAAAGAGAAAATAAGACTAAGCTTTAAAATAAAAATCAGCTTAAACAAAGAAAAATCACTTCAAGTCCATTTTAGCATCAGGTTCAGGCCAATAACAAATACAAACTCAATGTCTTAATGTATAGTCAACTGCATAGTATCATAACTATAAACATCATTACAATAACAAACAGTGTAGTGAAAAAAAACAAGAAAAATCAGATCTGCAAAACAGCTGCTACTTTTCCAATAAGTCCACTGTGACATTTCCATCTTGTAATCTGATTGATGGAATCAGTGAGAGGAAGACATGTTTATAACTTTATATGAACATTTGCTCACCAGTCCAGCCCAAAGTGGGGCTCTGGTTTCACTGAGTGTTGTGTTCTTTCGGAAAACTGCATCGATGAAACCACACACGACACACAGACCAGCGCAGGCCACCTGCATCACACCCCACACCACCGCCAGCTTCTGGTTCAGGATGAAGTATCTGTAGCGTTCCATTCTCATGCCTGTTCTGAAAGAACTAACATCCCATAAAACACACCAATGCCCTTTGTTTATAATTCAGACACTTTTTTTTAAATAAGGATAATTATTGTTATTAATTATCTGTCAGGGTGGCATGGTGGCTTAGTGGTTAGCACATTCGCCTCTCAGCACTAGGGATTCCCGGTTTGAATCCCCATCTGGGTGGAGTTTCCATGTTCTCCCCGTGTCTGCGTGGGTTTCCTCTGGGTTCTCCGGTTTCCTCCCACAGTCCAAAAACATGGATCAAGTCAATTGAATTCTCAAAATTGCCCCATATAGAGTGTGTCTGGGTGAGTGAGTGTGTGCCCAGCGATGGATTGGCGCCCTGTCCTGGGTCTATCTGCCCAGTGCCCGAGACGTTCTCCCCCTGATGGGCATGGGGAACCCCACCGCAAAACTAATAGAGGAAAAAGCGGGAGATAATGAATGAATTAATGAATAATTATCTGTCTTTAGTTGACTGAGTATTAGGATATGTGATTAAATATATTAGGACAGGTGAAGACTATTTTATTTAAACAATTTTTAGACAATGGTAGAATATAATTAACAATTAAATAAGATTGAAGAATGTTTCAGGGTTTTAATATTGCAGTGTTAGTTACAGTACAATGACCTGTAGTCTATAGTGCACCTACTGTACGTGTGTACTCACTGTTCAACTTTGATATTCCCTCATAACGTATAAGATTTTATAAGAATTACTTTGAAATTATTCTGAAACTGAATAACTGTTTAGTAATGTTTTTATTGCTCATTGCCGGCGGCGGAAGTTTGTGTGTTTGTTTAAGAGGACAGCAGTTCAGTTCGCGTTGTTAGTTTAGAAGCCGCACACAATTTACAGCACATTCTGTAAAACAGTGACCATAATAAAGTTCTGAGCTGTTTATTCAGTTTAAACACAGCACGCTACATAAGAAACTAAAACACGAAGCTGCACTGCTGACGCCGAACTAATCCTGCAGTGAACAGAGGAAAAGCCTCTTTATGAACCTTTGAGTTGTTTCGTCAGCGCGTTAAAATGAAAACCGCGAACAATTATTAGACGGATTAAAAACCAAAAACAAAAGTTTGCTTCAAAACGTTACCTTTGATGCGACTCTGCTGTGAACTGAACTTCCGGCAAACGGTCACCCTTCTCCAGCGTGTCACTCACCTGAGCGCGCGCAGGTGCAGCTACAGGACACGCCCCTTCCTTTTAGAGCGCTCAGGAGGAGGCGGAGCCTTATTATCATCTTCCCAACGCCTTACTCACTAGTAGGATATTCTTTAAAAAATCATTTTTTATTCATTCATTCATTCATTATCTCCCGCTTTATCCTCTATTAGGGTCGCGGTGGGGTTCCCCATGCCCATCCAGGGGAGAACGTCTCGGGCGCTGGGCAGATAGACCCAGGACAGGGCGCCAATCCATCGCTGGGCACACACTCACACACTCAAACACACCCTATATGGGGCAATTTACAGAACTCAATTAACTTGATCCATGTTTTTGGACTGTGGGAGGAAACCGGAGAACCCGGAGGAAACCCACGCGGACACGGGGAGAACATGGAAACTCCACCCAGATGGGGATTCGAACCGTGAATCCCTAGCGCTGAGAGGCGAACGTGCTAACCACTAAGCCACCGTGCCGCCCATTTTTTATATATATAAAAATATATATATATTATATATATAAAACCCTGACTGCTGAAAAGATAATTGGGGCTCCACTACCCTCAGTGCAAGACATATACACCACCCGCCTCACTCAGAAAGCAATAACAATTTCGAGTGACACACACCACCCTGCACCCACAGTTTGTTCAGCATGCTCCCCTCTGGAATAAGATACAAAAACAGCTTTATCCACCAGGCGGTAAGGATGCTGAATTCCCTGCACTCTGTTTCATCCAGACTACTAAGGAAATAAATCCATAAATCCATTGCACACATGCACACAAGACTTTTTTTGCACTATTATGCCTTTTGCAAAAAAAATAAAAATTAAGATTTTAACATTCTGCTGCTACTGTGACTGTGAAAAAAAAAAGAAAAACTCACTGTATAACACAAACTCAGGTCTCTATTTTTTGTAACTACTGTTACAAATCATATATTATTATTTATTACTTATATATAATATATATTTATTATTATTATTTATTACTTCATTATTATTATTATTAGCATTATTAATATTACTACTAATAATTATTATTGTTATTGCTATTATTACTATAGTTATTGTTATTATTATCATCATTACTGTTACTATTTAATTCGCATTTATATTGCCTTTCATTGTCACTACATAATCATAGTATTTAAACTTTTTACTGTTAAATTCCGTTACATCACACTGCATTTCACTTTCTTGTTTTATGTCTAAATGTCTTGTAACCGCGGGACAGCGAGGAACGTAATTTCAATTACTTTGTGTGTATAGAACATGTGAAGGAATTGACAATAAAGCATACTTTGACTTTGTGTTTCTTAACTATGTGAAATGAGTTTTAACGTTAGCAATCATTTGTTAAACATTTATGAATTTATATACAACTACACAACATACCAGATACATTATGGGTATAATCACAGAAAATAACCGAAATAGTCAGGCAACAACATCACCTCAGGGAAACTATATTGGCCTGTAAATTATGCAGTGTACTTGAAAATTCTTTATTACGTTAGCCCTTGTTGCTTTAATGTTCATATCAAAAGCTCATGAAACTCATTTTGAAATGCTTTATTGATAAAGTTTGAAAGCAGCATCTCAAACGCTGAATCAGTTTTATATAAAGACTTTTCATGACTATTTGCCACTCATTCAAATCTTCTTACTCAGACATTTAGCATGTTTTTACACATCTCCTCTTAAATAATAAAACAATATGATCAGATACAGTAAGGTTTTCAACTGTGATGTTCTTACTTGTGCTGTTAGTATGTGACTTTAAATTAATATCTTAATTTTACAATGATGCCAGATAAATAGGAATAGATGCTGATTTTATTCAGACACACACAGACTGCATTACCAGGGCTTGTAGCAGCAAAGAACACCTGCTGGGTTCAGGAATGCCTAGTTTACATTACATTCCTGATCAAATTCTTAAGATCTGCACACTTCATAGCACCACTTTATTACAAAATCTCACACTTTGAAGAAATAGACAGCCAGTTGAGAAGGTTCAGTATTAAAGACTGTATAAGCAATAACTAAACTGCAAGCAGAAGGTTAAATGTAGGTAGCAGCAAGTTGTATGGCATGATGCAAAGGTTATATTAAAACTTAGTCCTTAGCTCTAATTTTGACCCGTCTCTCCTGAAACTCGCAAAGCTCCCTTTTATACCAGTCTGGGGCTTCTGGGCCTGATTTTCCAATGGGTTTGTGGTCATAACCATAAGCCACTGTGAGTTCCTCATCTTTTTGGACTGCACGACATGTTCGGATGCATTTGATTGGCCCAAAGCGAGGATGGACATACCTGAAAACAGGATCAGAAAAACATTAAAGGCAGATTTATTAAAAAAATACAGTGGTATTTACTAGAATGAGTGTGGACATGCATTATATAATCAAGGAACTGTAATCTTATTCAAGCAAACTGCACTCAGAACTGTTATACAGTTACATACTAAGTAAGTACTGAGTAAATAACCCAATGAAATATTCCCTCAAGTCATGCTTTTATGTATAAACTTACGGGTCATATTTGCAGTTAGGGGTAAAGGAGTGATTGGCCTTGTGTCCAAGTGATGCACAATAATTCTCTGTTAGGTTGAACGGTTCAGGAACATCAATTACTGTATCCTCATCTAAAGAAATGGTGTATCCATTTACAGACCAATCACGGCTATCCACCTGTTAATTCAACAAACATCAAACATTAAACATCTTGTTCCCCATAGTGCAAACCTGATTAATCATTCCATATGTGGCATCTGCATCAGTACCACCTTGGACCAATGAGAATGATAAAAGGAAATGATAAGATGCTTCACAGAAAGAGGTCACGGTTACATACTTTGGAGCTCAGTGCTGATATAAAACCCCTCATGCAAACACACCTCAGAGTGTGTGATGCGCACGCCATTGTAAAACGCCATAACCGTATCAGCATCTGAATCAGTTTTGGCGAATAATCCTTCTCCTGCTCCTGTGATGAGCGAGTGACCCACGTACACACTATCAGGAAAAACAGATCCAAACAAAAGCACAAAAATTATTTTGAGTCACCAACAAAAGCCATAAGACACATATTTTACTAAATTGAACATTTTTCGGTGAAGTAGGTACACTTTAGTCTCACAGCAACAAGATCCTAGGTTTGATTCCCAGGCAGGTGACCTTTTGTGTGGACATTGCCTGTTCTCCCCATCGTTCTCCCAAAGTCCAAAAACACATCATTCAGGTAAAAGGAAAAATATAGCCAAACAGTTATGGTTCATTTAGTCCCTTAATGAAACTTTTTACAGACTATTAAAATAGAACCGTTGGTACAAACCGCTGACTCTCGTAGGGATCAGGAAGCATTTTGTGACTGGCAATGCAGGAGGAAGTAGATTTGTCATAGGTGTAAACAAGACCTGAGACAGAAAGACAAATAAATAATTTCCATTTCTATTCTTCTATTTCTGCTACAGCTTTCCAAATCTTACACACATTACCATTTCACACTTATAAATATAAATAAACTGGTATTATTCAAAGTTCTATGGACTATATAGGATTAGAGAAATGAGGGTAGTTTGATGGTGCTAACTGTTAGGGTGGATATTGAAGTGAGGTCTGCCATTCTCCTGGTTGGTAAGTGTGGCCTCTTGTGCTTCAATGAGCTCTCCATCCACAAAGGTGCCATACAAAGCGCTTTGTCCATCGGGGTAGACATAAGCCAGGGCTTTCCCGGTCATCTCCCCATCTTCGTTGACATCCCCCACCACACATCCTCGGTCCTGCACACACCACAAAGCAGAAATGCAACCACCAACTTCATACAACAATCAGATTTTGTGATTTTCTTAGTAAAAAGAAGTGAATCATCCTCTACAGATCAGATTTATCAGCAGGTAAATAAAACAAAGCACACACCGGATAGTAAATCCAGCAGATGCCACAGCGAATGTTGTCCTTGTATTGGCCTCTGAAGATCAGACGGCCATCTGAATCAAACTCCTGAGCAGGACCATTGAGTTCTCCATCCACATAAGTGCCATGCAACACCCCGCCATCCTCATATGTGTATGCACCTTGTCCCTGGAGAGAGTCATCAACGTAGAAGCCCTCTAATGTGCTACAAAATAAAAATATAGAGATGTTACAACAAAAAACTGTGAGCATCAAGATCATGAACTGCTAGTTTGTAGTTGAGTCACTTTATACCTCCTATAGAGACCTTTACATTCTGACTTTTAGTATATCTTCTTCATTATTATTGAACTATTACTGACTATTTGGTTATCAGTAAATAAAATAAACTAAAATAAATTGTAAACAGCAGACTTTTTTCTACAACTGCACATTAGCATACCCGGAAAGATGACTTCAATTTTTTACTCATCACCTTTCATCACTGTAGATGAATCACTTCATAACAAATTAAATTCCATATTTTCTGAGCAGACTTTTCCCCACATGTCCCTGAGACATTAATACAGTAGTGCATTACATCTGACTCACACCAAGCTAGTTTACACTGTCTGTGTTTGTATGTGTACGTGTAAGACACTGACTCATCTGAAATATGAGTCACGCCTGAGAAGTTAGGAGAGCTATGGCTCATATGCAAGTGTAAAGAAATAGCATGATGCTATAAATCATCAATGTAGAACCATCATTTCTACCGATTCTCACCTGCCATCGAAAAAGTAAAATTTGCCCTTGCCGTTCTTTTCTCCGTGCACAAAATGGCCCTCGAAGCGGTCACTGGATGAGTATGTTACGGTGCAGAAGCCATGAGGAAGATCATCATCATCCAGTGGCCCTGTAAAATCACAAACATTAATTTTTATTTATTTATTATTTTATTTTTATTTAGTAATTTTATTTAGTGATCCACTGATTTAAATCTGCATGTGAACTGAAAGAACTGTTATATAAATCAATATTTGACATTTTTAATGTTCCATACATTGCAAATATACAGGTTGGAGAAAAAAAATTACATAAATTACAACAGATAGAAAAGAAGCAAATGTCTGAGTCTCATCTGCGACAGATGACTGAATTAAGGTTAACTTTAAATGTAACAGAGTCCAAACACAAAGGTAGTGCTTTTATATTTAAAGCGGTGTGTTGGGCTGGTACAACTGTACATCAGACATTAGTATGGAGTTGATGTGGGTCAGTTAAGTTCTTCCCCTCCAAACTCATGCATTTATGGACCTTGCTTGTTGTTGGCCTTCACCAAACTATTTCCACAAAGCATACAACTGTTCAAAATGCATGTTTTAGAGCAGTGACAATGGCACTAATTAATTTGTATTATTTATTACCATCAGACATGAACCAGCAGACAGACAACGAATAATGAGTTCCTGTCACCCAGCGTCGGACATAAAAGCATTAGGAGTGTAACGTACTTTTAAACCTGACCGCAGGGGCATCATTAGACCTGGGCTTTCGGGGCTATAGCCCCGGATGATTTGTCAGTAGCCCCGGATCAAATGAGTGCAGCTTTCCCTGCCGCCTCTCCTCCAGCAGCGGGACCGAACAATGGAGTCACCGTCAGCTGTTCTGTATTTTTCAGGGAGTAAAGTTACCGTAATAACTGTATGTTGGCTGTAAAGAGCAGCTTCTCAGCTTTCATAAACCGTCAGATTTTATTCTGAAGGCGCAAACTGTCGCAAAGTTACGGTATTTCAAAGCAAAAACTCGTTAAAACTGTCTCATCTGCGACCGACACCCTGTCCCTGGAGAGAGTCATCAGCGTAGAAGCCCTCTAATGTGCTACAAAATAAAAATATAGAGATGTTACAACAAAAAATTGTGAGCCACAAGATCAGTCAGTCATATGAACTGCTAGTTTGTAGTTGAGTCACTTCACACCTCCTATAGAGACCATTACATTCTGACTTTTAGTATATCTTCTTCATTATTATTGAACTATTACTGACTATTTGGTTATCAGTAAATAAAATAAACTAAAATAAATTGTAAACAGCAGACTTTTTTCTACAACTGCTTAAAGTTACCGTAATAACTATGTTGGCTGTAAAGAGCAGCTTCTCAGCTTTCATAAACCGTCAGATTTTTTTCTGAAGGCGCAAACTGTCGCAAAGTTACGGTATTTCAAAGCAAAACCTCGTTAAAACTGTCTCATCTGCGATCGACTCGTAAAACAGATTCATGCTTTTCTGCCGAAGCTCAGTTTCCTCTATACAATTATTTAGAGCCCAAACCATAATTTATTACAACTTAATGTGCTCTCCACCGCTGAAAGACATGTTTCATGTGTAATCTAATTTATAACTAATGAATGATGAAACAAAATGAATGTAACAACAGTTTGAAAAATGGATAAATACACTCATGAATGGGCAATTTTTAAAGAGGACAGAGAGGGGAATAAGGGAGCTGGGCTAAAGCCCCCGATGTTTCTAAACCCTAAAACGCCCCAGCCTGACAGTAAAGCATGCTCAACTAGTTTAACTTGCGTTGGTCAGTTTGAGAATAGAGATTCCCGTATCGTACCTTCTACCATCTCGTCCACATTGTCATCGTCGCTGTCCATCTCACTGGCGACCGACCGGCAGCACTTAAACAGAAAGTTTGGCCGGACGCAGAGTTCCCGTTTCGGTCGTTTTAAATCGAATAAATAAGCGCTTTCGGTGCGTATCCTTTCGGTTATGGCTCACGAGCGACGTGTTGTCACTAAACTTCAAATGAATATGAGAATTCAGGCAGAGGTTTGCAGTTGTACAGCTTCGTGAGTCTGTAAGATCAGATAAACACGCAGGGGGGAACTCGGCGTCAGGAAGACCGCGTGAGGAAAGCATGCGCCGCGCGCCGCCTCGATCTACAACTCATAGGCAGCGGTCGCTGCGTCACGTGATGACGTTTAAATCAGCGGCTCAGCTCAGCGCAGGTGGTGAGCTCAGCGCTTCATAAGACCCTTAAAGGAAACCCGAGGAAATTTCTCCTCCTACATACTGCCTCAATTTGCCTTTAAATAGCACGGAGGTTTCTTTTTTATTGTTTGGTATTTCAAGCCTTAAAAAAAAAAAAAAAAAAAAAAAAATATATATATATATATATATATATATATATATATATATATATATATATATATATATATATATATCATTCATTATCTCCCGCTTTATCCACTTTTAGGGTCGCGGTGGGGTTCATGCCCATGCCCATCCAGGGGAGAATGTCTCGGGCGCTGGGCAGATACACCCAGGACAGGGCGCCAATCCATCGCTGGGCATACACTCACTCGCACAGACACACTCTATATGGGGCAATTTTGAGAATTAAATTGACTTGATTCATGTTTTTGGAGAACCCGGAGGAAAACCACGCAGACACGGGGAGAACATGGAAACTCCACCCAGATGGGGATTCGAACCGGGAACCTGAGAGGCGAACATGCTAACCACTAAGCCACCGTGCTGCCTATATATATATATATATATATATATATATATATATATATATATATATATATATATATATATATATATATATATATATATATATATAATCACAACACAACAAATAGACTACCTCGAATTCGATTTACACTCACTAGAGCACTACCCTAACCCCCAGGGTCACATGCAGCCCCCATGCTGTCCCTGTCCAGCCTGCATGAGAACAATGGAAAGTTCAAAACTTATTAAAATTGAAGTGTATAGAGCTACTGAAGTCAATATTAAAACCAAAGATATACATTTGTATTGCATGCATGGTGTATGGATGAGCATTGCTTATATTTTTAAATTTGTGGCCCTTTGAAAAAAATTATTGCCTAGCTCAAACCTACATGTACCATTTTGACCCTTAAAATAAATATCGTAACCCAACATTCAATAATTAACCCTAGTGTACATTAGTGTTAGCTGCGCCTTAGTGGATAAAAACTGATACCTGTTGTTCGTTTTTTCAGTGACAATGAATCTACATCTCACGCAGCTATTGGTGTGGCTTGTATTTTATAGCAAAAAAAAATAATAAAATGTTGCCACAGTGGCATTTTATGCATTCTGTATTTCCTGCTAAGTAAATCACATAAGTGTAGTGTTAAATTGAATCTTTATCCATATATCAGTTACTCAATGAGTTATGACCAGTCAGACTTAACTACTCTGTGACTGTGACTCATGTTTAATAATTATTACATATTGAACTGTATTTGTTTTGTACATTTTAGAGATCAAAGACCAGACAGGGTTTATATGCTTGGATATTGGTGTTAGGTTCCAGAGTCCAACAAGTGTGATGCCATCTTATTTGTCAGAGCAGGATGAACAACCAATCAACTATCTGCATCATCATAAAAAGCAGCCTGATTAGATCAAGTTGGTCTGATAAAGGTAGGCTGATGTGTGAACATGTTAATTCATGCAAAGGAGATACCGGTGTGCAACATCTAGTCTTGAAGACATTACTGGACATACAACAATGAGGGATGGTGAAATCGGTGTAATTTAAGGAAACCAGGTTTATAATATTATTGTATGTATACATATAGTTGAACCTGGCTTGAAAACGACTGTACAAAAGAGCCAAAATGGATCAGCCAGGAATCAGCAGGCATTCTCTGGACTTCCGCTTCCTGACTTCATTGCTTGGCGTGCTACGAATCTCTGAAATTGTTCTAAGCTGCATCTGCTTCAGCTTGGTGGCTTCTGTGGGCCCAAGTAATAACCCATACTGGGCTTTGTGTATGTTCACTTGGTGCCTCTGCTGCTTTATAACCCTTGCCATTGTTATCTTGGAATTCACCGCTTTTAATGCTTTCGTGCCCATCTCATGGGAGGACTTTACTGCTGCCTTCTCCATGCTGGCCACACTTCTGCTACTGGCTGCATCAGTTATCTACCCTACCATCTTCATCCCTCCAACCGGTCCCAGAAGAATCACGGCCTCTGTACTGTCCTGGATTTGTTTGGTGCTGTATGCAGCGGAGATTTGGGTGGTCCGAAGAAAACCTGGGGAGAACAATGGATTTATCCTAACTGTCTCAGGTCTTCTAAAGATTTTGGAGATATATGTGGCCTGCATCATATTTAGCACTTTGATCAGTATAAAAAATTTGTCGCCTGAGCTGAAGTGGTGTGTCGCTGTTTATTCACTGTGCTTTATCTTCACTCTGATCATCCTCTTCCTTGGCATCGGAAGACTGCTGTCAGCCATCCCAGTCAGTTCTGATACAGTGGTTACAATCTATAACATTTTGGCTGCAGTAATGTATTTGACTGCTGTGATTATTTGGCCTTTATACAGTTTTAATAACAATCCACGTCCTTCTGACTGTAAAGACTGTAAGTGGGATAAACAACTTGTAGTGTCCTTTATGACTGCAATTAATTTTATAGTATATGTAATTGATGCAGCCTATGCTGTAAAACTTGTTTTCTTTACTTTTCAGTAAAAATGAAGAATAGAAAAAGTTGCAAAAGTAAAACACTTTATAAATATTGAGTAGACAGCTGCTATTTTTTTTTTACACTATTTTATTGTTTAGCTTTGATAGCGGTAGTAAAATTTTCTTTCCTGTTTTGAATCAAAAATCTATACAAGTTTTGTCATTTAAATCTTTGTGTACCAAAAATTTGATTGACAGTAAAGCCAATAATTCTACATTACATCAGCATTATAATAAAACATAACACAACAAGAATTAAGCTATAGCTAATCACAAATAAGGTTTTTTTTAGTGATGTATTTTTATGTATCATTTTTGTACTGTACTATTTTAATAATTATCCCAAACTTTTAATCACATGCATCTTAAAGGAGCTGGATTTAAATACTATAATATTCTTAATTTTATATGTATATGCTTTATGCTTAGTATAATTAGTGCTGAATGCTTTTAATTTGTATAATATATGTACATCATAAAGGGTTGTCAATAGATTAAAAAGTAATTAACAGATCCAATTTGCTGTAATTCAATTTTTTGAAGTGTGTGCATATGCTTTGACACAATATCCAATACAACTTAAATCTCTTTAAATAGAGGTATTTTAAATTTAGGGTTAATTCAAGAAAACATGTCTAAGATACTTTCATATACGTCTTTGGAGTGTATATGTACACTGTTGGCCATCAATAGGTAAACATAGTAACGTTAGGGTCCAAAAATCAGCCGTAAGTAGGTGCAATAGTGCTGTACTTTAGATGATAGAAATGAACTTTAAATGTACCCTTCTTTATAATTGTATCCTGCTACTTTAAAACTGGTTATGAAATGCTTTGTGCGTAGAAAACTGCTAAAAGCAGAAATCTTTAAATGGTGATGCTGGGATTAAGAGGTTAATCTGATGGGTGGGAGAGCACAAGCTTTATGCTCATCACACACCACACTGTTTCCTACTACTCATCGAGGAAGGTGAGTAGTTTTTATTCTACCCTTGTGATTTGTGGTGTAAATGCTGACAACGTTTATACATCAAACAAAGCAAATAAATCAATTTAAATAATCTAGCTCCTCTTAATGGGCCGGTGCATCAACACATATCACTATTACAGCGTGTAAAATACATTTGATTAGGAAAAAACATAGCAATCGCCTTCATAAGTTAAAAAAGACTCGCTGTGAAATGATATTTAGTTGTTTTTGTTCTAATCATTCAGCTCAGATTTAAATGTTTCATTATGTTCTTTTTTCCAATCGTTTACGACAAGTCCCGCCTCACGGCATGGTAGTGGACGCCTATTGGATAGCTCAGGAATGTTTGACATGTCCACCAATCCTACGCGAAGGAATGATCCGTTTCCGGTGGGCTGTTTTTGTCGGAAAAGAGGTGTGAAATCATCGCAGACTGCGGATCGCTTTCGTGAGATTAACCATAACAGCTTTTTAATTAGTAAATATTTGAATAAAAATTAAAACAGTTTACTCGGTAATCCATCTATATCCACTTGCGTCTTTATTCCGGACTAATTTCGAACACGGGCCTCATCCTGAACCAAACTATCAATAAAAAGTCTGTAAAAGCGTTATCATTACTGCGTTGCGTTACTATTCTAAATAGAATGTTTATTATTCAATCAATTTAAATGAATTAAAGCTATTTTTCTGTTATTAATGTCCATGTCTTATTCAGTAAACCTGAACCGCAGCCCTGCATCCCAAAGAGGAAGACAGTTATTTCACCATGAACTCTGATGTGGATGGTAAATCATTCAACGGATTAAAAAAAAAAAGTAGTGAAATCCAATATGATAACAAAAAAATGATATGCAAAAAGAAACTTACTGTTTTAGGTGACCTGGAAAATCAGGTGGAATTGGAGGAGAAAACTCGTCTCATAAACCAGGTGCTGGAGCTGCAGAATACACTTGAAGGTGAGACAATAATAGTATCATAATCTCTCACTCCCAATGTACAGTATTATAAAGAATAATCAAATAGCCCAGTTTTCTTAGGACTGTGCAGTACATAAAAGTTCATCTAATTTGTTAAATAAGGTTAGAGCCGGTCAGACAGCCTCTGTGGTGTAAATTGGGACATTGAGCCACTATAAGTGCATTTTCAGTAAACATTAAGCAAAGTGCAAAACGTTTAAACATAAAAGATGTAACTATGAAGCTATATTTAACTGTTTTAAAATTACAGAATTCAAATGTAAGTAGTTAAAATGATGTGCTGAAAATCTTGAGTGTTAATGGATATTTTTTGTTTAGATCTCTCAGCTAGAGTGGATGCTGTCAAAGAGGAGAACCTGAAGCTCAAATCAGAGAACCAGGTTCTCGGTCAATACATCGAGAATCTCATGACTGCATCCAGCGTCTTTCAAACCACTGACTCCAAAAGCAAACGGAAGTAATTTAATCAGTCTTCATTACCTCCCCATTTTATCTTCTTTCCTCCCAGTTTACACGAACACTCTCACACACTAGTCATTCATGACTACAGTTTATTGTATTTGTATGTAATGCTGCTTTCTATCGTGGTTCAGTTGCTACGTAACAAATTATTTAAGTTATAAAGCTACTCTGTTCTGTGGCTGCAGGGACCATTTGTATTTTAAGTCCTATGTTATTAAAATTTTTGCCTTATGTTAGGGCAGGTCAGTAATCAGCCAGTGCTAAAGTTTATTCATTTATTTGAAGCCTTTCAGTTACAGTGTAACAGTTTTATGTGTAACAAACTTTTTAATACATTTTTTTTTGTTCTTGGCCACAGCTCATGTGGAAATACCGGGTTAATTATGAACTATTTAGGCATAAACATTTGCCCAGAATGTGCATCTCTGTTTAGATATCATGATGTGTTCCACTACAAAATTAGATCAAGTGAACAGGGCCACTGGGGGAACTTAAGCATTGTCTAATGCGGTCATTATTTATTTACTTAGTTATATTATAAGAATAAAAGAAACAAATCATGTGAGAAAGTTCTGGATCATTTAATGTTTAATAATTTCATTTTCCTTTGAGTTGAAATTACCTTTTAAAAAAAGTTAGCAGACACTTCTGTTTAAACATGTTCCTTATAGGTGTGTTAACTTATCAATTCTTAGAAAATGAACCCTGTGTTTGATTTGGCACAGTCTTTACACCGGATGCCCTTCCAGACACAACCCTCCCCATCTATCCAGACTTGGAACTTGCACAAAGCGTGAACTGATACTTACACCCCCGATGACTAGGTTAGTTTTAGAAAATAAACAATATGTAATTTAAGCAGGAGTGTTTAAACATTTGCACAAGTCTGTATCACATTTCTGTACACCCATGTTTCAGGCAGTATTTTTTTTGTTTGTTTCTATTGCAGTTTACTGTTGTGAACTTCCCTTGTTTTGTTTTAGTAAATGTGTTGTTACAACCTGAGTGCTTCAGTTGATTTGTATCTGTGTTAACAGATATCCTATATCAGGGGCCCCCTATTCAGGGGAGAAAGTGCTGCTATATATATATATATATATATATATATATATATATATATATATATATATATATATATATAAATAAAATAAATAAATAATCACTTAATACTTTCATTGCAAATAATTTTTTTTTTGAAAATTAATTGGATTGACAGATGAACCAACATGTTTCAGGAGATAAATAATTACACGTCTCTTCCTATTTCCTGATTTATTTGTAGGTTATCTGTTAAGACATTGTCTTTTACTTGCAATGAAAGTTATTTATATAATGTATTGCATGTATCTTCTGGTCTTTTGCATCCATTACATAAGTCTGTTGAGGTTCATTAGCAGCACGACTTAACATCCTTAAGTATTTGTAAGGCTTCCTTCAGAAGAGGTTCATTACTGGAAAATATGCAGTAATATATTAACAGTACTGCAGGGCTTTGTTTTGAAAAATAAATGCTACTTAGAAGGAAGCAGCTTCTTAAACTTATTTTTTTATAATTTTCTTAAGACTTTTGCATAGCATTGTAACTTCATGCTGACTTCTCTTATACTCACAAATAGGATTTTTTTTCATTCCAGTCCTTTAGAATAAATCTGTTTATTTTGGAGCAATGTGAAGATTAAAAAATAAATAAATGTAGGGTTCAATTTAGGGTTCATATTTTCATGTATTTTCCTGATTCAGCCTTTTTACAGAAAATTCTCACATATAAAGAGTTAAACTCACTATAAAACTCACTATGTAAACATGGTAATTTCTGTAAACATATTTCAGGTTCATAGAATCTTATTATTTTATAGAGTTTATAGAGTTACCGGGCTCAAAAAGCTTGCTAAATAATAAATAGTGTCCAATTGTAAAAGACATTGCATCGTGCGTTAGAGGTGGCGCTGTTGCTAAGGTAAAGTGGGACAAGTACGATCTTCAGTCAGGGGAGTCTCGTCACAGCTCACTGAACGTTAATAAAGATCTGGGAAAGAAAAAAAAGAGCATGCACATTTATTTTTGACATAATAACAGAGTAATAACATTTTGTTAGCATTTCTGTATTGTGTATAATCCACGTCTGATGTATTGTAAAGCCCCACAACAGGCCTAGATCACTACACATTAAAAAGAGCAATAGGTTCAAGATGCACGCCTCAAATGCAAATATCTTTTTACCAAAGCTGAACAGTTTCTTAATGCAGAATATAATAAACACCTAACAAATGTATCACTGTGGCCTGCCAAGGACAGACATGTTCAATTTTATGTACCATTACAAGCTTAATGTACTGTTTTTATAACAAAATAGATCAAATGCCACAATAATTTGCCTTTTTATTGATGGAATATTTTTGTGATATTTATATTTCTTTTTTTTTGGCAAGGGAGATGCTTACCTCATTTAGCATGACCCAGAAGGCAGAGTCGGAATGCACAACAAGACGCATCGCATCTAATTCCTTCAAGTTTACATCCACCTTTCCTTTTGCGATTCCCTCCACAAAGGACCCTAAAAGGATTTAATTATAATCTGTTACTTACAAGACTAGAGTGAAAGAAAAAGAAAAAACAACCTGCAGAAATACTGAAATCAGTGTCATTGACATCATTATCTTTATTGTTATAAAAATAATTGGACAGAAGGTGGTGCAGTTGTATTGCTCGCATGTTTGCCACATGTCTGCAATGGTTTACTCAGGAGCTCCTACTCCCTCCCACAGTCCAAAAACATGCTAGGTCAACTAGTGAAACTGAATTTCTTTTGTTCCCCTATACTATTGTCATCAATTGCCTTGTGGCTAATCTCCTCTGACCATAGTCACTATACCCTTCTCACTAAAATTACACTAGTGTAATTGATGAGCTCTTGTGAAATATGTACCAAATAAAAAATAAATGACAGTACCAATTACCACATATCCATCGGAGGATGGTGTGCAACACTTGAGTAGTCCTTTCTGTCCGTTTTCTCTAACCACAAGCTAAAACACAAAGTCATCATACATAACTAATTTAAAACCAAAAAGAAGTGAAGCAGGAAAAGAAAAATTTGTCCTGAACAACAGTATAATTAAAACACTGCAACTACCTGACAGTTAAATGTTAGTTGTCTGTACACAAATCCAGTTATCCAAAGGAATAACAATGTCTTTAAATCTCCACCACCAACTAGCTAATTTTCTGTACAATTAACAATAGAAAACCACTGCATTAGTACGCTCAGAATATGTAGTATCAGCATCGACACTTACACTGCTAGGCAGCACCTCCACTGTCGCATTGTAAAACTTGTCTTTACTCATTTCATTACTTCCGCTCTTGAAAAGGTACCTACACACACACACACACACACACACACACACACACACACACACACACACACACACACACACACACACACACACACACACACACACACACACACACACACTTACTTAATGGATGTTTTACATGCAGATTGTATACTGTGCATATAGAATTTTATGGGAAAAGTTTCAGAAAATAAATTCTGTGAACCCACTCATGAACAATCATAGATATGCTGTCACATTTTTCATTAGAACCTCAGACATTAAAATGTACCAAAGCAGGAGAAACCTTGACCGAGGAAACTATTGTATTACTAACACTGCTACAGACTTTAGATCAACCGGTCTTCTAATAAACTCTGATCGAATGTTAAAGTGAAGCTCTATTCATAGATCTATTCATTTTCTACCAGTATTGTTTCAGGCAAAAATAAAAAAAAAAATCATTCAAGGAATAGACTTTGAAGCTGAAGAAGCTGCAGAAATTCAGAGTCAAATGAGACATTCAAAACTCAGTTCAATATTTATTTAGTGCAGTTTTAACAGTAAAATTAAGTCTGGTCACCAAGCTCTTATTTCTAGCTGTTTAATAATCACAAAGACAATACAAAGTTAATTTTCTCACCCACAAATATACTAGTTGACCCCACTCTTTTTTTTACTGCAGAATTTATTTGTAGAATTGTAACAGTTAAAAAGACCACTATAAGAAACAATGTATTTAGTATTAACCTCCATTATACAGAATTACAAATTACTGCACAACAATTTTATAGTGTTTATTTCTACTATGTCTATTTCTAAAATGTAATGGGTAAAATTATCACCTTCAGGGTTAGTTAACTTTTAAACATTAAAATGACTTTTATCATATGAGAAAAATAAATTAAAATAATGTGTTTAAGAAGCCCAGCAGCACTAGAGTGCATAGAATCATGAATAGAAGTGGGTGTGCATACTCACTCTTTGATAACCTGTGGTTTGGCAAAGGTGATAATTATGTAGTCTCCTTTGATGGGAGTAAACCCCCAGAAAAAGCCTACACCTTTGTAAGCTTTGTCCAGAGAATGGCCTTCATAATCTTTCAAACTGCAGTTCAGTACAGCAGGTGGATTCAAGTGGGCCACAAACATGGGCTGTTTATCAAAATCTTTATCCTTTAACACCGATATCAACAAACACACACAAGCACACACGAACACATGTGTCATACATAAAGATAAACTGAGGCACCACACTTATTAACAAGTTATCAAAACATGTAAAGCCTAATGAGTTAGACTGTAAAGGAAACAATTACTAACTTTAAGAGTCTGTATTTTGCCAGGCAATGAGGAGTGAAGACCCACATGCTGAAACAAAGAGGGCTTGAACGTACGCTTCATTTTGGATTTCTCAAAATTGCAATGTTTCTGTAAATCACAACAAAGTTTTTCTTTTATTAAATAAAATAAATTAATTTTGAACTTTTAACATTATTATTAAATCTGTGTCTGCAATATCCAACCCTGTATCTGCCATTGTGGGCCCTTGAGCCTGACCCTTTACCCTAAACAAACTAACAACCCGGGGTATGTAAATGAATAATTATACTGTATTTTGCATATGTGTAAATGTATAATAACAATAAATTGTAATCTTGTGGCGCTATTAAAAGCATTTCTGCCTCCTTACAAAATCATCTGCTTTATAAAGAAATGTATTGCTGTATTAATAATGCTTACATTGTCTTTTTCAGGGTTACACACTTTGACCCAGAGCATATGATCCAGCAGCCAGTCAATGGGCTTGTCTCTGTGGAACATCAAAAAAAACTCCACAATAGTGGGCAGGTCTGAAGCTCGAAAAAGTTTCCCTGTAAACACCAGTAAGAAAGAACTTCAATAAGTAGCTAAAAATATTTTTGGCAAACTGAATTAAATGTCACAATAGTTAAGGTGTGGCTGTTCCATGTCTTCAAGTTGTGTACATGTTAAGTAGCCCGTGTTCAGCTGTATTGTATTTTGTAATACAAAATAACATTTTGTCCTTGAAAAAAAACCTTTAAATCCAAATCTAACATATGATCATATAAACCATTCTAAAGAAGGTCAGCTTATACAGTAGACGTGCGGTGTGATATTTTAAGCACAGTAATTAAGAGTAATTAAAATGCTGAAGCAAATAGAAACACATATTTAGGAAAGTCTCTCTCTATGACTGTATTTTAAAGTAGCAAAAACAAAACTGACAGTCTGTGGTAATGATTTTAAAACTCAAAAATAAGTCTCCTACCAATGAACCCCAGAGCAGAGAATTCCATGAAAAGCCACTGTTCTGCATTCATGCGATCAACATATGCTTTAATAGTGTCTGTGTATCCTGATCGAGCCACGATATCATCCTCCAGCTGGAAAGCACAAAGCAGTAAACACAGCCAAATTACACCACTAGTTAACTTGCTGCTTTTAGCCTTCACACAAATTAAAATCACAATATTAACCACATAAATATGAACAGCATTTAAAAGGACCCTCTTAGCAGGAGTGACTTGCAATGGTACCATGATTACAATGACAAGCTCAGGTTTAAGACCCATTTATACCAGCCTGAACAGACAATAGCTTCCTAACACACTATGCTGTCTAATTTGGGTATTGATTGCATTTAACAGCTATTCTTTGTTTTAGCATTAACAAAATCTATTGGGCCATAAAAAAAAAACAGTTCTTATTTGTTCAATCTATACCAGTAATTTCAACTGTACATACAGCTAATAATATTTTAATTCTGCAGCCAGTACAATGTTTTTATTCCAGACTTCATTGAGACTATAAACCTTAACTGCATAATACTCACTACATATTAAAAGTACATAAAGCAGTGCTTTACAATATAAACAGCCTATATTAAGAATAGCCTGTATATCTTAAATCCCTGAGTTCACATTCTGATGTTTCTCTGTTTGTCTCATCAGAAATCAGTACAGATACAAATTCCTTCATATTTGCTTAACAAACAAGGTTCCAGGAGAGTGTGTTAATTAAGCTGAATGACATCTTATTATTACTTTGCTTATATTTACATTTTCACAAATACAAAATAAGCTTCTAATCTTTAATATCATGCCACACAGAAGGAAGTGTTTTTCATCTCCAAACATGTTTTACCTGAATATAGTATAAGCCTTTGTGATGAGCATACAGCATAAGGAAACTGTAGTCCAGGTTTTGCTTTGTCCTCCATCTACAAACACATAGTTCATGTAAATACATTTTTGCACATTCAGTACAACTTACAGAAATAGTAAAAGTGACAGGAATGAGCTCATACTTCACTCTTTCTTTTGAATCTCCAAAAGTCTCTTTCAAGTTAGTCCAGTTGGGATAAAAGTAGGGGGAGGGAGCAATTACTTCAATAAGACCCGATTTTACTTCATCTGGATACCTACACACAAATCCACAAAGAAATAGAAAACTTATTATTCAAGCTTTACTGCATCACTCAAGTTTTTTTTTCCTTCGTATTCATCAATGATTACAATTTTATATTAGAATAAAAGAAGAGTTCTACCAACCCCCCCCCCCACATATTATTCAATAATTTATAGATTTTCTGAATTAATAAATAATTTGTGTCAAAACTCACTTATTTTGCAGACTTTGTGCCACACTGTTAACAAACACATCGTCAGTCTATAAATGGGGAAAGGAAGAGATTAATTATGTAAAGAAATATTGAGGAACAAAGGTATCAGAGAAGTAATTACATCTGAATAAATAGACATATATATATATACACACATGAGTTTTGGTTTTGGTTCCTGCGACTGGAAAATATAGAACAATAGGCTTTGTAACAGATCCAGGGACAGAAACTCAGAGACATAAATACCGAATATATTAGATTAATATGTTTTGTTTTGTTTATCCAAAGCCAAATAATATAAAAAAAAGTTGTAAGTTGGTTATTAGATTGGATTAGTTTCAACTTTGTCACAAAGCTAATGGCTTTATACTTTTGTGACCTTACCCTGAAACTGAGCCTGTTTATCTTGTTCATTGAATGCAGGTGAGAAAAATATAACACTTGAATCACAGCCTTAATAAATGCTAGTAATTTCAAATGGTAATAAATATTAATGGGTTATTATTGAGAAAAATGCTGCAGAGCCTATTCCACCTGTCAAGTACGTTTGGTAACTGACAAAAATGGGAGAAGTTTAAAATGGATTATTGATGCACAAAAACGGTCATCATGTTCTGATGACAATGAAAAGAACCATATCAATTACAGAACTAAATTTGTCTTAAGAACTACAATAATGAACCCATGTACTAGACTGCTATGTTAATAAAGAGGCAAAATTCATACACGGTTACATAAGCCTAAAGAAAACTTTTGAAGTAACCTGTTTAGAAACCAGTTCTATAGTCCAACAATGGCCGTTTGATCCCCTTTATCAGTAGATGTTTCCTTGTGATACAGATCAGGAAATGATCACATGACACTAGATACGCAGTTGTAAATTCCCTTGTCACTGAGACAATTAAACATTAAGTTGTTTTTTTAGTGTTTATTGCAGTCAGTTCTAGTTGAGGTCCTGCCAGCGAATAAGTCACAGAGGTGGAAGTAAGGTTAAAGATCATGCACTTCATGTGAATTACCTCGGCTACAAAGACAATGATTACAATGTCTTCCTTCTGTTTTGGTGTGAGGTCAAAGATGAGCGAGTTCAGAGTGGTCAACAGATAACTTTCCTTTTGTCTACGAACTGTGGGGATCCCTAATATTAATGACACTGCAAAAAAAAAAAAGTACACACAGAGATCATGAATGCATTCGGCCAAACAGCACATAAATTATTATTAGTAATGAAATATAATCTAAATATTAAGCAGCACAACACACACTAATCCTGCTGATGGTCACATATCCACTGGTGGACTATTACAGAACAGTATGTTCTTTATGTAGATATTAAGAATTGTTATTAATAATTGAATTTAAACAATCTAATATAATGTTAATTAACAAGTGAGGTTTACTTTTTTTTTTTTAAATAGTGTATACATTTAAATATTCATTCATTCATTATCTTCCGCTTTATCCTCTATTAGGTTCGTGGTGGGGTTCCCCATGCCCATCCAGGGGAGAACGTCTCGGGCGCCGGGCAGATACATCCAGGACAGGGCGCCAACCTATTGCTGGGCACACACTCACACAAACACACTCTACATGGGGCAATTTGGAGAACTCAATTGACTTGATCCATGTTTTTGGACTGTGGGAGGAAAACCGGAGAACCCGGAGGAAATCCACATGGACACGGGGAGAACATGGAAACTCCACCCAGATGGGGATTCGAACCGGGAATCCTTAGCACATTTAAATATATTTCACATTTTATGTAACTAAACGTTAGTTTTACTAATCACAAAAATGAGCTGGATCTGCATGTTATTTATCTGCATTCAACAGAAATTATAGGAAATTATAGTAATAAAAGTTATCAGATATGGAGTGATTTATATCTGTCCGAAATGCAGTTTAAACAAGTAAACACATGAAATATTAGTGTGCTACTCTCTTTATATTAGCCAGTTCACAAAGTGGTGCTATAAAATGTTCAGCGAATCATTTACTTCACTATAAATGTGAGAGAAAGTGCACTGCATGAACTAAACAGATGTCAGAATGAGGCAGGCAGAAACTCACCGCCGCTGCGCCCCTGTCCTATGTGGACAATAGGTGTCAGGCTATCAGAGTGATCTCGGAGATGTGGCAGGTGCAGGAGAGCACTGGTTTGTGAAACGTTTAGAAAGGCACTTCCTTCTTCATGTTGTACTAGAATAAAAAAAAATAAATAAATGAAAAAAATTTAAAAAAAGCACAAATAATTAATAAGCAAATTAATTGTCTTTCATTTGTTCTGTTGCATGATGACTTTATTTATAAATATTCAAATTACTGCAAGTTGGTGGTTAAGCAAATATATATATATATATATATATATATATATATATATATATATATATATATATATATATATATATATATATATATATATATATATGGGTGTGTGTAACGATTGTGATATTAATTAAGAAAATAATTATAATACAATTATAATAGAGAACCTAATCAAATGTAATGCAAATATAAAAAAATGATGTGGAATTTTATCTTGTCAGTTCCCGGTCATGTAGTTTCTATTTTTTTTTATTGTATATATATATATGGTGGATGTAAATTTGCTGGATGAATCAATAGACTTACCTGATGAGTTGGCAGTAACAAGCTTGGTAGCAATAGTTTTATTCAGGTAGTCCAAAATTTTTGACAATTTATATGAAATGACTTCTCCATGTTGCTCAGCTATCTGCAGCCTCTTAAAGAAATCATGTAACTGGACTTGCTTTTTATCTACAGTAACAAAAACACAGAAGACACTGATTCAATGTTCATTAGCAGAATGGCATTGGGATTTATTAGCTTCTAATTAAAAGACGTTAAATGAATTTAAAAATTAGATGTGTTTTTAAGTTGTTTCTTAAAAATGCCAAGTGACTCTGCCTTACAGAGTTAGATATAACTGTGACAGATATACTGTGCCATATAAACAGTACAGTGAAAATGCAAATAATCATTTTCTGTTAAGGGAAGTTGGTACCTCAGCATGATATACACAAATATATTTTAAAGCATTGCAGATGTAATAAAAATTGAATACATCTTGTTGGCAGTCTTAAGCCAGTTGTTTATTCAAGGTGTTTTATATTATTTGTATTTAACCTTTTTTTCCCTGTGTTTTGTTGGTTTGTAAATTAGAGCAGTCTTAGCCAGACTTTCAAAATAATACTTTTTTCATGAGTTACTTAGCAGTAAATTAAATAAACTGTGATATTTCCAGTATTTAAAAATGTAGTACACAGTTAACTGACCAAAAGAAAGCCGATCAAATGACAAAACTGATTTCACTCCAAACTGAGTCTGTCTAAACACATAAATTACTAAAGCTTTGTATCTATGTGATCACAAGAAGCCACCAATTAAGCAACCATTATAACTCTATGCAATAACTAATCAATACTACAACTAACAGATCATATGCTATTGTTTTTTATTGTAAATTTGATTATCGAAGATTTGTATTTATTAATTTTACTTATTTCTTTATTTAACGATTCATTCATAAAGACAGGAACAATAGGTAATTGATACAGCTTGAAAAATGTAAATGTAAAGATTTTACTGTGACTGGTGACCTCTGTGCCCTTGAGATGTAAAATAGAATGCTTTAAAAGCTTCGTTGCTCAAAGAATTACAACAGATTACAGTGAGAACAGTGCGTCTAAACACTAAACCTTAATTGCAGCTTTAATGCAATAATTAGGAAATAAGGATGGAGATTTATAAAACTTTTTTTAAATGCTTTATAAAATTTAATATAATAAAACACTACACTGCAGTAGAAAAATATTTAACCTTTATGATAAAAAAATATTTATACATAGTGGTCAGAATCATACTATACTGGCTATCACTTAATAACTGCAGTTTTACAGGTTCAGGAACATTGTTCCATCTATGCAGAGAATGTGCTTTTAATATCTGTAATTAACTCCACCTTCAATGAACAAGCCTTTTTTGAAGTAACAAATATAGAAACCCACTGATATCACAGCAGTGATCCCATTACAATTACAGTTTTTTACAGTTTACTTTTACAGTTCACTGATTCTAATTACATTGATTTGACTTAACATAACATTAACCCTCTCTGTGTTTCTACCAGAATATCAAGCAATGTGTAGTAAACCACATGATCTTCATTTTCTATTTAAACCCGTATTGAGAAATGCTTCATGTCTTTTTATAAATCAGTGTAACTATTCCAGCAAACACATTAATGTGATTGCAGTGCTGGGATCATCCACTGCTAAAATAATACCTTCCCTGTGATGGCCCTGGTCTTAAAGAAGAATAAGTACACAGAAAGGCAGATGAACTGCAGTCTGTAAAACTTCAAAGTGAATATGTAAGTGAGTTGAAGTACCAACAGTGTTTAATTTGCACTTATCTATAAAAACCTTCTGCACCATTCTATTTAATGTATAATAATTTTGAAAAACCCTTTGGTTGAAAATTGTTATCTATTAACAAGGGTTGCTAAATTAGACCAAGCCATAAAATCAACGGTGAAACAGGAGTTGGAAGCTGTACGTTGGCTTAGTTATCACCTACAATAGACATGTTAATAAACTCTAAACGTCCTAGAACACAAGCACCGGACTGGAAATAACATTTGGAAGGTTTACCTTTTTCAGAGGGCTGCCAGGAGGTGAAGATCACCAATCCTGCACACAGCAGGCAAGTGAGAATAACTAATCTGTCATGGCATCTCATTCCCGGTATGGACAGGTGTGCTGTCTTCACCCCGGTTTCGCCTGCGTGTTACAAGACAATCATGAAATCCTAAGCTCGCGATAAACGAAGAGAGGTCCCGATGTCATTGCGGTCCTATAACCCAGCCATGGTTCTGATGTTTAAAATGATCAGTCTCGATGACATTCTCATTCTTCCCTTTTTGACTTTTACCTGATCAGGTAGCTCCACCCCCTCCACCTGGCCATTTCCATCTCATTTGTAGCTGAATATTCACTTCCTCACCTGAACATTTACATGCCAAGTCCTGATTAAACGTCACCTGTGCGGACTGTATGCACACTGAGACCGACTGTTTCACTCAATGTTTTTTCGTGATTTTATCGCGATTAAAAATAACTCGTTAAAAACAAAGAGTCGATGAGGCGAAATGATTTATTTTTAAATATCGCCAAATTTGAATTTTGTTTTAAGCAGATCCTTCTTATAAGAGTCCTTATAAGATTATCATTATATAACACGTTACAGTTCTAAACATAAGCATCATTCTAAGCATTTATTTTATCTCTCGAATTTGTGACGGTGAAGTTCAGGCTTTCTGTGACAGTAGAAGGACAAGTAATTTAGATTCTCGCCAGCAGTCGGCGCCAAATATCCAGCAGTAAAACGAGAGGCGCTGTAGAATCTGTGGATATACCAGAGCTAATGTACATGGACCAGAAAGAAATCTTACAATCTGGAAACAAACAGTAAATTAAATTATTATTATTATTATTATTATTCATTCATTCATTCATTCATTCATTCATTCATTCATTATCCTCCACTTCATCCTATATCAGGGTCGCGGGGGGTTCCCCATGCCCATCCAGGGGAGAACATTTCGGGCGCTGGGCAGATACACCCAGGACAGGGCGCCAATCCATCGCTGGGCACATACTCACTCACACAGACACATACACACTCTATATGGGGCAATTTGGAGAACTCAATTCACTTGATCCATGTTTTTGGACTGTGGGAGGAAACCCACGCGGACAAGGGGAGAACATGGAAACTCCACCCAGATGGGGATTCGAACCAGGAACCCCTAGCGCTGAGAGGAGAACATGCTAACCACTAAGCCATCGTGCCACCCATTATTATTATTATTATTATTATTATTATTATTATTATTATTATTATTATTATTATTAACAGCTGAAGGTGACATAGAAAAATAGATATTTTAAACAAATATTTTACAGAGAGCATTTTAGATAGGAAACCTTTTATTGTCACAGATGGAGGAAATTTTTACAGCAGCATCAAAGATAGTGAAACATTAAGATACATGTTTAGCAATGGTTTATGTTTACTATTAGGGCGCTGTCAGGTATTCACATTTTTCTTATCACAGTAACCCAAAGAATACTATCAAAAGATCAATGGCATGACTTTAAAGCAGGTCTGCAAATCTTTTGGAAATACATCTTCAGAGAAACAAAAAGAAGAGAATTCAAAGGACCTTGATTTAATGTGCCATAAATAATTAAAAAGCTGCCTAAATTTAGGTGTGTAAAAACTTATTTCACTTAGATTTTAAATTTTGTTTTGTTTATTTTTTTTGTTAAAATCATTCCTGTGACATCATGAGTGTGGTGATGAACAGTAAAAATAACAAGTATACAGATTTGAATACAAATATTAAATTTTTAACCTAAAAGAATTTAATGACACTCATCACCAATAAATTACACTGAATTAATTGTAATCATGTAATTAATGTAGCAATTGCAAAGCAATTAATTGTAAATAGGTTATCACATGAATAAAAAGTATAGTTTGGAACTTATTCCTGTAAAATAAAAGACAATCTATATGTGCTGAATGAGCAGATTTTGTAAAATATCATGTGTGAGGATTAAGTAAAGCATCATGTGTGAAGTCAAATTGCTTTTTTTTTTTAGAAAGACCTAAAAAAAAGTTGCTGACAAGCATAAATGAGTTTGTAAAATAGAGCCTTTGTCTATCAACATAATATCATATTAATTTAAAATTAATGTTGTTGCCAATTTAATATTCTATATCAGTTGTGATGAAATAGAAATGATGAACAAAAAGTGTAATGTTATAAAATTAATTCATGTGAAGCACGTGACTCACAATATGAAATCTCTCAATGCTGTTGTGATGAACTGTAATAAAGGGAAAATCAGTGCCAATGTTATGCTTGTCATTATGGTTTCAAACCCGTGAGTGCCCGTGTTTAGGAAGGAAAAAAGGGAACTAGTGAAAATACATCTTTTAACACGTGGTAAAGCCACATGGAACTGTGTAATATAGTGTATGTGTTCATCATGTCATCTGACAGGCATAAGGGTTTTTTTATATCATTATAAATGAAAGTTTGATTTAATTAAAAATGTGTCTGCACAAACCTGGGCATAGAGGAAGCAACTAATATGCTATGAGGAAGTGGTTTCTTAAAGTATCTACCATTATTTACAGCCTGCCACTATAAACTTGTTGAGTGTGTTGCACAATAACTATGAATACAAATGCATATTTAGTATTTAGCAAATTAAATTTAGTACAATATACTTTTCTAACAACAAGAAGGTCCTAGTCATGTGCTACAGACAAACTTGCACCTACTCAGAGACAATTACTAAGAGGTATATTGTAATACTTTTGCTCCAGGTGTGAAAGTGTGTCTGTGCGTCCGCCCTTTTACTTGACTTGAGAACTGTTTCAGGGCATACTTCTTTTTTTCCTTATTTTTTATTTATGTGATGAAAATTCAATCTCAACTTTTAAAGAGTCCTAAAAAATGGCTGCAGTCCAAAAAAAACAAGTATTTAAGGTGAGTTGGCTGATCTAAATTGCCCGTTTCATTTGTAATGAGCATCTAGCAAATTAATCATTAAAGGAGCAAAATGTCAACTGTATAAAGATGAAGATGTCTTTGTGTTTCAATAAAACCAGGATAATTACAAATGGTTTCAAAAACTACCTTAACATTTTAACCAAATCAAAACCATCCTCTTACTAGACCTGCTGTAACCTCCCACAAAATTCAAGCTTTTAAAAAACAACTTTATAAAAGTTAAAGTGGGATGGGTTGAATGTATAAAAGGGAAGGAAACAGTGAGTGAGAAAGCTTAGTCTTAGATTTGCAGACAGAGAATCGTGCTATCAAGATGTTGCGAGGTCACTCTACTGAGGGGCGAGTCCGTTATTGGCTGACACTCATTACAGGGCTGCTGGAGTGCTTATGCTTCGCTGGGATTATATTCGGATGGGCCTCGTTAGTTTTTGTGCTTAAGAGCGATGGCTATTTTGCCTACCTGTGTAAAAACAGCACAATGAATGCGACCAAAGGTAAGATGTTTAACCACAAACACACTTTCTTCTGCCTGCACTGTATAACAAATATGTCAACTTTGTTTCAGATTGCAGTGAACAAGATGAGCAGCTCTCCATTATCTTCACCATTGCTTCTACAGCCAACAATATTGTCACTTTGCCCAATGGCTTCTTCTTTGACCATTTCGGCACCACTGTGACCAGAGTTATCGGAATGTGAGTGGAATTTTTTAATCATTTGCATTATAAGAATTAAATCAGTAATGTCAGCAGCCTTAAAAACATATTCTAATCACTTATATTTAGATAAGGTATTGCAGAACAATAATGTGTCAAAATAATTCAGCTGCTATTTGCTTTTTATCAAAATAATTAGCTTTTTTTAGGAAGTTTATGACAATAAAACAGCCAGTTGTAAATATAAGGACTGAAATATAAAAAGCAACATATTTAGGTTACACTGTGCATGGATGATCACATGCTGTATTGAAACTATAAGAATGTGTTTATTGTATGTAGCTTATGGGGGTTTGTGCTGCTCTTGGCTTGTAAGACCAAGCAACGTTGATCGTCATCATTGCCTAAAGTGCCAACATTCAAACCTCAAAAAACAAACTATTCTAACCTTTAAAAAGGCAGGAAGGCAAAGAGGTGGATTTTAAGGGGGGTCAAGAAATATATATACATATATATATATATATATATATATATATATATATATATATATATATATATATATATATATATATATATATATATATAATTTTATTTATTATAATTACTTATTATAGTTATTTCTTCTAATTTAGTTTTGTTTACACCATTGGGACCTTATTGATCGCCTTCTCAAATGCTGGTAAGACATTATTTTTGTTTTCTAGATGTGTAAATAATGTTATCTAAATGCTCTTTCTCAATCTTAAATTTATTAATCATTTCATCTTTGCAATAAATATATATCAGTATAAATATATATATATTATAAGTGATATTTATTGCTATTTGGCTGCTGTGATGTATTTGCGACCTGTTCACCATTTCAGCAAAGTACTATCCTACAAGAGACTGTGGTTAAAATACCACATTATAGACGAGCATCACCAACACTTACTTCCATGAAATAATAGTAACAATCAGAAACCACAGGGGGTCAGTGTAGTAAAATGTATTTACGGCGGATATCTGGACGTAAGACCTAAAAATGGATTTACGAATTAAAGTCCATATTGACATGGTTGTGTGTGCACCAATTCTCTTCTGGCTTAATGTGTAAATATACTTTTGAATATTAATCAAAATCTTTGAGAAACATGCAAAAATTTAAGCAATTTACAATAGGATGCCATTAAAACCCCTGTAGGTGTTCTGATACACTTCTATATAATATATATGTCTGTTGTAATGTCAGGGTTTGTTGTAAACAGTAAAATGGTTTAATATTTTTTAAACTTAATTATTATGCACTGCATAATTTTAGTGATTATTATGCATTGGATTATATCGAGCTATCTGTGTTTCTCTGTTGCATACAGCACTGTCTATTCTCCTGTATCCTGCTCTTGCCCTCATCACTGTTGGAGGAATTATTTTCTTAGTCACTAACATGCAGGTATGGAAAAGAGAGTAATAATTCATTAAATTATAATTTTTTATTTATCCAATATCTTTTAAACCATACAATTGTTAAAATCTATACGAAGGGCCTGGATATATCATATAACAGACCTTTATTTCTATGACCTAGTTTTATGATTTAAACAATCATGATGATCAGCTGTTTGTTCATGTCTTTTTCAGCATAAACACATTTACACATACTCTTAAACACTTACACTTGTGCTCCAGGTGGGGAATCTCTTTGGAGGCCGTCGGTCCACCGTCATCACTCTGTATAATGGAGCCTTTGATTCGTCTTCAGCTGTCTTTCTTGTGATCAAGGTCAACAAGTGAATCTTTAAAAATATAATAAATAAATACATTGGATGTAATTACATTTTTGTTTAAGATGCTGCTGTTCTTTTTTTCCTTTAGCTGCTTTATCAGATTGGAATTTCTTTCCATACCTCTTTTATCTTCCTGTCCTGCTGCAGCGTGGTTCACCTGATTCGAACGTTCCTGCTGATGCCCCGCAAACACATACCATACCCCCTTCCTCCAAACTTCACCTATGGGTATACATGTGATACATCTGTGTTTTACAAATGTACACACACTGTACTGATTTACTTTTATTAGTATAATGAAATATTATGCTTTGGTTCGTTTGGTGGTAATTTACATTCAATGGCAGGTGGAAATGTGGGAAGACTGTGTTACCTCTCGCTTCACAGAAGCGCAGCTACAACACTTCACAGCCTGCAAAGATAACGGAAGATGATTCTGCACAAAACCACAAATCACAGAAGTCTGGTGAGGCACCTCCTTTATCATCATTGCTCTTCTGCTAATTTAATAGCTCCTACTAATTACAATTAAACACCTTAGAGTTAGTTCAGAACTGGGAATAGTACCCCAACCAAATTCATCCAGTCATCAGCTCTGTCCTTGTCATTGTCATTTGATAAACAAAAGAAAAAGTAATTAATTAGTTCTGTAATTTCTGCTTTAGAACTAGGAGAACATAGAAGTTTTAGGAGTTGTGTCCTGTCTTGGTTCTTCCTGTGGCACGTGCTTTGGTTGTCAATCATGCAGCTGAGACACTATCTGTTTATTGGAACTCTGAACCCTATGCTTAACCGCCTTACTGCTGGAGACCCCAAACTTGGTAAAAGCACATAATAATTTACTTATTGATCTGTTCATTTGTCTTGTTTTTGACACTGAATATAATTATTTCACAATAAAGCTGCCTTTTCAACATAAATTTGAGCACTGATGCTGTTTTCCTTCTCAGTGAGCAGTTACACAAACGCATTCGCCTTTACACAGCTTTGTGGGATTCTGTGTGCTCCATGGAATGGACTGATTATGGACCGCCACAAAGGAAAATCTAGAGAACCAGGTCCATAAATATGTCATTTAAACAGTCATTTACAATATGACTATTGAACTTTTTTTTTTAAAAGTCCACTTATTATTTGTGGGTCACAGGTGAGAGTGAGAATGAGGCAGACCTGAAGGCAGCCATACTGTCTCTGTTCCTGACAGCGCTCCAGTGTGTTCTCTTCTCTCTCTGTGCATCGATTCCTCTGCTGCCTCTGCAGTACCTCACTTTCATCCTGCAGGTCATTAACAGGTCCTTTCTCTATGGAGGAAACGCAGCATTCATCAGTGTGGCGTAAGTGCGTGATCATATACCTGGAACTTTATGCAGATGTATTTAGGATATTTTAAACTACTTGGTCGCTTTTTAATTGACCAGACAAAAGACACACAAGCGAATTCTGGTACCTTCTGTATTCTTATTGGTTTATTGGCATGCACAACACATTATGTGACACCGAAACTTGATAAATAATCCCTTATGTCAATGGGTAGGTTCCCTGCTGCACATTTTGGAAAGGTTTATGGAACAGCAATGTCCCTCTCAGCTTTAGTGGCTTTGCTTCAGTATCCCTGCTTCTCTTTTATCAATGCAACTCTGCATGGAAACCCCTTGTTGGTAAGTTATACTTAACAAATGTATTTCCTACACAATTTTTTTTTTAATAAGCATTTAAACAGTTATTCTGTAAATATGATACATATTAAATTCTATAATTAAAAACATGAATCTACAATTTCAGTTTAGTGTAATGTACTTTGAATATAAGGTCTTTCACAGAATGTTAACACCAGATCTAACAATAACCTGATGTCACTGATCATATTTTATTTTGTAGGTGAATATAGCTTTGACCATTCTAAGCTGCCTGGCCTTTATTCATCCTCTCTACGTTTACCTGCACTGCCGTCGACAGGCAGCTCAACGGCTGAAAAACACATCTTAGGTTCAAACATTTATTCATGGTGAATAAATACTGAGGCTGAAATGCACCATATTTTAGGTGGTATAAATTTGAAATACGCAGTTTGAGCTCAAAGCTAGAGCAGGTTGTTTTTTTGTTTTTGTTTTTTTTTGTTTACTGTCTTTAAAACAAACATTTCTGAAGAAATTATTTTAAAGCCCCAGGTTAGAAAAAAGAAAAACCTTTTAATAGTCTCAAAACTACAACTAATAATTAAAATCCAGGTTGAATAAATACATCAATGCATGTTCAATGAAAATAAACATTTAATCTTGCTTCTTTCAAGGTTCTTGAACTTGTGTGCTCTTTATTGTGAGATTATAAATTGTGTGCATTAAATGCTTGACTTTTAAAGGGGAATGTCATTGAGACACTGCTGCAAGGCAATGACAACATTCATTTATTCATTCATTCATTATCTCCCGCTTTATCCTCTATTAGGGTCGCGGTGGGGTTCCCCATGCCCATCCAGGGGGCGCCAATCCATCTCTGGGCACACACTCACACACACAGACACACTCTATATGGGGCAATTTTGAGAATTCAATTGACTTGATCCATGTTTTTGGACTGTGGGAGGAAACCGGAGAACCCGGAGGAGACCCACGCAGACACGGGGAGAACATGGAAACTCCACCCAGATGGGGATTCGAACCGGGAATCCCTAGCGCTGCGAGGTGAACGTGTTAACCACCAAGCCACCGTGCCGCCGCAATGACAACATGAACTACAAAACCCACAGTTCTGTTGGATACTAAAAATTTTGACATAAACCTATTGGTTCCTCAAAACCGCATACTGTGGCTTTAAAGCAGCCAATAACACAATAATTTACATTTGAGGTGAAATATTGTATTTACAATAAGAATGAAAGTTTAATCATGGATTTAGATACTACATACAGTCCTCACATGCAGGATGTGCTTTTGCCATGTGTGATCGTACAGAGCGCTTCCGTGTAAACTTTGCATCACAAAGTTTGCAGCCATGTGGCTTTTCACCGGTATGCACAAGCATGTGCACGTTCCTCTGGCTCGACTGCTTGAACATGCGCTTACAAACACTACAGGAATAGGGAGTTTCTCCCGTGTGGGTGCGTATGTGCAGCTTCAGTGAATTGGGGTTGGTGAACTTTTTTTCACACATGATGCAATCGTAGGCTTTCCCCGGTGTGTTATTGCCTTCGCTCAGATGCATTTTGCGCACGTGAAGGTTCAGGTATTCAGAGCGCTTGAACCTCATTTCACACTTATCGCAGACGTAAGGCATTTCGCCAGTGTGCACCAGGAGGTGGCGCGTGAGGTGGTACTTTTGGATGAAGCCTCTCCCACACTCGGTGCATGAATGCAGCTTCTTCCCAGAGTGCCGAAGTAAATGCCTTTTCAAATATGAGAGGTGAGTGAACTGCTGAGTGCACTGATTGCAGGAGTACTCCATTTTGCCGCTGTGAGTGAGCTGATGGATGCGCAGGTTGGAGCTGTTGGTGTAGCACCTGCCACACTCATCACATTTGAAAGGCTTCTCGCCCGTGTGGGTCAACATGTGCCTCTTCATAGCAGCCTTGCATCGAATTCTGCGTTTGCAGACCTCACACTCAATGGAACCCTTCTGGTGCCGACCCTGTCCGCTTGGTTGCTTCTTACTGCGCGACTCAGGGGTTGACTCACGAATTAACCTCCTAATAATTTTCGCCTTCTGTTTTCTTTCTTTTTTTTCACACCGCTTTGGTTTGTCATTATTGTCTTCGCTGTCAGAGGAATCGGGAGCCTTGGACACCGGCTGCTTTCTTTTTCTGAGTTTCTTAGATTTTTTAAATGTGCCCATATTCTCCACATCCGATAAACTGTGGTCCGATCTTTCTGCTTTGTCTGGAAGTGATGTATTTTTTGCTCGGTAAGCTTGTTTGGTGGGTAGCTTCACTTTTGGTAACAGCTTTGAAGATTCTTTTTCCTTTTCGGGTTCAGAATGGCTCTGTGTTGAATCTGCTATACTGCTCGGTTTGTCCAGCTGGTTTATGCTCCTTTTCTTTTTATAATTAACAGGTTTGGATTTTTCTCTCAAGCTCATAGACAACTCCTTCTCTTCCTTCCCTCGGTGAACATGTTTCTTTCGTGACACACCTTCCTGCTCAAAGTCACTTTCCGCTGAACTAACAGAGCAATGTTTCAGTGTTCGTTTTGTATTTCTTTCCAGTT
Source organism: Corydoras sp. C115 (assembly GCA_019802505.1). Classification (NCBI taxonomy): domain Eukaryota; kingdom Metazoa; phylum Chordata; class Actinopteri; order Siluriformes; family Callichthyidae; genus Corydoras; species Corydoras sp. C115. The sequence goes on from JAFMOC010000029.1 coordinate 2,442,836, forward strand.
TAGACTTCACTTTCTCCTCGGCATAATGTGTCTTCTTTTTGTTTTGAAGCTCGTCTGAATCCTCATCACTGTCTATAGGGCTCATGTAGCTAAATGTCTTCTCCACGCCAACCTTCCTATCTTTTGCATGCTTTCCAATTAATCTGCCATCAGATAGAACTTCATTCTCATTCTGTTCTGTGTTGGAGATAATTTCCTTCATTATGTTTTGCAGAGAGGATGACGTCATGGAGTCTTCATCATCTGAAGACAGAAAATTATCATCCAGTAGAAGAGATATAAAAATCACATTAAAAATTTAGAAGTTTAAAATCAGTGTTATTATATTAAAACAATTACAATGTGAATATTATTTCAATAAAACTGATGAAGAAATTAATGGTATTTAAATAAAACTCATCAGCTGATTAAAGACATCCAGCAGGACATTTCACTAATCAAGAAAGTCCTTGCTTTTCAGTCGAACTGATTTGTTTTTATGTCAACACATGAAACGCGAGGATCTGAAAATCTTCTGCACAAATTTCACAGCGAAACGAAAGACGAAGCAGAAGTTAAAGATCACTCACTAAAGAGGCGATCCTGCTCCCCGGAGATAATAACCGAGATCGTCATTTAAAACCAACAGCAAATATTAAAAAATAAAAGGAAAGAAAAAAACCAAACTAAACCTATAGAGCAGCGACTCCATTAAATCTAACAGTAACATTACGCTTTGTTTACCTGGTGGGATTAGACGCTCCACTCAGTCTGTTCAGTACGGCAGTGCGCCTCTAGTGGTGTGGAGAAAAATAAACGCGTCATAAAGCTTGTTTCATTAATGAGATACAAAAAACAATAATTCACAAAACTAAAAAAATCCTGTAATATGTAACATGTAAAATACACAAATAATGTATTGATTTCATTGATTCGTTTCAGGCACCGAATGTATTATCCCACAATAAATGATAAAATACATTCAAGATATTGTTTTTTTTTTTCAAAATGTTCACTTTATATATAAATATATAAAAAACGTAAGTTGAATGTATGTATATATCCCCTACATTCCAATTTATTTATTTGTAAAGGTAATTGTTTTAACACATTAATAGTTCTTGATAATTGTATCGGTGTAAATAATAAATATTGGTAAAGATAGGATAAGATTTTGAAATTTTATATTAAAACATTAAGTTTTAAGATAAAGATTACATTATATCTACATGAGATCAGGCTATTTTACAAACATTTCCATATATAAAACAAAATAAAGTTTTCATTACTGTGCTGGTAAGAAACATCTTAAGGCTGGAATAAATTAAAATCATTAACGCAGCTGAAAAATTTTCAATCTATAAAAATGCACTGCTCTTTTTCTCTGTCTCTGTTTCTCTCTCTGTCTCTCTCTCTGTCTCTCTCTCTCTCTCTCTGTCTCTCTCCCTCTGCATCATCCCCCATCTGCGTCAAAATGGCTTGGAATATGAGTTGGATTATCAGCATTTATAAATAGTGACAGATGATTAAACTGGTGGCAGAAAAAGGGAATGAAGGCAGCAAAGAAGACGCAAGTAAATCCGAAATAGTCTGAATAAGATAGACGCAAGGCTAGTAATTATTTTTGTAAAGAGTTGGGCGGTGAGCAGAGAAATGACTGACAGCTTTTGCATCATTCTAATACAATGACTTGGGGTGGAGTTTTTACATGACCAAACTGCGTTCTTCCTCGCGTCACACTGCAGTCATGTTTCTTTGTCATCAGAATAGCAACAATTACCAAATCAGTGAATGAAATGATGCTGTTTAAGGAAGTAAATCCATTTCCTACACACAAACTCCTCCAAACTCCTCCATAGCTGTTTCAGGCTTTTCAAAAAGTTGGTACTCCTCCATGAACATCCACGTCACCCTCTTATTCCCTCTGCTCACTTCCGGACAGTGCTGCGCCATAAATGATTCTTCCTTCACCTCTGCCCACAGATGGGAAAAAAAGAGTATTAGAGGAGAAGACAGAGGAGTTTAGAAAATGAAAAGAAGCATACAGTCAAATATGTTTGGGTGTAGTTACAATGAGGCATGGTGATTTTATGTACATACACATTAAAGCAGTAGGACAAAAGAAGCAAAAAATTTAATATTTCATATTTAAAATTGTATGTTTTTTATTGTTATGTATAATGATGTTAGCAGTTTAATCTTATTGACTTTTTGTTTAATTTGTGATTTCATGATGTCATGGCATTTTTCTCTGTTCTAACATGGAGGTATATTTTGTTCTAAATATTCATTGTGATAAATAAGACACATGAATATGTATGTATTCTGACACCACTCAGAACTGTGTGGGTCACAGAGAGTTGACAACTCAAAGTCCATGCACATGTGAAAGCATGCAAATCAACATGAGTGGACACACAAACACACATGCAGACACACACAAAAGTACACATCGGCTACCCACTCTCCAACATGCCTTCTGCTGCTCTTTAAGAAATGTGTCACTGTCCCGAGTGGTGAGGAGGAGTGTGGTCATCTGTCTAATCCCACTGCCTCATGTGTGCCTGTGTGTTAGTGTGTGTGTTAAACCTGCGGGTGTCTAATTTACCCCCGCACTCCCCTGTAGAGCGGTGAATGGACAGGGATGACTGAGCTTTTGGGTTGTTACAGTCATACAATTGTGTGTATATTTAAAATGTGCGCCGCCTGCACCTTTAAGGCAAGACTGTATCCTACAGTGAAAGACAAATTATCATATGTCCAAGAAGGATGTGTGTCTGTGTCCACATGGTCTTCTAAAAAAATTATTGTGTGTGGAAAGATTTTACCGTGTGATTTTTTTTTTGTTTTCATGAGTTGGTGTGTGTGTGCACCCACAAATACTTTCCCCTCTATCCCATTGTGATCTGGATTTTTAAGCGTGGACTGAGCTAGTGGGTTGATAGAACACTGTGTGGGTGTAAGGATGAGCCTACGTTTGTGTGTGAGTGTTGTAGGTTAACATCATGTTGTGGGGACCAAGAATGTTTCTTTCATTCAGACAAAAAGGTCCCTTTACTCTAAACATGTTTTAAGCTTAATGTGATTTAATTAAAGTGATTAATCAATCAATAGTGAGCCTGTACCATTTATAATGATTACCTAAGCATGAAAGCAATTTAATGCTACATTGTAAATAAACGTCATATGTTTTGTTTAGATTACTGATGGGATATAGGTTTAGTTTTTTTTTTTGGCAAAATAATCTTTGTAAATATACCTGGGAGACTTAAAATACTGAACTGTGACATAATAAACTGTTTCCCTAAAACAGTGTAAGTGACAGTGAAGGTGTTGATTCTCATATGAGAAGCATTTTTTGCATGTTCTGAACTGCACGTGCATATTGTGGTTCTGGCACAGGTACATCTGTGTGCAACATGAAAGTCTTTCTTGCCAGGGAACACAATGACCTCAGCCATGGTCAGGAGAGAACAGGTCAGAACTGACTCAATACAGCCCACACACATGAGCACACATGAATGCACACACGCACACACACACACACACACACACACACACACACACACACACACACATACACACACACACACACACACACACACACACACACACACACACACACACACACACACACACACACATACATGCATTATTTAGACCATTAGACCATTTGTCTACAGAAATACGACCCAAACAGTAATCGATTTTCATACATGTTCTAAAAAGAAACAAAAACAATTATCAAAACATCAAAGTAATATTTACCCATGGGCAGACCCTGGAGAAGTTACATACACACACGGGAAGGACATGCAGAGTTTTAGAGAAAAAAACTGTTCATTCCACCAGTAATCAAAACCAGGACTCTCTTGATGTAAGGAAGTAGCGCAAACTGATGCAGCACCGTGTACTGTAAAATGATACAACCACTAAAATATGATATATAAAAATATATAATATACTATTTAAGTAACTTATAAACTATTTCAGTAACTTAACTTAGAAAACATCTCAGAAATTAAAAGTTTGTACATTGAAAACCTACAGTAGGACATTAAGAACATTGTTCCCGTTGGCCATACCTGTATAAATATTAATTCATTCATTCATTATCTCCCGCTTTATCCTCTATTAGGGTCGCGGTGGGGTTCCCCATGCCCATCCAGGGGAGAACGTCTCGGGCGCTGGGCAGATAGACCCAGGACAGGGCGCCAATCCATCGCTGGGCACACACTCACTCACACATACACACTCTATATGGGGCAATTTTGAGAATTCAATTGACTTGATCCATGTTTTTGGACTGTGGGAGGAAACCGGAGAACCCGGAGGAAACCCACGCGGACATGGGGAGAACATGGACACTCCACCCAGATGGGGATTCGAACCGGGAATCCCTAGCGCTGAGAGGCAAACGTGCTAACCACTAAGCCACCGTGCCGCCCCTTGTATAAATTTATTCATTCATTCATTATCTCCCGCTTCATCCTCTATTAGGGTCGCGGTGGGGTTCCCCATGCCCATCCAGGGGAGAACATCTCGGGCGCTGGGCAGATACACCCAGGACAGGGCGCCAATCCATCGCTGGGTACACACTCACACACACTCTATCTGGGGCAATTTAGAGAACTCAAATAACTTGATCCATGTTTTTGGACTGTGGGAGGAAACCGGAGAACCCGGAGGAAACCCACGCGGACACGGGGAGAACATGGAAACTCCACCTAGATGGGGATTCAAACCGGGAATCCCTAGCGCTGAGAGGCGAATGTGCTAACCACTAAGCTACCGTGCCGCCCACCTTGTATAAATATTATAATCAAATAATAAATTCAATTTAAAAACATAAAATAATAAAATAAATATAGATTCAAATAATTTTCTGGGGTACTTCTTTAGTACCCTCGATTTAATTACGAACCTCATTAAGGAGTATTGGCTATATTTTACAAGCCCATAATTTGGCTTGCTGAGTAATTTCCCTTTTATTTGCCCACATATGGAGCACATTGTGTTATGGGTTGTTTAATTGGACTTACGGGACCGTGAAAGCTCTTTGTGTCTAACATCACCAATCAAGGTTTCTCGTCTCCTCCTTCTCCTCCTCTTTCTCTTCTCGTGTAAGTCGCCCTCGTCCTCGTGACGTCGCAGAAGTTCCCTGGCCGCGCGCTCCCGCCTCCGCTCCCGTGCTGTATAAAGCGCAGAGCCGGCGCGCTCCGTCTGCAGCCGCGGCCAAAGCTCGAATCCCAGAGCTGATCAGCAGCGAAGATAGCAGCGCAGCTTGCAGGTTCTCCTCACGCTCAGGCTAACTCGCTCTCGGCTTTGGTTCAGCATGGAAACTCGTGCGGCCGCGCGGAATTCTCGAACCTCCACCGCTCTCAGCTTTAAGAGTAAGTACCTCTACTGTTTCTCTTTTATTGATTTACGCACAATGACCATTTCCCTGCAGACACTGAAAGTTCAATATGCCTGTACAGCGATGCAGCGATGCGATCCATCTTTTTGGGCGCACTTCTGCAAAAAGGCGCACGCTGATTTGATTGGATTGCAGATGCAACGCATGTCAGTCAGCATAAAACAAGCCGATTTGTTACCGTAAGCTACAAAGTAAATCTAAACAGGTTTATTGCATAAAATATTGCACACTGGCGGCACGGTGGCTTAGTGGTTAGCACGTTCGCCTCTCAGCGCTAGGGATTCCCGGTTCGAATCCCCATCTGGGTGGAGTTTCCATGTTCTCCCCGTGTCCGCGTGGGTTTCCTCCGGGTTCTCCGGTTTCCTCCCACAGTCCAAACACATGGATCAAGTTAATTGAGTTCTCTAAATTGCCCCATATAGAGTGTGTTTGAGTGTGTGATTGTGTACCCAGCGATGGATTGGCGCCCTGTCCTGGGTCTATCTGCCCCGCGCCCGAGACGCTCTCCCCTGGATGGGCATGGGGAACCCCACTGCGACACTAATAGAGGATAAAGCGGGAGATAATGAATGAATATTGCACACTTCATTGCATGACGTAACGGGGAGTGTTTTATGGTTTTAAATGAAACTGTGGGTGCAGTGGAGTGGTAGTGAAGTGTTAGTGGTAGCTCAGTGGTCAGGGCGGTGGGCTTTCAATCTGAAGGTTGGCGGTTCAAATCCCAGGTCCACTGAAGTTACCAGTGTGGGTCCTTGAGCAAGATCCTTAACCCTCATTGCTCCAGGGATGTTGTGATGAACCCTTGTAAGTCGCTTTGGATAAAAGCGTCTGCTAAATGACCAAATGTAATAGAAGATGCCTTAAAGCATGAACAGCGCAGATAAAATATATAGTTTTTTTAGACTTGCAAAAATGAAATGCAAACAGTGCGCTGCTCAGACTAAAAGAGTTTCTTTTTGAGTGCATTTCTGTTTGCTCTTAAATTAATTTAAGTGTGCAGTAGAGACTGTGCTTGTGCATAAACCAATACAGCAGCAGGGTCAAGGGGTCAGTTGATAGGAAAAACTTGCGCATAAAAGACGAACGCACATGCCATTATTAATTCAGAGCACACGTCGTTTTACGAAGCACATTATTGTGTGGTGTCACCAGAGACCTTGAAAGCCATGCTAAAAAATTTAGGACTGCTGCTCCTATTACATGCCCATGACGCAAATCCAACCTCCTTGTTTAACACACCTTTGCACACCATTCAGAACTCTCTGATGTCCATACATGTTTTTTTTTCCCAAGTCTGTGTTCTGAAACCAAAGCAGATGACAAGTCATGCATGGTCATGATTCAGACAGCATCGGTTCCATAATGCATGTTCTGCCAGGATTCTGCCAGGATTTAATGGTTTATCCTTTAATTGTCCTGATCTTTTTTTATATCTTCATCCAGGTGGTCTATCTCTGTGGTTGGTGATTTGGTTGTTGGCATGCCGTTGCGCCCCAGGGAAAGCATGTCCGAAGCTGTGTGTGTGCTATCACATGCCGTTAACCATCAGCTGCCAGGCTCAGAACTTTACCTCTGTCCCGGCTGGTGTGCCCTACGATTCCCAGCGTGTCTTCTTGCAGAACAACCGTATCACAGAACTCAGGGCTGACTCGTTCGGCTTTGAGACACAGGTGAGCGCTCAAATGTTCTAATTTTTAATTGGCCTGTTTCTGACCACATTACAAATACAATGGCCAATGTTTTTTATGTTCTTTGAATATTAAATCATTAATTCTAACTATTGTAGGTACTCTGGCTGTATTCAAATAACATCTCATGGATAGAGGCAGGCGCCTTTAGTAATCTTCGCATCTTAGAAGAGCTGGATCTGGGAGACAATCCTTCCTTGCGAAGAGTAGAGGGTGGTGCATTTCGTGGGCTCGAACGTCTCCAGAGCCTGCACATGCACCGATGTGGCCTGACTGAGCTCCCAGTCGACATCTTCCACAAGCTCTATAGCCTGCAGTTCCTCTATTTGCAGGAAAATCAGTTGCAGAATTTGCCCGATGGAGTCTTCTCTGACCTGGTCAACCTGACACACCTCTTCTTACATGGCAACCGGCTGCGCATTGTCTCTGAAAATGCTTTCCGTGGACTGGTCAACCTAGACAGGCTGCTGCTTCATGACAACCGGATCCGGCAGGTACATCGGAGGGCCTTCCGTGACCTGGGTCGACTAACCATCCTCTATCTGTTTAACAATGCCTTGCGTGATCTGCCAGGCCAGACGCTCAAGGACACAGTGGGTTTGCAGTTCCTGCGCCTCAATGACAACCCATGGGGCTGTGCCTGTGAGGCACGATCCCTTTGGCAGTGGTTTCGTGATGCCCGCATCTCTAGCTCAGAAGTTGTGTGCACCTCTCCATCAGCACGCCAGGGTCAAGACCTACGTTTTCTCCGTGAGCTTGACTTCGCCACCTGCCCTTTGCCTGACCCAGGCTCACTGACTGGCACCACTACCACCACCTTCAGCACCAAGACACGCTGGTGGTTCTCCAAGAACAAACCAGCTGCTTCTGCAAAAGGTGTTTATCATAAGAATGCTGACCTGCCCAAAGCCTATCCTTTTGCAGCTGTAAAGAATGCACATTCTGCAGCAGTGGCAGCTGCAGCTTCAGCATCGAAGTATGAGCTGGCACCAGAGGAGGCTGCCTTGCCAAAACTTGAGCCTGAAGAATACTGGGCCAACTATGGCAATGAAGATGCTTCAGTCCGGTGCACTGAGCTCGACTGTGATGACCCGTTTTCCCTTCCCGCTGCCGCTTCATCATCTTATTCATATCTGTCTGTTCTTTCTCTCTCTGTTTTGGTGCTCTCACTTCACTTGTTATTTGGCTGAGTTCCACCTGCTAACATTTCATTTCTCTTTTCTTTGCATTAGCCTGATGCAGATAGGCAAACTACTGCAGCTATAAAGACCTAACGAATGTTAAAGATGGTACACTATCACACCAAGATGCTCATAGATGTCTTGACACATCAAGACAAACATATATAAGAAAACATTTGGTGCTGCCCAGTGTTCTTTGTTAAGCAGAGTCAGCCTGTTGGCTACATGATATGGACTGCAACTTCCAGCAGACCTTGCAGCACCACATCTGGCACTTCTGCAAATGTCAGATCAACGGTGCTAGTCAGAAAAAGAAAGATGATCAGTTAAAGAGATAAAATCTTACCGGAGAACAAACTGAAACATGTAAATTAGGCTTTAACATAACATGCATAGCTGTACATAAGCACTTCTGCACAATACATCCCATACATCATTCACATTAACACAACATGTTCTTGGGACATAAATGTAAATGTCAGCTGAATTGTGTTTAGTTACCTCTCCTCCTCTTGTCTGTATCTTTTACGTGCATTAATTAATTCTGCATCCAGCTCATTTGTCATTCTGATGTGGTGTCTGTTCTGCAGTGAGGTTTACTATATGACTGTAGCTCTGTGATTTTATGGTTTCTCAGATGGCGAGCTTAAAAATCACTCAGGATCCAGAGTTAAGGAGACGTTTCACTGTATACAAACTCACAAAACTGTGCCCTTTCATGTTTTTGCTGTATATAAAAGCCTCAATAATAAAAATGATTTGTACTAAAATTACGTTGTGTTTTTGGTATCATTGACTCAAACACTCACACAAAATAAAACCAAGAGGTCCTGTGACAGATAGGACCAAGAAAACATTATTACAGCACGTGATATAGTCACAGCTCCTAAATGAAAATCCATAGATTCAATTATATACAGTGATTAAAGCAATAAGCTTTAAAAACAGATTTAATAAATAAATAATAAATAAAAACTACTGTATATAAACCACAATAACAGGATTGTAAAGTGATCAGCAGTGGTCCAGCAGTACCATCTCTAATGGAAAAGTGGCTAACACCCATATACTACCTTGGATATTGGTTAGAGCCACTTGTGGTCTCATGTGCCATAACTGTATTAATCAGAAATGTAAATATGTCACATTTTATCACTTAAGCGTCTACTATTTAATACCTTTACACACATACTGTATGATGTGATGGATTTTAAATGCCCACATTTATCTAAGTGACTCATTTATCTATCTTCCTCTGTGACTCAGTTATGTTGCTATTTTCTCACATTAAAAATGCATTTATTTACCCATAATCTCTCCAGCCAGTAATTCACCCTGAACACATATTTTCTCAATAACTCATCTGTCCATCCAATAACCCACATTCATATTAATCCATCCACTTTTTAATTAAACAATCAATTCCTTAATCTATATGTTTACTCACCTATCTATCCCTAAACTGTGCACCCAAAACTTTGAACTACCCACACACACATTTACACAATTCGCATCCATTTGTCCATAATCAGATACCCACCTACCCATGAAGTTATCTATCCATCAATACATCCAACTATCAGTCTAGTTACTCACATCCAACTACACAAACACATCCACAAACATCCATCCAATCTCTAACCTAATCCAGCCATCTGTCCAAATCCATATTTGAATGCGTTTGTTGGTAAACATTGTAATTAAATTAATATAAAAGGTTGTGTGTTGGGTATTAATGTGCATAACGTAATTATGTGCTCTGTGTGTGTGTGTGTGTGTGTGTGTGTGTGTGTGTGTGTGTGTGTGAGTCACAAAGTGAGGAACTTCTCACATGTCTTTATGCATGCGCCCCCACAATCTAACACGTACATATACACGTAAGCATTTATTAATACAAGCCGGAAGTATTTCCTTCAGACATATAAGTACCCTGTTTTTTCATCTGCTCTGTTCCTCATCCCTCCTACACTTCAGCATCCCTTTGATATCTTAGGATTTATATTCTGCTGTCAAAATCTTATACAAATAAACTTCACTTTGTGCATCTTTATGTTGCCACCCTCTGACATTGTTCACAATCATTCCTTCATCTATCCCTGTCCTTTTCATCTTTCTTTATCCTTGGCATTCTCATTCCTTCTAGTCACAGATGGCAGTGTTTGGCTGTTACTGTGTGATGCTGACGTTCATGTTCATTTATAACAGCTTTTTGTAAATAAGCTGAACTTGTGTTTAAATAAAAAATGCTTGAGAGGCTCGAGAATTGCAAAAACAAATTTTTTTAAAAATGCAATAGAATAACCAAGTATTTGTAATGTCCTAACTGTCTGGACATGTTATCTAAAATATGAACATAAAATGTACAAGTTTACAACCAAATTCTAATCATTAGCCCAATTTTTATTCATTTTATTTTTATTAATATTGACTTTAGGCCAAAATATCTTCTGTAAAATGTAAATGTTATAATTGAATTGGAGTGTTTTTTATTAACTCAAAAATCTTTGCATGAATTGAAAATTGTTTCATGTTGTGTTCTTTTAAAGACAATGAAAAATGAGAAGTAATCAGATAGGATTAAGTTAGAAAACAACCAAGATAGCCCTGTTCTCCCTGTCATGCAACATAACAGGCTATTAGGGTCGTGCAGCGGGTTACAAATGTGCCACCACGAGGAGGCATGACCTCAAGTTCTTAACAGATTTCTGATACTGTTGAGTGTTAAGACGTCTACTAAACTGCGACCAGATTCCAATAACTGTGGGACAAACTGGACTCCACTCAGTGAGGATAAAAGCCTCAGTGATAAATTATGCATTGTAAGTGTATGTGACAGGGACAAGAAGATGGGGTGATGATTAAGATGTAGCGCAGGGGGGTCTATACCCCTCCTCCTTGAGCTTCTGTTCATAGCTATGAATAAACATGACAGATGGGATAGTGGCAGCGTGTCCTCATGTGTAAGGCTTTATTTGGAAGTTTATGTGACTTTAGGAACTTCTCTGTTAAATCCTCTCCATCGCCCACTGGTTTATGTGTGGAAATGTTGCCGGATTTGAAAGTCATTCATTTATTCTCTTATTACAGGCTTTCAAATGGTTTTATCTCCCATAGCTAGTTTTTAATCATGTAAGTCAGAGAGATTACATGAAATCCCACAGTTTCCCGTCCATCATTTTATTTCGGTCTATCAAGTGTTTACCCATGCTGTGCCCAAGATTACTTTTCTGGCCCAGGAGACACACACATAGACAATGTTGATGAGTAAGAGCACATTGAGAACTTTTACTCCCACTTGTGGTGTTATTATCCAGGTCTTATTACAAAAAGATGTAAAATCAGAAGTGATCAACACTGTAAAATGTTCTTTTAGAAAAGAACTGGAGTGAAAATCATTCTTGATTCACCCTCGTACAATGTACAACGTAATTAGTGCTATACTAGAACATAAATTGTTTATGGTAAATGCATTATTTCATCATTGAATAAATGCCACAGATGACTGGCTCCTTTCACTTTACTAGTCTCTGTCACAGGTGCCTGTGGCACCTGTCCCTCGTTTGGTCCTTAATTGTTTCAGTTGGGTGATTGGTTTGCTTTGTGCACGTGTTTAGTTCGTTTTGTATTTAGTCTTCGTTTTCCTGTCAGTCGGAGCACGTCTTTGTTTTGTGGTTATTATGCCCTTCGTTACTTTGTTCCCCCTTTTTGTTGGTGTCCCAACACCAATTTTTATTCAATTCTACGTTTGGTTTTTATCCCGGTGTCTCTCTCTCCTTCCGCGTTCATCTACATTTACATTTACATTTAGTCATTTAGCAGACGCTTTTATCCAAAGCGACTTACAAATGAGAACACCACAAGTCAGAAGCCATGGAGAAAACCAACTATACTGTAAGTTCATCAAACCTGATTGTTATTCGAAGCTGCGCCCCCCCCCCCTTTTTTTTTTATTTTTTTTTTTTTATAACAGGTATTTGTTAAATAGATGCGTCTTAAGTAGTTTCTTAAAACTGTTTAGAGATTCTGCCTTACGGACAGAGTTGGGAAGATCGTTCCACCATTTTGCAGTGGTGAACGCCACAGAATGAGAATTAGCTCCTCGGTGAGGTGGAATCGCCAGGCGACAGTCCTCACTGGAGCGAAGTGAACGAGTCGGAGTGTATTTTGAAAAGATAGAGTGAAGGTAAGAGGGGGAAGATCCAGAAATGGTTCTGTATGCCAGAGTCAGCGACTTGTACTGAATGCGAGCAGCTACAGGAAGCCAATGGAGGGAAGTGAGTAATGGAGTGACATGAGTTCGCTTGGGCTGGTTAAACACGAGTCGGGCTGCAGAGTTTTGAATTAGTTGAAGAGGTCTGATGGTGGAAGTTGGGATACCGGCAAGAAGTGCATTACAATAATCAAGCCGGGATAAGACTAGGGCTTGAACAAGCAGTTGGGTAGCATGTTCAGTCAGAAAGGGTCTGATCTTCCTTATGTTATAAAGAAGGAATCTACAAGAACGGGCGGTTTTGATCACATGATCAGAGAGTTTAAGGTGGGAGTCTATTGTGAACCCAAGGTTCCGGACCGAATCAGTTGGGGAGATTGTGGAGCCATCAATTTGGAAAGTCAGGTTGTGATGGATTGAGGGTTTAGCAGGGACAACCACGTTCAACCACGTTGCGGCGCTGCGCATCTTCTCCGCGTGGGTCGCACTCGTGGGAGTGCTTTCCTCGGACCCATGCACGCATTATTCCCCGCGTGGTCGGTACCCGGGAGCGCTCACTAGGCGCGAGCGGTGTTACGCAATTCCTCCGCGTAGCCGCCCTCCTCCCGGGGAAGAACGGACAATTGCTAACAGTCTCATTGTTCAATTCTGATTTTATACTCTCAGATTTGTCTGTATGATTAATATTAATTAAATACAGTACCTATACCTGTTTTTACTGAAAACACATGGCTCTTTACATTTATTTCTTTTACATTTTGGTCATTTAGCAGACACTTTTATCTAAAGCGAATTATAAGTATCTCAACTCTGTTGTTCATACAGCATCCCTGGAGCAAAAAGGGTTAAGAGTCTTGCTCAATTACCACATTGGTAATTTCAGTGGACCTGGGATTTGAATCCACAACCTTCAGATTGATATCATATTATGCATTACATATGCATATATTGTAGTCATTGGTGATGTATGATGAAATGTATATTTCTCACAAATATTAAACCCCTCAAAGAAACAAAGGCTTACGTGAAGAAAATACAACTTTGTTTATTGAAAGTAAAATCAGTTATTAGACAAATGTAGATGTGTTTTAATACTCATTATAAATATTCAGCTTAAAATTATATATATATATGTTGAATTCAAAGAGACTGAGTGGACAGAGCAGCTTTACCTGGATATGTGGAAATGTGTAAACATATCAAAAAGACATAACTGAGGAATGTTTTTCTGACCAACGTTCAGCAGAGGCAGGTTAAGTCCAGTACATCCACTTTATCTGCACCTGTATGTGTGTGTGTGTGTGTGTGTGTGTGTGTGTGTGTGTGTGTGTGTGTGATGAGAACATATTTAAGGCCAGAGAATAAAAGCTAAGGAGAAAAACAAAAACAAAAATAAAAACTGTAAATCATAAAAACACAAGATTTAAAGAGGAGAAAAAAGAGAGAACAGATTTTTAGAAATACAAAGTTTTTTTTCCTGCAATAAGTTTCATAAACTGTTTTCATTTGTTCTTAATCACTGTCTATTGGTTGCAGATTCCTGTATTGCATTAGGTGTAACCTACACTAATACACACATGCCATTATGTTACAATAGGCAGATGGTTTGTTGAGTATGTGAGTGATTTTTAACATTTATTAATTAATAATAATAATAATAATAATAATTCTATAGTTCGAAATAAAGCAATAAGGTCATATAACTATTGACACATTGTATTGCTTTAATAATCAATACACACCTTTTCCTCAATGTCTTTGATTTGTCTTCTTTGCATGTCAATCTTGTCCTCCAGCTCTCTGATCCTCTTTAAGAGACAAGCAATAGGTATAAATAAATTTTATTAAAATTAGTAAGCTTTACACATTAAACCCACATCTCCACATATACACACCTGTTGTGCAGACTGGAGGAGCTCCATGCGCTGCTGTAAGATGAGAGTGTCAGCATGCCGACTTTGCCTGAGGATCTGTCTCCGCACCGCCTCCATAGACTTTTCTAACTCTGCTCTCTGTCTGTCACTCAAACTTTCGCCCAATCGGCCATCTGGGTCCTGCTGTAGCATGGCATAGAGTGTGGCCTCAAGCTCCTGCACCCTCTATAGGATAAAAAACAAAGAGCTGGAATACTTAGAAGTTCTATTTAATTTTATTTTTAGAATTTAAATGACAAAAAATAGGACTTCTTTAGGAAATAACATATTTGTCCAAACCAGATTGGCGTGGTCCAAGGCTTGTTTCCTGTAATCTAGCTCTTCCTCCAGAAAACCTTTCTGCTTACTAAAAAGCTCCTGTAAAATAAAGTGATTTTTATGACCACTAGGTGTGGTATGAAGGGTGTGTACACACAATTATATATAATATAATTATATATTATAATTATATTATAATTACTTTGATTTTCTTCGGACTCACCTTCTCATTCTCAAGATCAGTCATCTTCTGCGCTAGTGCCACTTCTGTAATGTCTATCTGTTTTAGCCACTGCAGTAGGTCAGAGAGACAGAATAGGAAAATGCTATAATACAGGAATTAACAAAAGCCAACATTGATGTGTACAGAGTGTTTGAGATTTTTTTTAGGAATCTTAAGGTTTGGCGAAAAAAGACATAAAATGGGCAAAAAAATGCTGTAAGTTTAGTTACCACAGAGAGCCACATTTTCATTGATGTATTGATGTATACCTTTTCACAACGAGCCAGCACAGTGCTTGCCTGGATCACAGTGACCTGCTCTTCGTTCCTTAAATTCTAAAAAGTGACATGTTAGATTTGAAGACGTGTGGTTTCTTATTGACCAAAGGTAAGACTTGTGTGTATGCTTACCCCATTATCCCCAAGGATATCCAGCTTCTTCATGAGCTCAGGAATAATGACATCCTGTAAAACAAAGCAAATAAATACATGTATTAAACACTTTAGCAGCATAACTGGGTCTCGTTCATACCACTAACACATTCCACATCAGTGTCAGTGCCGTGCTGAGATGTATTCTCCACTACCCTTGTACTTGTAGTGAACGATATATTAATCTCATCTCCCCTAACAATAGATGAAGGCTGTTGGTGAGCTTTCTTGGGTGGCTCACCAACATGAATGTTTATGAACATAAATTAATTTGTATGCACCTTAATGCCCTCACGCTGGCAGTGTAGCTGCATGCTGCTATTGTGCTCCGAGGCTGAGATTTGCAGGTTAAAGGCAGGTGAACGCCGTTCCCTTTCCTATAAATCAAAAACAGAATTAATGCAATGAATGGGAGCTTCAAGTAAAATTTAACCTGGAATCCTGGTTACTTGTTTAGTTTTACTATACTGAACTTCTCTTTTGCCCAAAGAGATGGAAAATATAGTCCAGATAAAAAAAGAGTAATGTTTATTAGGTTTCCAATCAAAGGGATAAACTCAATAAATAAAAAAGTATTCTCTTTTCAAAATTTAAAAGTCTTCAAACTAAGAATCAATATGAACCTTTGACATAAGCTTAGAAAATGGATTCTGCAGCACCACAACACAGAATTGCAAATTATCAGCAATTTCAATGCAAAGCATACTTATGTTAAACTGCAGGATGCACAATAGAATCTATGCTGTTTTAAGAGTTCAAAGAAATTACTCTCCTTTAATGTTTTAGAACATTTACACATCACCCTTCTTTTTACTTTACAGAAGAAACCCATGTTTTAAAGTAAGCATCGTGCAATAATTAATATTCTGTTTGTGTGACATGATTGACTTTAAACTGGATCTGTAGAAGAGTTTTAAATACGAGTTTTAACATCTGTTTTTGTATTAGATGCTTTGAAACTTGTATGGCATTTAGTAAAATATAATGGTTTGCAAATTATAAAAACTTTATTCTCACAAACACTTAACAATAAAACACCCTCTAATTAACAATGTATAGACCTGAGGTAATCATCAGGAACACTTCTGAAGGCTTTACCTGAGGAAGGAGTGGTTGCGAAAGTAAAACTCACATCGTTTTAAGAAATAGCCAATAAACGTTTCATTTCCTGTCTAATGAGGCTTTTGTTCAAAGTAAACTCATGTGCAATGAAGAAAGCAAGTGCACAAAAAACATTCATTAACCAAACACACAAAAAGGAACAAATTAAATTAAATGACATGCAGACAGTCAAAAAATGAGAAGCTTGATTTAAATAAAATTTATTCTCATCTTGATGCAATTAAAAAAATAAATGTACATCACTGTATTTTCAAAACAACCAAACGGGGTGGGTTTCCAACACACAAAGATGCAGTGATAGTTTGGACATGTGCATGCACATGAGAGCATGTAAGTGCAATGTGTTCATGTTCAACTCATGCAGACAGCAGGTGAGGGTGGATGGTCCTGGTTGTTGCAGTAGGGACGTGGGATTCTCTTACTTCCAGTTCTAGGATACGGAACTCCAGTAGCTCATTCTGGTCTTGTGTGTCTCGTACCTCAGAGAGCAAACGCAGTTCAGATTGTTCCAACAGCTCTATCTAACACGCATACATGGAAAATACTTAAATAGTTGTTGATGAAACTCAGTTTTGTAGTTTTAAAAACTTATTGTTTTAGAAGGAAGCTTAGCCAGATAAATATATTCATTCATTCATTCATTCATTATCTCCCGCTTTATCCTCTATTAGGGTCGCGGTGGGGTTCCCCATGCCCATCCAGGGGAGAACGTCTCGGGCGCTGGGCAGATAGACCCAGGACAGGGCGCCAATCCATCGCTGGGCACACACTCACTCACACAGACACACTCTATATGGGGCAATTTTTGAGAATTCAATTGACTTGATCCATGTTTTTGGACTGTGGGAGGAAAACGGAGAACCCGGAGGAAACCCACGCGGACACGGGGAGAACATGGAAACTCCACCCAGATGGGGATTCGAGCCGGGAATCCCTAGCGCTGAGAGGCGAACGTGCTAATCACTAAGCCACCGTGCCGCCCAGATAAATATAATTAAATCAAATACAGCTACAGTCATTAACATTGTACATATTGAAAGTATGTCAGAAAATCCTTATAAAATCACAAAAATTCTCTCATAAAAAGACAGCCATGTATGCACCACCTTTTCTCTTAGCTCCTGATGAACCCTGATGAAATTCTGCTTCTCCTCCACCCACTTTGAGTCCTGCAACATACACATCGCTATATTAATTGCCTGTTGTGTTAAAGCGGATTTCCAAGTACAGATTTTAAAAAAACCTAATACAAAATAAGCATATAAAAAGACAAACATGAAGGAATCAATTCAGAGGTTAAGGGTGCATAATGATATATTAAATCTTCATTCCATAACACTAGTATAAATATGTATCTGCTTCTGAGACGTTTATAAATTAAATAGTAAAATTACAAATAATGCAAAGTAAATGCTAGGCTAGAGTTAACTTACAGGATTTCAAACACACACACATGCAAAATAACACACACATTAAAAAGAATGCAAATGTCCATCACCGTATGTAACAAATGAAGCACAAACAGAAATGTTTTCATGCAAAAGGTAGAAAAGATGTGCAGAGGCTAGATGATGATTAATAGTAAACAGAATAAGCCAGCAGCATAAAACAGCTCCTCTTCAAAAATCATAAAACTATTAAATTAAAACTGATTTAAATATAAACTTAGCCTTTTTACAAATCACCCTGTCCTTCATATCACTGCCTCTCCATTTAAACATAACCACTTAATGTAATGTTTTGGTTGCCAAATTCCTAAAGTCTACATATGTTGGGATTTAGCAGCTAAGCATGTCACATTCGCAAACTGTGTGGCAGATCATCTGTGCATGATGCCACCACACGAGCATGGCTGCCAGCCAGACAAGCTGCAAAACCAGTGAGAGCGGAGCCGGGCATCTCTTTTCCCCACCCCTTTTCTTCTTTACCTGCCCTTTCTCTGCCAGGCTCCTCTCCAAGTCAGCATTTCTCGCCTGGCAGGCGCTGAGCTCCGCCTGCATCTGCTCCCGCGTCTGACGGACAGAGCACACAGCCAATCAGAGAGCTAGCCTAGAGCAGACTGGAGACACACAGCTTTATTTGGGTCGAGGTACAATAGGAGAGGTGGAAAGAAAAAGCAAACACAAAGCTGGCAGGGACAAGTAAGTAAAGCTTGCTGATCTACTGACCGAACAAAACAAGGTGTTCATAAAGTGGACTACTTTTAAAATAATTGTTGTGCGACTAATTGATAATTGTTCACATTCTTGCAGAATATTTGAGGAATTACATCTGATGCTCTGAGCATCTACAACCTAGTGTTTTAATATGCAATTCATTTGTCTGAAACATGAATCAAATCTTGATCGAGACAGAAAAAGAAAAACAGTATCATATGCTAAATTATGAATTCTTGTATGTCTTAATGTTGTTTTGTGACAATTTTACAATTATAAACGTTATATAGCATAAACTAGGCAATAATCACAGCTTCAACTCTTATTGCTCCAGGTCAAGATTTCAAATACAAGTCATTTATACATTTATTTTGGTCTTCTAGCTGGACAACCTCAATGATTTGTTACTCCTTATAAATTTATTACTTCTTAAAAATATTGTAAACATGTCCAGCCAAAAAGCATAAACAGATAACAAGAACAACAGATGCTACTAAAATATTGGTAAATGATTCAAAGTGTTTTAAAACAAAAGCAAACATGCTCATCCGTGCAACATGGGAAATGTTTGTGATAGGTTGCTATGCTCAGAGTTGATCGTGTGTGTGATATGTCCATACCCGACAGTGCCTTTCAGGGTCCAGAGGGCCAGTGGTCTCCTGGAGAAGAGCATATGCTCTCTGCAGGGCCTGGTATTCTCGTGTCAGCTGCCGAAAACGTAGCTCTGCCTCTTCTCGAGAGAAAGCCTGACCAGTCAAGAGTAAAACAGAAAACACAATTTATATAATTTATTATTTACTTTGGTCATTTAGAAATTTTAGTGTCCGTTTGCGCATGCACAAAGCAGGTTGATGACGCACATCTTCAAGCTCCTCCTCTGGTGTGGCAGGGGTGTGGTCTGTACGGTCTGTGTTAAACGACGTCAATGAGGACGTTTCTGAATCAACAGACTCCTCATCAAATCCAAAATATGTCTCCACAACATGCCTCTGAGAAAAAAAGGAGAAAGACAGAAATAAACCCTGTTTTATCCAAACATCCTAAATCACTATTTTGTGGAAACACCATTACTTGCTGAATCGGTGAAAATGCAACTTAAATAATACACATGTCCCTCAACATAGTGTCTAATTATTACAGGTACAATAATGATGCTGGCACTTACCATCGTGTTTGTAAGTCATCTCTTGACAGCCAGAGAAATACAGGCACACCAGTGCACACAGACAGATAAAGGATGACAAGTAAAGGACTAGCAGGAAGTAATCATACATACTGAGTGTGTATGTCAACTCAGTCCAAGATCATATCCAGAATCATTACTGCTGATAATTTCAAATTCAGATCAAATTAGACAAATCGGTATCTTCCTCTGTAGTGCTCATCATTGCAAATCCATGCCTGCTGCTTTATGATAATGTCTACTGTTTTAGTTTGCAGTCTTGACTCCTCCTCCTTAGCAACAGCCAAGAATAAACCATCAATTCCCACCCAACACTTCCCAAGCACACATACATACATACACACACAATTATATTCATCGAAGTCAAAAGCTTTCAAACTCATAAACCATGATCATTTACTTAAATGATATATATTTATATATATTATCACAAATCACAACATGTAACTTTAGTATTTCTTCAGTTACAACTATATTTTAATTATTATAAATAGTAGAGACAGATGTTTTAAGATTAGACATTTCAAACTAGTTATTTATATTACCGGTTTCATTTGTGCAGCAATTTTTACAATCAAACATATACAAAGTAGCTTTAAAATAACCAAAGTTATCAACACAGGGCAAATCAAAACATGGCACTGATTATAAACAGAAATTAAGTTTTATAATTCAGTATAAATATTATACATACAAACTATTTAAGGGATTGCAATTGAGAGGAAAAGAAAGCAAGAGAAGGAGAGGAACAACTTGAGTTTTTGACCAAGAGCGTACAAATCAGCTGTAGTGTGTTCTTTCCTCATCATCTCCCATGCACACAAACACACACACACACACACGCCTCAAAGGAATCAGTTGCTAAGTGACAAGACTGGCTCATCATGCTCTCTCTAATCACAGAACTTGCAATTACTTTCCATCCATCGAAACAATAACAAAAGTGTGTTAAACAGCTATATCACCATACCTTTGGCAGTTTTATATTTTTCCTCTTGGTCTTCTTATTTAAATACAGTCTATCTCTCTCCTAAAACCAAAAAACACAATGTTTATTAGCATCTACAAATTTATACAGCTTCCCTGTAATCTCACTTCCAGCCATTAAGTTATGCAACTTGATACATAGAAATATATTTTTTAAAAAAAGGTTGGCTTTTGGGCTTATATACACTATGCATTTTATGTTTTTGGTAAAACAGTTCCTGACCATTAATATGGCATAAATTGAATTAT
Organism: Corydoras sp. C115; assembly: GCA_019802505.1. Classification (NCBI taxonomy): domain Eukaryota; kingdom Metazoa; phylum Chordata; class Actinopteri; order Siluriformes; family Callichthyidae; genus Corydoras; species Corydoras sp. C115. The sequence continues at coordinate 2,463,856 of JAFMOC010000029.1, forward strand.
CTCCAAAACAACTGGTAGGTGAACTATTGCACCTGTACCTGTATATATGTATATTCTATTACAAAAAAGCGAGAAAAATATAAGAGGACAAATGAGAACGACGGCACTACATTAATAAACTCGGACCTGAGTGAGCTCCTCAATGGCGTTGCGCTGCTCATTAATCTGCAAGCGGAGAAACTCCACCTCCTGCTGCTCATGGGCATAAGTTAGGTCTGTCAGAGAACTGGTCCTCTTCGGCATGACATGCAGGGGATCAGAGTTTGCTTTCTCCTTCTGACAAAACATAGAATTATCAGTTTACAGGTCTCCACTACAGGCTTAACTTCAATTTCTGCAACAATGTTGGTGTTGACTAAGATTTAAAAGGATGACTCCTGCATTAAGCCAAAAATGCTTAGATGAAGATACAATACCTATATATCATTAGTAATATATGTTACTCTTAAGGAGTCATAGGAAACTAAAACAATCTATTTCAAACTTCTGCAGAAACAAAATATAAGTTATAATAAGAGGGGAGCACCGCTATAAACGTAACTCATCTCTCACCTGATTTATCCATACTAAACATTCTTGAGAAAACTAATGAATTGACAGATGATCAACAGATACCATATACTATATACAAAGGCTTTTAAAAATGATGTATGCAAATTAACATTGATAAGGTCTTAGACTTCTGGAGCACAGTGCATTGTTGGTCTTGGATTTTGTTTGAGTTTGTCACCTACTAGTTCAGCATTTTCACAACTCAGGGCCTTGAGTTTATCCTCCATACGCTGCAGGGTCTGCAGAAGGTCTTCGTTCTTTTTACTCATCCGCCTGTTCTTTTCCAGCAGTGGTTTCATCTGTCCATCTGTTTCTCGCACACGCTTTAGCTTAAAATAAAAAAGGAGAAAAGTTGAATAAAAAGAGGTATTTCATTGAATCCCATTGTCACATGTATATAAAAATCAAGCACCTAGACTTATGGATAACATATCACTCTACCTTTTACCAAAAACAACTGTTTAAATATATATATTTTTTAAATGAGTAACATTAACATAGGGTGTGAAATCAAGAAGTTTTATTCTACCAGTTCAGTTCTCTCATCAGACAGCAGCATGTTCCTGTCTTCTAGTTTCCGGATAACAGCCTGCAGCTCAGCAATCTTAAGCTGAAACCTGCGAGTGTCCCGATCATCTGTTTCCTGTACACAGGAATACATTAAAAAAATTACATAAAAACGTTTTATTTTGAGTTAAACTCATGTCTCGTATTTACGTCTCTGTAGAAAAATTATGGCAGGCCCTTATGATAACTTAATGAGTGTTAAATTACATAAAATCCTTTAAAGGTAAACAATGTAAGTTCCCTGATTTAAATGTACATTAATGGTAGTATCAGGTTTATCAGGACCTGGTTAAGAGTAGAATCAGCGTTTTCTCCCAGGGCAGGAGCCATTTCTCTTTTGGGGCTTCCGTGGTGGCGCTCAGCCTCTTCTTTCTGTAGCAGCAGACGCTGAGTCTGACCCGCCTGTACACCCAGCTCCTTCTCCAGAGTCTGTATAATACGATCTCTCCCCCGCAGCTCCTCCATCTAATAAGCACAAGCACAGATATGTTCACAAGAATCTGAACATGCAGCTTAAAGGCATGTATCACCTCTAATTATAGGAACCTTTCCTGTTATGCACTACCTGTCCAAAAAAGTCCTGTTAATATTTTGGTGGATTTTCTCGACATGCATTCACAAATTCTACATTCTACAAATTTATACTTAATCACTCTCTTTTAAAGAGCAGGAGTCATGTGACCGATCCATGTGTGAAAAGAAAATCTTATGCCCTCTAAACCAAATCTTTAGACTTTGGAACCTTCTGAATGCCCTGCTTTGTAGTTTCAGCAATTCTTCCAACCACCCAATCATGCTTCCTCTAATTTGTCTGGTTATGGCTCACCAATCTTCGCACATCCCTCTCGCTTTCACGTTTGATCCTTTGGATGGCTTCTTGATGGACCTGATGAGCTACTCTGAGATCAGCTGCTTTGGCTTTATCAGCCTGCACAACATTAGCCAGCACCTCTTCAGCTTGTCTGCGTGCTGTTTTTGCCTCTTGCAGTTCCTGTTGCAGTTTCAGTTTCTCTGCCTCATGGTTTCGGCGTGCCTCCTCACGAGCCTCCTCCCGTAACTCAGCAGCACCATTGCCATTGCGCAGTGCGCTCAGCAAGCCCTGCAGCCGGCCGAGCTCAGACTGGCGTAGACGGGCGGCTCGCGCCAGCTCCACCTCATGCTGCCTGCCTAAAGCATCTCGTGCTGCTGCCACCTCGCGCTGCTTCTCCTCATGCAGTTTCACCCGCATTTCAGTCTGCGCTACGGAATGTCTGTGCTGCTCGACCTCCCGCTGCGCCCGCAGCTCCTGCAGCCGCTCACGAAGTTTGCACACCTACACAAGGAAAAAGTAAATGTTTAGGTGCATCGGGGTTCAACTAAGTATCTGATACTGAAAAATACAATCACAGAATCCTTATTAAAATAACATACTGTATGTCCTACTTTGCAAATCAGGATGTTCCAATAATAAAAGAACTTACATGACAGAAACTACATCATGCTACATCTCGTTTCCTAAAGTCATGCAGGCAGAAAACATTTAAATCCTAATATCTGCTTCTTCCTTTCCAGGTTTTGACCATGCCAGTTGGAAAATGTCTAAATTTAAGCCTGTAAAACAGAAATGAAATTACCTTTGTCCTCTCCTGCTGCAGCTCATTTTGTAAGTCATTTAGTTTGGCCTTCAGCTCCTCATTGGCTGCCTGCAGAGACTCTGTCTCCTGCTTGCCTCTGCTCTTTTTAGGTGGAGGAGCAGTGGAAGGTGTGCTTGCAGACATCCTATCTGCTCCTTGACCTTCCTAATTTAAATTTTCTGTGTTTACTCCCTCACACTAAAATATTTATTGATAGATGCAGGTATGGGCCATGACATCATCATCGCCCTCCTCTTCATCATCAGCAAGTGCAGTTGTATCTTCAATCTATAACGATAGATATATCTAATTAAATACAGACACACACAAACATACACTCATTGGCCACATTATTAGACACACCTTGTTTCTCATTGTTCATTTAATGACTTTCAATTACCATACAAATGCATTTGTATTTATAAAATGCTGTATTAGAGTAATTTATGGTGTATTTTGCAGGTACAACTGGATTAGACAGCCATCTAGACCCACAAATGAACACACACAAACGTTTCCTAATACAACTTTAGAGGATGTCGTGTTCTACAGGCTCCTTCTTGTGGCAAGTAAATTACATTGCATCCAGGATATGCAAAATTATTTTTACAGAACCCTTATTGATTTTTATTTCCATTATGTCATATAGTAAACCTCATGGCTTCAAAAATTCCGATGCTGTTTTTTAAAAAAAAAAAATGCAACAGATTAAAATTTTGTTTAGCAGCAAGTGTGCAAAAAATCCTGCTTTGTTGTTTTAACAGCATCTGATATCAAATTTAAAAAACAAACAAGTATTTATAACAAAAATTATCACACTACCAACACAATACCCATTACCAGATCTGAACAACAGGATCTTTTTGTACCATAAAAGCACACACATTTGGCTACAAGATGTTAATGAAGCCACATTAAAGAGTCTTACTTACATACTTACGGGAAAGGGGCCATTAGACCCATTATATACACTCACACACAATCCCTAAAAGGACACAGATTTTGCACACTTTTTAAAAGTAATCAGAAGTTAATATAAGCAGAGTTTTAAATAACAGTTCACTCTGACTTTACTTCGCTGTTAAGATCCAAGCGCAGAACAACAAATGGTTTCTTTAAAGAGACGCATAGACTCTACATACCGTTAATACTCAAAGCTATGAAGGCCTGCAGCTATTTGTTGACTCCACCTCCAGGATATGCACAAACGCCATCAAGAATGTACACACCATGTGGGAGGGGTGTGTACGTGTGTGAATGGAGAAGGTAATCAACTGATATCACAAAACTGAACTCAACACTTATGTCGACCTTTGAGACTCAATACTTTACCTCAGTTTTCTAATCCACATGCACATTATCTTTCATGATCGGCCAATAAAGTATGCACCTCAAGTTTGTTAAAAACATTAAAAACCTTTTCAAACATTTTGATTAAATAAAAGAATGTTTACTAAAGACATTTAAAAATAACTGCAGTCAATCGTATTTTTATTTTCTTGTAGGTAGAAAATATTTAATACTTGACCCTACACTCATGTTAATATACTTTTAGATGTTTACTGAAACCAGACCACTGGAAGTCAAAGAACCAAACTGTATTTCTAATGTTGATGTATCATGTATCATCACATCAAAATTTTACATCATTATTTTACAGGGGAAATTAGGAAGTATTAAAAAAGCTAAACGAATAAGCTTTTTATATTATATTATTTAAAGCATCATATTTTGAAGCATTATAACACTTGTAGGCTGTAGCAACAAAACTGATGTTTTATTGTAAATGGTCCACACCACCCACACAGTAACATTAACTCGGTGGTGGCCCGGTGTGGTCCCTTTTCTGGGTGGTCACATTTAAGTTGTCTGCCTTTTAACACAGCGACTCGTCTCATTAAATCAAACCCCTTCCTGCTGGGCCAGGTGTAGTGATGTGAACCTTAGCAAACAGAAGCAAAACCACACCCTTACACCATGATCTGCTGCTTGTAAATCAATCCTGAACACTGTTTCATCTAATGCACTGCAAGGGAAACCCAGGGGATTGCATCTGATGGTATCAGGAATCAAGCCTAGTTATGAAAGAGTGAAATCCTAAACATGTAGATCATCCTGACCAAATCCTTACATAATACATTTACGAGGGTCATGTTTCTGTCTTCCAGCAAAATTCAGCTGAATTGGGAAAAAGAGTCCAGGACGGACAGGACATATGTTGCCAAATTGTTAAATACACATTTAATTCAATCAAAACCAAGTGTATAGCTGCACGGTCAGTAGTCCTCACCCCACCACATCCTCAGTAGTTGCATCTTAAAGATGCACTCATACACATGCAGAAAGGGTGTTGATACACATCTGATGAGTCGAATGATGCATTATGGAGCTGTTCTTCCCTCCCGCATTGTAAATTGATAACGCGGGTTTTATTCGAAGCTTAAGGACCAATGATGAGAGTAATAATGCCAAACCGGTCACACACACGCCAGCTTGGAGCAGTATGATCGATAGCTCCAGTTACGAGGCACGCCCGACTGTTTCCCGATTTTAGAACACGCACACGCAGACATCTATAACTCAACTCTGTAACAGTCGGAAGTCTGCGGAACGACTTCGATAGAATAAATTATATTATAAAGCCCCGATAAATAGCCGCAATATACGGGCGGCGTCGCGAGTGTGCGGCACCAACGCAACTTGGATGCAGCACTAAAAGGTTACAGAACTCGCGTTACGTCACACATCACATCAGACCGTATTAACCTTACATACAGCCGGGATGGAGCTTTTGGAAATGGAAACGTTACCTTAACGGAGCGGGGGCGCGTTTTCCGCTCAGGCCGATGCGTCTGGCGCTGGTGGGATGAGCAAGCCGCCCTCGCCGTCACCACGTCCAGCTTGGCCGGTGCTGATGCGGCTGGGGCTGTGCGGGGCTTTCACAGGGGGGATGACCTTCTCAACGGGGTAACTTCAAATTCCTGGACACACATGCAGATGTAGAAAACACACACCGGGCTTCGTCCACCGGCACGCCAACATTTCCTCCGCCCATCATCAGCGACGTCACCGAAACGGAAACCTGTCGGGCATTACCGGGAGCCGGTGGAATAACTGTATAACCGAACCAGGCCCCTTTTAACCCTCCCCTAAAACATCAGCCTTAGAGCACATACTTAATAAAATGAACTGTTTCACTGAAGAAAAGTTTACATATGTGAATTTATGTTTTAATTGCACAATAAGAATAGAAATAATCGAATAGAAAAGAATAGAAAACAGCCAAATCTGAGGTGTACACAATATGGGCAAAATTATCACTGATTTCAGGTGTTTCATTCAGTCCCACTGCCAGAGGTGTATAAACTCAAGAACCTATGAAATGGTGGAAATTTTGTATTTAAAATTATAAGAGTGAATAGATTCAGCTTAATCCATGACATAATAGGGGCAAAGTGAGACCGTTCCCTTATTGAGTGATGTGGAAAATCAGCCTCAGTAACACAACCACAGTGCCATGACTATGACCCAGATTCTTTTATCCACTCCATATTCTCTTTCTCTCTCTCTCTCTCTCTCTCTCTTCACTATGACTCCTTCTGTGTAACATTAAGTATGAGTGAAGTTGAACACAGTCATTACAGCATGCTTTATTAACACCATATGTAAGATACACAAGCATGTACAGTATATGCCCCCACCCAACCTTGGCTAGTCACACACACACACACACACACACACACACACACACACACACACACACCACATCCGCCTATCAGCAGACAAAGTAGCTACAGGGCACATAGATGTGGCTGCTATTACAGAACTACACTTTCCTTGCTTTCATCTCACACTGAGTCAGGATTAGAAAATCATTCCTTACATTATTCTGGTGCTTTCTGTCAACTAACAACTAACAAGGGCATTATCTAAAACCTTCAGCTATGGACTGTGTTACTCAATAAAGCCTGTAAGCTTCTGCAAAGTGTACTGTGTGTGAATAGCTGAGAATGAACCTTCTGTTTAGTTAAACCCCTCTAAAGTTCAGCTACAGATGAGACGAGCACTTTATTTTAAAACCTCTCCATTGTGAAACTATGTTAAGAAGTTTTGCATTTGCCTTAAGTTTTAAACAAGTCAGCTGAAATAAAGTGCTGGAGGAAATGTGCTAGAAACATGAGACCAAGAACCGACTTTGTTTGGTGTAAATACGAGTATAGAGGATAATTTTTGGCATACACAAGAGACTAAAAACATAAAGAATGGTATGCAATCACTGAGTAGTAAACCATATTTTCTTATGGTTATTGTGTATCTACGGTCAATTAGACACTTCCAGCACAAAGCCGGTATTGTCACTAACTGGTTTCAGACTTCTGTGACCATACCATAATGTTGTTGCTTTAGAGATATGTTTAATCCTTACATTTTTAATCCTCTGAAGCATTGTTGTATTGTGGCATATTGTGGTATGGGGGCGCATGGGACAATATGTGTTAAATATGAACAAGACAGATTTACTTTAATTAAAAAAATAATTTGTCTTAGCAACATAACAGTCTGGACGGCATGGTGGCTTAGTGCTTAGCACGTTCGTCTCTCATCACTGGGAATATCTGCCCAGGGTGGATCTGCCCAGCGCCCCAAACATTCTCCCCTGGCTGGGCATGGGGAACCCCTCTGCAAAACTAGTCCCTAGTATAGGATTAAGCTAAATATAATGAGATGAGATGAGATAAGAACACATTGTTTTCATTTAGTGAACACTGATTTAAATAAGGCGGCACGGTGGCTTAGTGGTTAGCACGTTCGCCTCTCAGCGCTAGGGATTCCCGGTTCGAATCCCCATCTGGGTGGAGTTTCCGTGTTCTCCCCGTGTCTGCGTGGGTTTCCTCCGGGTTCTCCGGTTTCCTCCCACAGTCCAAAAACATGGATCAAGTTAATTGAGCTCTCTAAATTGCCCCATATAGAGTGTGTTTGAGTGTGTGAGTGTGTACCCGGCGATGGATTGGCGCCCTGTCCTGGGTGTATCTGCCCAGCGCCCGAGACGTTCTCCCCTGGATGGGCATGGGGAACCTCACCGCGACCCTAATAGAGGATAAAGCGGGAGATAATGAATGAATGAATGATTTAAATAAGGCGGCACGGTGGCTTAGTGGTTAGCACGTTCGCCTCTCAGCGCTAGGGATTCCCGGTTCGAATCCCCATCTGGGTGGAGTTTCCGTGTTCTCCCCGTGTCTGCGTGGGTTTCCTCCGGGTTCTCCGGTTTCCTCCCACAGTCCAAAAACATGGATCAAGTCAATTGAATTCTCAAAATTGCCCCATATAGTGTGTGTCTGTGTGAGTGAGTGTGTGCCCAGCGATGGATTGGTGCCCTGTCCTGGGTGTATCTGCCCAGCGCCCGAAACGTTCTCCCCTGGATGGGCATGGGGAACCCCACCGCGACCCTAATAGAGGATAAAGCGGGAGATAATGAATGAATGATTTAAATAACGATGGTTAGTTAATTGAAATGCATGGCATAATTAGCCGATTAACTTCACAATTTAATTCGATATCACATGAGCAATTGACTTGATCCATATTTTTGGACTGTGGGAGGAAACCGGAGAACCCGGAGGAAACCCACGCAGACACAGGGAGAACATGGAAACGTCAGGTTGACACGCTATTTTAAACTCATACTGCCAGAATGTTAAAAGATTTGGACATTACTCAGAGTAACGTGTCTTTTCGACAAGCCAACGGAAAAGACCGCGTTGGCTTTTATTTTGAAATGCTAAAGTCGGGGAAGGAAGCCGAACCGGGCGTCAGCTGTTACAGTGGGCGTGTTTATTATGGAGGCAGACAGCTGTGGACAGCTTCACCTTCAGCTTGAGTCAACAGAGGCTTCAAAAGAACCTGACAACGCGTCCGGGGGCAAAACCAGCGACATGAGGGGCAACAGTCAGCCGCAGTGAGAGGACGCGTGCTTTATTATCAGGGTGAGTGAATTCAACGCGTTCGCGGCTGTACGTAACACCGTTCGGATTTACAGTGTAACGTACAGTCTTAGAAGTGAATGAACACAGAGACAGAATCACTGCAGATTCACAAAGATGTATATTTTGGAGGGTTCCAAACTTTTTGCCTCGATGCTGCTGCAGAACTGACGTGGAAGGCTGTGTGTGACAGCTGATGGAGGCTGGGGATATTTAAAGCTGTACTCTATATCAGTGCCAGGGACTTTACAGAGATTCCATCCATCCATCCATTATCTTCTGCTTTATCCTATATTGGGGTCGCGGTGGGGTTCCCCATGCCCATCCAGGGGAGAACGTTTCGGGCGCTGGGCAGATACACCCAGGACAGGGCGCCAATCTATCGCTGGGCACACACTCACACACAGACACGCACACATACACACTCTATATGGGGCAATTTCGAGAACTCAATTGACTTGATCCATGTTTTTGGACTGTGGGAGGAAACCGGAGAACCCGGAGGAAACCCACGCAGACACAGGGAGAACATGGAAACTCCACCCAGATGGGGATTCGAACCTGAATCCTTAGCGCTGAGAGGCGAACGTGCTAACCACTAAGCCACCATGCCGCCCTTTACAGAGATTATAATAATAATAATGACTCACTGACGTTCTCACAGAAGATTCCGTGTTTTCAACATTTCAGCACTTTCTGGTTGTGTAATCTTTACCATGTTCCTCAAAATAAAGACGAACCACCCGTCCATCACCCCAGCAATCAACCCCTCTTCCATCCAGGGGAGAATGTTTTCAGGGGAATAATAAACTATTCTGGGCGGCACGGTGGCTTAGTGGTTAGCACGTTCGCCTCTCAGCGCTAGGGATTCCCGGTTCGAATCCCCATCTGGGTGGAGTTTCCATGTTCTCCCCGTGTCTGCGTGGGTTTCCTCCGGGTTCTCCGGTTTCCTCCCACAGTCCAAAAACATGGATCAAGTCAATTGAATTCTCAAAATTGCCCCATATAGAGTGTGTCTGTGTGAGGGAGTGTGTGCCCAGCGATGGATTGGCCCCCTGTCCTGGGTCTATCTGCCCGGCGCCCGAGACGTTCTCCCCTGGATGGGCATGGGGAACCCCACCGCGACCCTAATAGAGGATAAAGCGGGAGATAATGAATGAATGAATGAATAAACTGTTCTGATTCTGACCTTGTTTCTGTAACACTGATATTAAGAACCCAAAGGTTTAAATTCCAAGCTAAGCTTCAAACTAAAGTCTGACTCTAAACATGTAAAGTACAGAAGCTCTGAATGTATTTTCTCATTACAGATGGACTCAATACCTCCTGGATCACCACAATCTACACCTTCAGCTTCCACTTCTCTATCATCTCTCATGTCTGGACACAACCCTCCCACGCAGTACACCTCTTCAGCACCCACAGGCTCCTCGCAGATGCCTTCACCCCAGCAATCAACCCCTCAGAGAGGTCGTTCTCAACTAAATGCAGTCAACCACGTGACTATTAGCCCAGATAGCACGCCACCTGGTGGAGCGTCGTTTCCTGCAGGTACTGTTGTAAAAAGGGTATTATGCTGACACCAGCTTTTAAGTTGTTGTTTTTTGTTTTTTTTTTTTTTTGTAAAAGCCGTGTTTACGTTCGAAGCTAACCTCAGTTTGGGGTTGGACCCACGTTCAGGTGCAGGTGCTTATGCAAAACAGATATTAAAATCAGGCCTGAGTCCCAAGTCACTCCCTGTCTTAGACTGAAATAAAAACCTACTGAAATAGTTTACTCCTACAGTTGATTTCAATATAATTTATTATCTGAATATATTTATTTATTATCTGTCTCACTGTTATATCTCATTGTTTACTGATTAACCACATATAAAGTATAATGTTTGATATCTTTTGCTCCCTTCCCTCTGAAATATTACAGGCACCATTCCAGAGGAGCAGAATATAGAGGAGCTTAAACAGAGGGCAAAGAATGGGGATTCCAAGGCACAGACAGAGGTCAGAACACAATACACAAATTCAACAGCTGAGGTTTACACTCAGTGTGTGTGTGTGTGTGTGTGTGTGTGATCAGTGCTGCTACCCTACAGCAAATATTTTTAATAAAGAGGTTTTTTTATTGAAAAAAGTGCTCCTGAAGTGCAAAATGTTAACCATCAGCCTAATTCATGCTGCAGAGAAGCAATGTGTTGATTTTGGGTCAGTTAAATATAAAATCATTATGCTTTTATTGTATAATCATCTATAATGTCACAGTATAGTGAAGTTATTTATGTGCATTGTGTTTGGCAGATTGGCAGACATTACCTGCGACTGTCAGAGCATGAAGATGAAGAGGTGAATAGTGTGACGGCAGTAACGTGGCTTTTGCAAGCAGCAAAAAATGGCCGGAGGGATGCTGTAAAGCTTCTGCAGTTTTGCCTGCAAGAACAAAAAGGTAGAAAAGACATGGTTATTACATTTGTACAACATGAATATTGAATATAATGTTCATGTTAGGAATCACAGCTGAGAACAGAGAGGAAGTGTGTGCTCTGGCTTCTGAATCGCGTTTCGAGCGCGCTGTGAGGAAAGCGGCATTGTGCATGTACTGGAAGCTCAATCCAGAAAAGAAAAGGAAGGTCACTGCATCGGAACTACTGGAAAACATAACCCAGGTCAACACAGAAACAGGTAAATATACTCATTAAGGCATTTTAGCACATGTTCAGTTCTGTTTTGCTCAATTCCATCGTGCTTCTGTAGATGGTGCCCATAACCATCCACTCTCAGGCTCAGCACAGAAACAGAGAAAAATCTTGGAAAGCCTTGTGTCCAACAACAGTGATGGTGAGTATGGAGGATTACTTTGTTTTTAAAGGTGAAGTTATTAAAGGTGGTATAATTTGATCCATCCTTTATAATGTATGACTCTACAGGAAAACAGTATGTTGGTGTAGAGGACTTTGTAGAGAATGCAAAAAGGTACGCACAAGGTTTCTCACCATCACCAGTCCTTGATGGAGCATCAGTGGATGACGACGATGATGATGAAGAGCCTGTAAGGAACCCAGATGATTTGCCTCTGCATCAGAAGGTACAATACTTGCATATAAAAAATTATGTTTTTATTATTGTGTATGTATTAACATAAATATTGGCAAAACTCATTGTATCTATCTTAATGGCCAGTTGTTTTCTGTACATATTACATGCTTTTACAATTAATGTAAATATGCAAATCAGGTATTTTTCTATGTCTTTTTATTGTAGCTCCTGAAATTTCCCCTTCACGCAGTAATGGAGGTGAAGGAGTTGCTGATTGACTGGGCCTCCCGCGCTGGAATGCAGTGGATCAGTGCCCTTATTCCCACACACCACGTCAACACCCTGATTTTCTTCTTCATCATATCCAACCTCACTTTGGACTTTTTCATCCTTGTCATTCCCCTCGTCATTTTCTACCTTTCTTTTCTCTCCATGGTTATCTGCACACTGCGAGTCTTTCAGAACAGCAAGGCCTGGGAGAATTTTAAGACCCTGACCACAATGCTGGCCCATTTTGAGCCTGGACTGGACCAGGAGCAGGCCGAGTGCAACTTCACCTGGACACACCTGGAACCTCACCTGTACTTTCTAGTCTCAGCCCTTTTCCTTGTGCTTTCGTTCCCCGTGGCGGACAAATCCTGGCTGCCGTGTTCGGAACTGGCCACGGTGGCGGTCTTTTTCACGGTAAGCAGCTACCTGAGCCTCCGTCCCGTGGTGCAGCAGCTTGCCAGACTGGCCCTCATTGCACAGTGTTTATCGGCCGTGTGCTTCTTTACCAACATGCTGCTAGGTGGCTGGGTGGGCAGACTGGTGGGCGGGGCATGGTTCAACATACATCTTTGTGACTGGTTGGTGCTGCACGTCGGTGTGCCGTGTATTCTATACATTTACCTCTTATGCTTGTGTGTCCGCATGGGCACAGCTAGGGGAATGCAGGGCTCCTACAGCATGCTCCTGCCTTACTTGCTTTGCTTTATCTGGTGCGAGCTGTCGGTCACATTACTGCAGGAGTCCACTGCGCTCGGTCTCATGCGCACTGCTGTTGGCTACCTGCTCTTCTTTTTTGCCTTGCCTGTGCTCTCCCTGGCGCTGGCAGCAGTGCTGCTGGTGCAGCTGGTGCAGTGGTTTCTAGCACTTGAACTGGCCAAGATGGCTGTAACGGTGTGTGTTTGTGTGCTGCCTGTATTATTGCGCTGGTGGACTCGTTTCAGCGTGTCCCCGTTAGCTCTGGTTAGATCTTTGAGGCGCAGCAGCATGGTAAAACTGATTTTCGTCTGGATCTCTGCTCTACTGCTGTTCAGCTGGTTCTACGTGTACCGCTCCGAGGGGATGAAAGTGTACAATTCAACACTCACCTGGCAGCAGTACAGTGAGCTGTGTGGGCCGCGGGCCTGGAAGGAGCGCAACATGGCACACACACAGATACTCTGCAGCCATCTTGAGGGTCACCGTGTCACATGGGAAGGTCGTTTTAAGTATGTCCGAATGACAGAAATCGAGAATGGAGCACAGGCTGTGATTAACCTTCTGCCTGGAGTCATAGCAGACTGGGTGCGATGTCTTTACGGCGAAGAATATCCAGCCTGTGATGGGACACAGACGACACAAGCTGAACAGCTCTGCAAACTCAAGTTGCTGGCAAATCACAGGTGTCACGTGAAACGATTCGACCGCTACAAGTTTGAAGTCACCATGGGAATGCCACTTGGAGATAAAAAAGGTATTGGGAAAGATAGTGATGATGGCACCAAAGATATTGTGCTGCGGGCGAGCAATGAATTCCGTGGCGTTTTGTTGGCCCTGAAATCCAACAGTGTCGTAGAGTTCAGCACTGTGCTGGAGGGCAGGCTGGGCAGCAAGTGGCCAGTGTTCGAGCTGAAAGCTCTTCACTGCATGTCCTGTCTCTCACCTCTGGTTCCAATACGACGTCAGGTCAAAATAGAGCAGGACTGGAGGGTCAGTGCTCGTACATCCTTTGCTTTTGCCTTTAACTTCTTGTTTCATCCATTGCTAACTGCTGAAGTAGAAGATGCCCCATCTGCAGAAAATGGGGTAAGCATTAAATATTAGCAACTTTATAGTTTTACATTGAAACACTTAAATAAGAATATATGTGTGCATCAAAATGCTGTATTTTACAATAAGAAATTAACACAATGGTCTCCAGTGTGGGAAAGTTGTGTAAGACACGGTACCATTTAACAATACAGAGTCCCACAGGTTCAACTGCCAATTCATTTAAAGTTTGAGAGGTGAATTTAATGCATGAAGTTAGTGATATGTGGCACAAAAGTCTTTATGTTAAATGGAACATTGCTAAGAGGAAATTCCAAAAAAACAGTCTGATCAATGCACATGCTGCTGCTGCTGCTGAGGAGGATAAGATGTCAGACATCAGTGTCTCTTAGATTGCACTGAATGTTTTACTGTATTTAATCTATTACAGAAATAAATCAGATCACAAATGACCCAGTAAATCCAGGGAACTGTTCTTTCTTGGTTAAATAAGTCTGAATGTGCTGGTCCAAAGTTAAAAAATGTGCCTTGGTTGTAAATAAGCATAATTCCACATGCTAAGTTAGTGCCATAAGAAAAATATACTGAACCAGTAAGCAGCAACTTATAAATGATTTAAACTTTATGAGGTTCTCTTGATGTGTCAGTTGTAAGATGAGCGTTGCATCTCTGAAAACAAAGGTTAGAACAAAGCTAGAAATACCTTAGAAGTATTTGGATTTGAATTTGGTTCATTGCCCAGTTTCACAGTTGCACTAGTTTTACTACAGACAGCGATCCATCCATACTAAGCCCATTTACTTTGTGCACAGAATGACAGACCATGATGTTATATATATATATATATATATATATATATATATATATATATATATATATATATATATAAAATTCAGCATTAAAATGCAGAATTAAAGGATTTATCCTTTTCACCAAAGTTTTTTTTTTCCTTTTAATTGTTGAGAAACTAACATTAATTAATAAATTAATAATAAATGTAACACTTTTTATCATCAAATGCTTTGGAATGTTCATTTAAAAGCTGCTTTTATACATATACAATTATATAAGCCAATCTGCTTTTGTACTGTAGATTTTTTTCCTATTTCTCTATTTATATATTTAACACTAATCAATATAACACAAAACTTAAATTATATTTGAAGTATAAAAGTCAGTGAACCAAGTGAACTAAAGTACAGTACTGTGTGAGATTTTTTTTTTTTTTAATTCCTGCAATTTTTTCTTAACTTGTTAACACAACTACTGAGAAAATAGCACATGGTCAAGTTATTTATTTTTATGTATATTACATGATTTCACTATGAACATACTGGCCAGATCCAAAAAATCCAATGCTCGTGTTACTGCTGTTGATGGAGTCTCTTCCTGTATAATTACTGTAATGGACTTTTTACTGCACAGTAAATAAAATCAGTCATTTCTACAACTGTTGTCTCCCTTTGTTTATTAAATCATTCAACATGTATTTTAAAGAAGCAGAACATAAAGATACTCTACATGCTGTCTAAATGTCACCACGCTTTGGCTTTCTTTATTCAAATACACGAAAAGGCCCAACAGATGTCAGTGTTGAGTAATATTCTATCTGGGATTTTATTTCAAACAGATGGGAAACTTATTTTCATTAAAAATTTAACAAGTTCCTAATAACTGCTATGTTATTGGCCAAGTGTTAAACAGTTCAAATGCAACAAAGGACACAGTTTATCCACTGAGATGTAATCCTGTTTAATGGCGTGTGGATATGTTTGTATTGGCTTGTTTCTGGCAGAGGACAGAGTTGGGACAGAGTTCTCATTTCCCTAAAGTTCAATGAAGATGCTGTTAAAGGGGTCAGATGGACCTTAACCTTTTTAACATCTTTGTTCGAGTTTGAGTGCCAGCACATGACTCTAACTGCAGGTTATTCAGTTTTACTAGAAAGTGCTAATCTGCAAAAGCTATTCATAATAAAATGTGTATAAAACAATTTCTGGCTGATTGCTACATCCCTAGGCTTCAATTATGGTTTTTACCCAGTAGACTATTTAGAAAAAACAAGTGAAATGATATAATGGCTTTGTGGCAGTCTCTTTACATAAACAATCTTATAATAAATGTAAGTAATTAACCTGATAATTAAATGAAGATTATTAGTTAATAAAGATGTTTACCTTCAGTAAAGCAGAGCTTTAGGCAGTTTGATGTTCAGGAGGATTTGTGTGTGTGTCTTGCATCATACCAGGAGGAAATGACATCAGAAAACTAATTAGTGGTTCCTATCAATTTGCAAAGGGTTATAAAAAATGTAATTGGCCAAACTACAGTGAGAATCTGAAGTGGGAATTTATATTTTAAGAGACTGACATAGTAAAGTGCATTTATATTTTACCCAGTGTAATCAAAATCTACTCTTTTATCTATTTACAGAAATACGAGGACAAATTAGGGTTTTAGCCTTAATAAATATTAAATCATCATTAAATAATTAAATCATTAATTAAAGCACAGTGCAAGTTTTTTTTTTTTGCTATAAATGTCGGCTCACCTTTTAGTGGTGCAACTGTCAGGGTAGGCTGTAGGGCCCACAGCTTATTATGGTGGGAGGGTGATTAGTCCTAGAAAGGAATTGTGTTTTATTATGTATACATTTAGGTCAACTAGTATGGTGGCAAAGGCCTGTCAGCTGATTTTAAATATCTACTTTTACCTACCTGTATTGGGATAGCTCACCCAGGGAGAAAGGACTCTGGTTTGTCCCATGTTAGATAAAAAGGAAATAAGGAAAAGATCAAGAGTCATGTGATGTTAAAGTCATGTTTAGCAAATAATTTAGAACATGTTACACATTTCTGTGAGTTACATAACCAAATTCAGATTCCTTCCATCATTTTTATAGTGTGCTATGACCATATTTGGATGATCTGCTCAAAGGTAACTGGTTCCCAGTGACCTCAGGACATTTAAAGAAAGACATATGAAGATCGTGGCGCCAAGAGCTATTGGAAAGATTCTTTGAAAAATCTGGACATATGCCTATTGACTGTTTTAACAGAGATTTGTTGTTACTACTATAAATAAGAAGCTTTTAGATGACTGCATATTCCAGATGTTAAAATTCCTATTTCAGCCTCTTTTCTTTATTATATATTTATATAATACACGTGCAACCAATCAGCCACTTTATAATGTACACCACCTTGTTATACTATTTTTGTCCATTTCAACAGCTCCATTTACAGTATGGACACACTATGAAGTTGTACAATTACAGACTATGGTCCATTTATTTCTCTAAATACTTTGTTAGTCTCCACATCAGTGTAACTGTAATGCAACGCATCTACATGGTTAATGCAGCTCATCAGTGTAACAGTGGTTGAATTCTTGCACAGTTGTGTTTGTTGAGCTTCTGAATCTAAAAAGCAGCCATTTTCTGTGAAAATACAAACTCTAATAAGCTCACACACAAACGATTCCTTGATCAATCTTGTGCTTAGCATAATGAATAATCAAACATGAGCTATTTCAGACTTAACTTTTAGCTGATTAATGCAATATTAATGTGTAATATCCCTTCTAAGTAATTTCACTGATTTACAACTGATTTAGGGTACCTGTGATGGTATTCCTCACTGCAAAGGTAGGAAGATGATCTCGTTACTGCACACGTTTGGCAGAACGGACAATCCTCCAGTCACTCAGGAAAAGGAAGTCTGGAAAATCCAAACGTAAACCACGTCTGAGGCTGTCAAGATCAAGTGTTAACGCAGCTGAACTTACTCTGCAGTTGCCATCTGTTATTTTAAGGCTTTGTGATTATACAGTAGCATGACCTGAAAAGAAAGAAAAGAAATATATATTATATACTATATTTATATAACATACTATATTACTATACAGTATATTATACTATGAACTATAAACTATCTGCCCATCCAGTCTGTACTCTGTAATTTCCAAACTATAATTTTAAGTGTTATTCATCTAAAATGTATATTCATTAGAGTATAAATTGTTATATGGTATAAAATTATATCATTTCAATCTTGCAACAATGGCTTATGAATATTTCTGTAAGTTCAAATGATGTTGAGGTCTAATTCTGAGTAAAGTTTTACTTTAAATTGTATATAAATATATTTAGAGGAAGATACTACTTTGTATTTTAAGCAGAGACTGTTACATAACCGAGGGATAAAGGTCCTGGGACTAATCATGTCCTTAAAGTTTCTAAAAGACTAAATGCATGTTCCAAGTCCAACAAAATTGTTTAAAGCAAATTTACTGAGTGATTTAGTGGGTGGTTTTAATGTAATGGACTATCTAACATAGAGAAGAACTTCACTGACTTAATACGAAAAAAAAATCAGCCAAAAATGTTCATGCTTCCAAGAGTTACATAACGCCACAAGGTTATAATAAAACTGTGGACTGCAAATCATTCATTTTTACAATCTTATTACAATATTATATATACACACATACACACACACACACAGTAAATACAGTATATATAAATACACACACATATGGTGTACTATTTTACTATTTCCAGACTTGATGTTAATTTTATTTGTAAAGATTTAGAATTCATCTGCAATTTAGCCTCTTGGTTACAACAGACCAAAAGACCCTGGGCTTGAGGAGAATATGTTTTTTCTTGCGAAGTTTGTTCTCCCCATTTCTGCATGGGTTTTCTCCAGGAGCTCTGGCTTCTTCCCACAACTTGAAATCATGCAAATAGGTGATACAGAGATACAAACTGGTGAACACTAAAGCCCAGGTGTGAATGTGTTTGTATCTGTTGTGTGATAAACTGATGACCTGATTTATGGTCACATATAAAACAGAGCTCAATATACAGTCTAATAAAAAAAAACATTTCAAGATTAAATTCCCATTCAAACCTGTAATTCACGTTATGCTGTGCAAACAACCGAAACCCTGGAAAGAAGAAATTAATCATGTCTGTTAAGCCAGTGTCATATGATCGGAGAGAAAACCTGCCTTAAAGCCACCTGGCAGAGTTCAAATGTAGTTAGAGAAAAAGTGTGGTAAAGGATGATTTCTTAAACCAATATTTAAATAAGTAAACTCAGTCTTAGATGATGTGTAACTAAACAAATGTTATTCTTATGACCTTTAATGCTAACAAAATAGTATTTTATTTTTATATAGCCTAGAAATAATATGCTCACTAAATCCTAATCTCCATGACAGCTGTTTACCATACAGATGTTCAGGTTAGAGACTGTGTTCTTTTGTTTTTAGACATTAAAAAATGAATGATGTATGTAAAAAGTACTCAGGTCTTTAAATGTGTGCAAAATCAGAGAGCAAATTTCTGGCTAAATTCAGAGTGCTAGTAGAATTTCATGTCTGTTATGACCATTCTGTCTCAAGGCTGGTTTATACAGAAGCATTTTAAACAGCTGTCTGAGTCGAAGCTTGGCATTTATGGGTTTGCAGAAATAAAAATAAAAGCCGCTATACAAAAAAACAATAACCCCTAAATTATGACTGCTAGAAACACATATTCCTATGTTTAAAAGGTTGTGGTTTAGAATGTGGTTAATCTTAAAAGGTTCCATCTATAAACTAGATTCATTTGAGCAGCAGAGATGTAAACCAACTACTTGAGCATAAAATAACCACTAAAATTTAGTTTTTGTTTGTACATAAGCAGTCAACGGCTCAGCTGATCCACTGCGATGTTGTAGGGAACCATAAAGCCTTATCATAAAGGATTTCTAGATGTCCACAAGTGCAAAATAAAGGCAGAATGATGTGTTCAATTAATTATTGGACCTACCTGAGGGGAAATTTGGCTGTGAGCAAACTGCTTTTTATCTACAAAGCTACTGTGAGGTATTTACAGCTTCCTCTTGGTTCCAGTCAAATGCAGTTTCCTTTTTTATATAATGCTATTTCACCATTTTTTGTGGTTATGTACATTTAGAACTACCACATGAAACAACATGGAACATCTCAATATAGTGGATTAAACAAATACTTTCACTAGATGATCTTAATTACTCTAATTTGTATATTATGTCTGGATTTGGATAGTGAATGATTATGAACATCTGTACTGCAAAACTCACATACAAACCATAACAAAGGCAATGCTACTGTTGAACTGAAGTGATATTAAGTGTTAGGAAAATGGACATAGTTGTTAAAAACTATGTAGTTAGGTGCCAAGCTGTAAACATGTGGAAGCAATTGTGGGTGGCATGCGAGATCGGTTACCTTAAGGGTTAGCAGAGGTTCCTTGACTGCTGAGACAGAAGCCAAGTTTGTTTCCACACTCAAACTCATGACACTCCACCCTTTTCACAGTACGTCTGACTTTAACAAGAGACAACACCGCTGTACACCCGCTATTTCCCTCAAGGTCTCTGCCAGAGAGTATAAAAGGGGGATGCATCAAAATTTCAACTATTAATCTATTAAAAGTTGCTTGCTCATGAACAAATCTAGGACTGCAATATGGAGGACTGAAAGCACGTTGCTGGGAGGGGTCAGCAGGTGATTGATACTATTACACTGTGAGGACTAAGGAAGGGCATAAATAGCTGAAAGAAGCATTTAGATCCTGCAGTCTCTGAAAGCCCAGGCACAGGTGACTTCCAGCTCACTCCTCCAACATCAAGCTCTCTGCAAATCCAGTATGTAATATTTATACTCTGTTAATAACTTAAACGCTATGATGATGCTGCTGAGTTATTCTTCAGTTTTACAGTTGTACATGTTGGTGCAACAGTACTTGAGAATGTAAGTCTGTACAAGAATAGAATTAAATAACAACTTAATATGTCATTGATTTAAGTACTGCAGCTTCATTGGTGCAAAAACTAGACTTACACACAAAAGATAAAAACAAATATGCTGCATAGTAAAATAGTTTATAGTTTGTATCAAAAACATAATACATCCATAATAGAGGACTGATTTTATTATAATATTTTTACTAGTATTATGTACATTTTTGTAAATAAATTAACTGCATTATGTGTTAACTTTTTACACCAGTGCCAGAATGTTTGAATAAGACAGTAATAAATTCATATTTTCATACAGTTCTTAGGTTAAGTAACTAGGTGACCTTATCTCACCTACATAAATGCTAAGAATCTACTTTAAGTACCAGCAAAAGCATAAATAAAAATAAAGTTTGTTTTAGAGTTATTTAATTTAAATAAATGAAACAATTTTTTATTTTTCTATTAATGTAATTTGCATGATGGTCATGTATGAATGTTATTTAGGGTTATTGTAGTCACATTTCTTTTATTATTATTCCTGTTTAAAAATATACAATTGATGTGGCTTTACTGCCGGAATACCCTAAACAGAAAACCTTATTCATGCAAATACATTTCTTTTACAAATTAATTATCTTAGTAATTTAATGTTGTTTGCAACCGGAACTATTTACAACATGTGCATTCGAATATAATTGTCAGTATTATTTTCCAGAAAATTAGCAACAGAAATGATGAAGACTGCCTGCGTGAGAAGCTTGCTACAGTGTTTAACGCTGACCCTGCTGAGTGAAATCACTGCCATGCCTCTGAGCAAGGTGGACTCCCTGTGCTCTGCACCATCTACAGCCAAGTATAGACTGACGTTTACGGGCAAGTGGAGCCAGACGACTTTTCCCAAGCAGTACCCTGTTTACAGGCCCCCTGCTCAGTGGTCTCCACTTATTGGTGAGAAAAAATCATTTAAATGAGCAGTTTTAGAGCTTTTTAAATGAAAAACAAATATTAAATATATAATATAAAAGCTGCTTTTTAATGGAATAAATTTGATTCAGAAGGTTATAGTCATGCATATTACAGTTATTTTATATTTAGAACTTTATCAAAAACACTAAATGTTTAAACCCTGGGTCTGCCATGTGTCACTTAAAAAACATTAAGCTGATTGCATAGCTTTATAAATGTAATGAAGGGCAAATATGATCTTAATGAATCTTAAACTTTTTTAGGGGTAACTCACAGCTCAGACTATCACATTTGGCAAAAAAGCGAGTATGCCAGTAATGGGGTGAGAGAGTTCTCAGAGAAAGGAGAGGCTTGGACTCTTATTAAGGAGGTGGAGGCAGCTGGTGAGCGCATCCAAAGTGTATATGGCCTTTTTTCCAGCCCAGCTGTGCTTTCAGGAACTGGCCAGGCTAACACAGAGTTTGAGGTCTATGCCAGGCACAATCTTGTAAGTACTAGGTATTTTATGATATAATTTAATTTATCTCATGTTGAATCATACCAATAAACTTATACTTTAAATGTATTAATTATTTTTCTGATTTTAAACTAAAATTTAATGTAAAACCTGTTTAAAGGCACTGAACTAAAGTAGTATTATCAGTTTCATTAATTAAGTCAGAACGACTAACGTATAAATTGGAGACAATCAATAATCACAGACAGCAAACTTAAATACAGTTTTTTTTTCCAGTTGTCCTTCATTGTAAGGATCGTGCCAAGTCCTGACTGGTTTGTTGGGGTTGATAGTTTAAATCTATGTGAAGGAGATCACTGGAGAGAGAATGTAAGTCTTGATCTGTATCCTTATGATGCGGGCACAGACAGTGGGTTCACATTTTCTTCACCCAAATTCGAAACCATTCCCCAAGACAAAGTAGCACAGGTAAGTCAAAAATAATAGGATTTTACCTTTTTAGACAATTATTAAGTTTACAAATCTTAATATCTAAATTCATTCTGTTTTTATTGTCTTTCTCAGATAACATCTTCATTTCCAAGCCACCCTGCAAACTCTTTTTATTATCCACGACTGAAGCATCTCCCCCCAATAGCCAAGATAACACTTACCAAAATCAAGAATAAACATATCTTTACTCTACCAATTGAACCTACACAGTCCAATCAGATTCCCACAGGGAATGAGATTGATGAGTCCTTCATCAGTAAGTCTTAAATTTAATACTATAATATCAGAATATTTCAATAGGTTTGCATTATGAGCTTAAATTGTTTATCGTTTATGATCTTTTGGTATGTCAAGTTCTGCTTTGCACTAAATAAACATGATTTTAACTTTTATCTGAATATGGTTTAAACATTTTTAAACTCACAATTATAATAAGGTCACAAGTATTGCTTTTATGCTACTACAAAGATTATTTTATTTTAAAAGATATACCACTATGTTCTATCTGTGTAAAACTAACTATAAAGTATAAAATATCAGCCTGAAGCTGAATTACACAAAAAAGAAACTCACACTAAAAATTTTGCTCTGCCCTTTTCATTTAAAGTAATGGATCTGAAATTACTTCACAGTGACAGTTTACAGCATAATGACAGTCTCATTCTGCCTCCAATGACGAAGTGCACGTGTTGAGATTTGAAAGGAACTTATATGGGGATCAAGTGTGGGCCTCTGATGAAGTGTGTCAGGAGAAACATTTATTCATCTCCACAGCGACCAAAACAACAAACCCAAACAAGATTAGGGGGGTTGATCCGTTCGCAGGTTTTCTGCCAATCAGCAGTCAGGATTCGTTTATCATGGAAACTAATGACATGTCCAGTCCTGCTTTTATCTGGATGTTCCAAAGCTCTGTTTTCCTCTTTTTAAAGAACTTAGTATGTCATAGTGATCAACGATTTACAATAGTGACATCTGGACGGCAGTGCAGATGAGATGTTGTAGATTACCTCATGTTGCTTACAGGTTAGTTGAAGCAGGGAGCAAAAAGTGAGAAATTGAATCTGGAGACTGTAAATGTCACCAGTTAGATTAAAATCACTTTTGTTTAACTCTTAGCATCTTTATTATTACATTTATTTAAGCTGATTACAACTGAAACACAGGGTCAGGTTAGTTTCCTAAACTATTTTTTACCAAGAAACCCTCATAAGAGACAAACCTGAGGACATACAGAACATTAATCAGTCAATGTTCTGAGACCCAGTCAGAAATATTGGTAAAATATGAATCTTTTTCTGTTATTAATTTGCTAAGCAGATGTTTGTTTGTTTTCAGATACCCCTCTTGACTGTGAGGTCTCTGCTTGGTCACCATGGGGATTGTGCAAAGGTCAGTGTGGTGAAGAGAAAGGTGTGAGATATCGCACCCGTTACATTCACATACAACCAGCTAACAATGGTGCTGTCTGCCCTCCTCTTGAGGAAGAGAAAACCTGCGTACCTGACAAGTGCGAGTGAGAATCTTCTGTGTATTGACCATCAGTCCATCTTCTCTATTTTGGCATATTTAAGGAACATTCAATAATATTCAAAATGAAAATCTTATGACATCACCATGTTGGGTAATATACCAAGTAGTCTGTTTGATTGGGTTCTAGATTTTTGTAGTAACACTTTGTGAAATCTATTTGGGTCGATCTATTTGGGAACATTGTACAGCGTTTCTGGTATTTTATAGAGTTATAACTTTAAAATAGTCCCCTTGGTTTTATTTATTTTTTTAAAAAAGAAGAAGAACTGGACAATGCTGATCAGGAAACGCATTTGTACTACAGTACAAACATCAAACTTCGCCCTCGGAAAACTTCGGAAAACTATTCCGCCCTCTGGTGGAATAACTGACAAAGCACATGCTGGTATTTAATACTAGCATCTTCTAACGTACATTCACATTTGTACTGTATGTGGTTTAAAGACATGTGTTATTGTTTTGTGATGTGCTTTTTTAAATGAATATTATGTATTATTGCCGAAGATGTACAAATTGTAAATATTAATAAACAGAGTTTTTCTGTGATTAAAAGTTCACTTACTCTCTCTTTAAAAAATATTTTGCTAAAACTGCCTGCTCCTGCTGCTATTTTCTAGTTTGGAAATCATATATATATATATATATATATATATATATATATATATATATATATATATATATATATATATATATAAAATACACATAATTCACATAATTAAGACAGTCACATTACGCTCATGTGTAAAGTCATTGTTATGTGTTATGTTTGTCAACCACATTTTGACAGAAATTTTAATAAGTTAACTATTTTGACTTTATCAACACCTTTACAGCAAATGCTTTGCTCTTATCACCTTATCCTTTTAACCTTGTTTAAGTCTGAAGCGGTGCAGGTGGAGAATTCACACTCAAATAGCACCATACTGGTGTAGTTTGTATCATTTTAGTTATATAGTGTTTAACATTAGGTATACAGCAGCATATTTTGGGTATACAGTATTTAATACAAACAGCTAAAAAAAATACGATGAGTTTAGCTTTTACTGGTCTCATAATTCTGGGCTTCTTCACTTTGGCTCCAGCTATGTATTTTGATTTAGAGCAGCAAAAGGAGAAGTGTATAATTGAAGAGATTCCTGAGGGCACGCTTGTCACAGGTAAAGATGTTTACCTATATATCTGTAAATGAATATGCATGTAAATATGCATATGTTTTTATAAATACTTTATATAGAACATTTAATAAACATTTCTTATTAATTTTAAATAGATATTTTTTTTTATGTACAAGGTTTCTAGCCATATCTTTGAAATATAACTAGTTGCACATTAACTCTAGATGTGTTGTTTTCACTTTTAAAGTGTTGACAAGTACTATTTTTATATCAAATCTAAACCTGAACTGTAAAGATATACACCTGTCAAATGTGTAAAAACGCATACATGTTAAGATGCACTGATTTTCTGTGCTATATAATAAGCATTACGATTAAATGTTGATATAATTAAATCAGATCACTGGCCTATCAGCACTTTACAGCCGCATGAATTACTTCCACTTGTGTCTTTTTTAATCAGGTTATTTTCTATTAGAACACTGGAATAACCAGCAGGACGTCTCTCTACACCTCGGTTTAACTGTCACAGTTAATGACCCAAACCATGAGGTTAGGCCTTGAGGAAAAAAAAAAACTGTACAGCTTACTACATTGTTCTTTCTGCTAAATTTATCACTACATGCTGTAGGTTTTGCTGATGAAACGCTTTGGAAAATATGGAAAATTCACTTTCACCTCTCATGCCTCTGGTCAGCATTTCCTCTGTGTGAAATCTAACAGTACAAGATTCTCTGCATTTGCAGGAGAACGACTGGTATGTTACTGTTTAAATTTTTTAAAGTCCACATTGTACATCTTTACACATGTTCTGAGGACTGGCACACTCACCTCAAGGTAAAATTATCCTGGGATTAAATCCTAGCGCAGAAGGCCAAGGATTTGTATGTTTCCCAGCTCCTGCCAATAATAAACATCAATTACTGGCTCTTTGTTTCCCTCTTGTGGTTAAAAATGACAAGGCACTCAGTTCGCAAATATGTAAATGGTCAAAAATAACAGATATTGTTAATAATTACAGGCAGTACTATTTAATAATATTGTTTAATAATACTATTATTAATACTATTAAATAAAAATACCGGTAATGCCACAAAAAGAAATAAAATCCCTAATCCCTAATTGTGTAGAAAAGCAATCTTTCTCTTTTCATCAGAAGGTACATCTGGACGTGCAGATAGGAAAACATGTCAAGGATCCCAGCACTGTCAGAGCTGAAGACACTGTTAAAAGCATGGAGTTTAAAATACGCCACCTAATCGACCAGCTTAACTACATCAGCAGACAGCAGGACTTTCAGAGGGTAAAGGGGAACATACCAAACACCACTATTTTCCAATAATTAAACCAAAACACTTTTTTTTAATGATCAATTATTATAAAGTAATGATGAAAGCGGAACGGTTACTACAGTGTTGGATATTTGTATTATTTTTTTAATGTTTTACTTCTACATTAATAGTTTTTTTCTGTTAAATGATTGTTTGTTCAACATTTACAGTTGTTTTTCTAATCCATTGTTAAAACTTTGCTTTACTGTCACAGCAACGAGAGGAAACCTTTCGCCAGATGAGCGAAGAAACAAATGGAAATGTTTTGTGGTGGGCCTCGATCCAGACCCTCATTCTACTCACTGTTGGTTTCTGGCAAATGAAAAGTCTGAAAGTCTTTTTTATAGAAAAGAAGCTAGTTTAAAATGTTTCTACCTCTCTCTTCAAATACAGTGGTGTCAACTGATATAATAAAAATATTACTATAAAAACACATTAAGTGCATTAATTCACATCATTGAAAATATATAATTGCTTGTTTTTATTAGAATGTGTTTTTTTTTTCATATTTTTAAGACATGTATAATAAAAATAAATCATGCAGAAAAACAAACATGTTTAACACATGTCTACGACTCGAACCTGCTGCCGAATAGATGCAAGTTTGTGGAATCGACTCGACCAATTGAGTCAAATACTTTGTAAAACTAACAAACATACTTATGTTTTTTTGTTAGTGGTAGTTTAGATCTCTAATAAATGTTTCTGCAAATATACAACAATAACTTCACATTAAGAATTTATTGCTTGTTTGGCCTGCGTTTTAATGCCTTAAATGTGTTTAAGGCACGTAAATCGAATTCTATACCGGCCTGTGATTTTGAGGAACCGATTCACTGAGTAGTCTATGCAAATCGCTGCCCGCTAGAATCACATGTGGTGTCGACTCTGAATCGGGATCTTGACAGTCATGTTGGCGCGCTTTGTCCGAAGATTCAAGTCCTAAAACTAAATACGATGATTTATTTTAAATGATTTATTTTAAATGATTTAATTTAAATGATTTATTTTAAAATGATAGTTATGTAAAAAAAATATACAGCAAGTACACTGTTCTTTTAAAAGTAACCTGTCACGATCAGCTCGATGAAGGCTGAGATACCGATTTATGAACTTGCTAGCCAACTTATATATTTTATAGCTCGCTGATTTATGTACACATTGGTTTTAAAACAGTGGAATTTGATATTTAATTCAACAAGACGCTGGAAACCCGCAGTTGTAGATTTAATGACAGTAGGTGCCGTAGGTTGAAAGATGGTTGATTGGGTTTGTTGTAACTCCTGCTTTAAGCCTTTAGGTCGTGACCGCCAGCTGGCTCTGACCAGCTGCGGCCACATCATCTGCAGTGTGTGTTTCCAAAAAGGTAAGTTTTTTATTGAATGCAGATAAAGTTAGTAATAATGCTGTATGAAGGGCCAGTTCATGGTATTCCAATCAGTTTGTCAGTGTAAAGACTAGTGTCATCAGTTTAGATGGGGTACTATCCACCTGTTCTGTGGTACTATTGGGGTCCTGACCATTAGAAAACAGAGTAAAGGGGGCGTACACAGTAAGTAATGTAGTCCATTAACAGATGGACTACAGTCTGGAATTGTAGGACTACAAAGTCCATCTTTACGGTATGTGAAACTGATAACATGGACGTGTCCAAACTTTTGACTGATATTATATGTCACACAGTATAAGACACCACTGTTCAATCATTTTAAATTCTGTACTTGGTGCAGGAAAGGAAGGCGAGTGTCTGATTTGTAAAGCAAAATGTCAGCTGGTACCTCTGTCAGACAAAGTAAGGAGCATTTTCATCCTTCCTGAGGTCCTTCTTCCTAAAACCCTCCTCTCATTGGTCACGGTGATGTTTATTGTGTTTCAGAGCAGCTCGGAGGTCAAGGCACTTTTCTCAGACGTCAATTCAAGATCAGTTAAATACTTCACAGAGATAAGCAAGGTGAGCATCACGTGATGAGATGATGAAAAACAATACCAGAGTAACATTTTAATTGACATGGAATGACGTCCATGTCAAGGTTCTGCAGTTCCAGTCAAGACACAAGAACAGGTTGTTGGCACATTATCAGCAAGAGATGCAACAGATGTCAAAGTGAGGACACTGTAACTGGACATTACACTACAATGGATTCTTGATTTGTTGTTAATAACATCAGTTATTATTGTATCCATAGGAAGATTACAGAGCAGAGTGCCTACATATCAAAGTTAGAGGTAGCTCTTCAGCAACAAAGGTACTGCTCAACAGATTTCACTGGTTTTAACTGATGAGGGTTTTGCTCAACATCCCACATTAACAACTTTCAGCTTGATATCTTAACATCCTAAACTTTGAGATACAACAAACAATTATTATTGTAAATAATTGTGTTGAGTATTTTTTGGATATATAGTTTAAATCACATAAAAACAAAGATGTTTGAATTCTAGGTTGGGATCACAGCCCTGTAAGGAATTCCAGTTATCAGATCGCTTTAAACCAGGTCAGGTTCATGCACCATGTCAAGTTTGTTCAGAAAACTCCTTATTGCTGAACTTGCAGTTCAGCAATTTAATAAAGCAACATTTAATAAAGTAAAAACTAAATTTCTTTGTAGGATGTTAAATAAACCCTTTTTTTTCAGTTCACATTTGTTCTCCATCTACACCAGGAGTAACAAAAATCCCCTACACCTCTCCAGTGTCTTTCTCTCGTCAAGTATCCAGTAGCAGCTTGTATGTACCAAAGACACACAAATCTGCATTGCAGTAAACTGTTAATATATACTACATACTGTAAGGAATCATTCCATTTTGATGAAATGAGCTGATTTCAGCATTTGTTGCAGTGTTGACATATTTTAACATATTATTTCAGTTCATTAAAAGCTGGTAATAATAATTTAAATGTAAAGGTATAATATTTCAATTAGGGTGTACTAATTTTATATGTAATTATGATTAAATGGGGTAGCAGTAGCAGTAGTGAGCTAGTTAGTTATCTCACATCAAGGCAGACCAGACCTGGGTGGGATTACTAGGCAGGACACACAGGGTTATTTCACTGCGGAATGTTCTCCCCATTTTTGAATTGTCTTGCCCTAGAAGTTCCAGATTCCCATGTGTTGTCTTTATTATTTTTGTGTGTATAGTTGCATGCTTTCTGTATTATTTGGATTTTCTGAGCAAGTTGCTTGAAGGCACTTTGGTATTTAATTAAAATTGCTTCATGTGGCAATGGAGGCATTTGTGATCATGAACAACACACAACACCCTTGTTATGCAGTTGCATAGATGCAGAACTCGAACTCTTTCTTTTGATGTGATCAGAAGTAAAATTGCAGAAATGATTTTCAATTGTCTGCAGTCAAGCACAACACTCCCAACTCTATGAAACGAAGCCAGATAAGAGCGCGTCACACTTATTGTTACATTTTCAGTCCCCTTCTCTACAGGGTTAAAAGGACCCATTTCCAAACCACTGTGATTAAATGTGTTGTAATGTCTTGCCCAAATAGTCCACAGTCTTTCCATTTCCCCTCTAGCACTAAGTAAATGGTTGACACATGGGGAGTTCAGGCGCAGTGTTTGCGCTACGGTTAGATAGATGATAGGGGTAGACTCCAGCATGGTCCTTTGCTCCTAAAGCACAACAATACTTCACTGTGAGACAGAAAGGTGATCCTTCTCATGTAAACTCAGCATATCCTGCCTCTGTTGATCTCAGAACCTTATTAGTGCAGAGTTGTTTGTATAAGCTTAGCTGTAATGGAGTAGGTGACCAGCAGTGGGCTGTGGCATGGCAGAGTTGATGATTTAATACTTTGGGGGTTTACTTTTAATATGTCTACTACTGTGGTTGCTTTAATAAAAAATCCACCACTATATCATGGTAACCGTAAAGTAAATCCCTTTTTATTGATGTGCAGCCAGGAGAAGAGAAGGACAGGGGCTCTGTAGGACTGCTTAGTGCTTTGGGGGTTAAACTAGCGCTAACACAAGAGGGCACTCTAGATTTAAATTTTACCCTTATGTGTGAGCTACATGTAAATAATTTAAATATAATAAATACATTTAATCTCATTTGTAAACCTGTGATTCACAGTCCTGAGAACTAAATACACATTAACAGATTAAATTAAGACTATAACCCAACATCCATGATTTTGTGTCATATTTGTATGTACATTTATTTATTAGTATTTGTTGGGTTATGCCATAATGGTCAGTTCACTCCAATATAAGCAACAATTTATGATCTGTAATACCTACACCCACGAGCCACCATATTGTACATCTTCTTGTGTCTGCACTTACGTATCTTATCATTCCATATAGACACACTACATAGTTCTACAGAGCAGGAGTTATTTTGGTGGTAGATGATTCTCAGGACTGCAGCACTGTTGCACTAGTATAGATGGATCAGAGTCAGAGATGGCAGTGGTGATGGACTTTTTAAAACAAGTCCACTCATTGTGCCTTGCATCGACACATCTGTCTCATTACTTTGCTTTGCAGATGCAAATAAAGCATGTTTTTACCGCTTTTTTACCCTAATTATTTCTCATTAGGGTTGAAAGCTTAAATGGGGACAACAGAGCTTTTTCAAGTAAGGTAAATGAAAGAACATGTTAAAAAATAGAGCTTTGGAGTCACAATAATGTTGTGATGTCATAATTTATAGCTGATATTTATGGATTTTTTAAACTATTACGGAGCCATAGTGAAAACACTGTGTAGTAAACAAAGTGTACCACCCACCGCTATGCCAGATGTTTTAATATCTATTTTCTTTTTCTTTATATACAGCCTGCAGTTTCCAGTAGCATTTCCAGACTTTGTCTCATCAGCCCACCACAAGATGGCCGAATAGGTTAGCCTTTACTTTCAGAACTATTCAGACTTCCAAGCTCCTTCTGTTAAATAAACCTGTGTTATGTATTTGATATATATTAATATATTACAATTATGCATGCGGATTGCAAAACATGGTTTTGCTTGGTTTTTGACATGTGCGTGAGAACAGAAATAATGTTGTATTTTGGTTAGTTAATTAGTAGCAAATTCTTTAAAGACATGACTAAAATCATAAATTTAAAGATCAAAGTGGAAGTCTAAAGCCAGAAAACATGCACAATGAATTAAGGAAGAGGAGGAGAACAATAACCCCGGTGGCTTACAATGCATGTGATGGGAACGATGAACCGCAACCTTTAGGTAGTTTAAACAAATGAGACAGTAACGAGGTAACCAATAGCAAATAATAGCACAAATACAGGACAGGTCAAATTCTTCTGGGGACATTTAAATGAGGAACGTAAAGCTTTTTTCAGGCAGCTGTTTTTATTAGATGCACCTCTTTGGTCCAGTACTCATGGTCCCACTCAGATGTAGTTCTTTGTTCTTTGATTTGTTTTTCTACACACATTAGTACACATTAGTTTGTTTTTCAAATAATGAAAAACATTACAGGTCAAATAAAATTTAGGAGGTGGATTATCCCTAGCACTGCAGTGACAGAGAATGTGTTGAGTTAGAATAGATCAGATACAGCTGTGCTACTAAAGAATTGCTGAATATTTCCTACCTCATGATCTAAATTAATTTGAAGTGATGTGAATCCCTTGTGAACAATACTAAAGAAAATAATTTGTTCAATAGGAACAGTACCTCAACGATCAGGGAGCCAGAACACCATGGGCAGT
This sequence comes from Corydoras sp. C115, assembly GCA_019802505.1. Lineage (NCBI taxonomy): Eukaryota > Metazoa > Chordata > Actinopteri > Siluriformes > Callichthyidae > Corydoras > Corydoras sp. C115. Next base: position 2,495,980 of record JAFMOC010000029.1, read on the forward strand.
CACTCTGTACTTGGTGCCACTGTCAGGTATTTATTTTACTCTAGTAGATCATTTTAAGATCCTATTCTATTTACGGAATGTAAATGTGATATATGAACTGTCTCTGTCTGCAGTAGGGGACTCACCAGCATCCGGAAGGAGTCTCCGATGGCCTCGCCCAGTAACATGTCATATCGTAGAGATTCACAGTGGGACATCCCGGTGTTCAGAGTGCCCCCAACATACAAATACCCCTCCATGTCCTCTCTAGGACCTCAGTCATGAAACATCTGTTCATTAAGAGGTCACAATGATATATATTGTTGTATTGATTGTACAAACCCTAAAAACATATTTTCAGCATAAACATCTACAAGTTTGTAAATGCTGCTGAAGTACGAAATGTGTAGAGTGATTTGTAATAACCATTCTGCTTTTTTTTTTTTTACATACTTTCAGTTTAACTTGTGCTTCAGGGTTTAATATAATACCCATTATATGTTGTTTTTTTCTTTTAAATGTCTTTATAGTAATCAATCACAGACCTGGCATGAATGTGTTGTGGGATGTGAAAAAGGGCTTTACTATGCTGTACTGTGATTCATTGTGTGTCATCCGCACCTGGGAATCTACCGAAAGAATGTTGTATTCCCTAGCTGGATTAACGGCATTTTACTGAATTGTTTGAACATAGTTCTACTTTAATATACAGGTGATTGTTAATTGGATTTTGGGACGTTTCCTTAAATTTTCTTATGTAAGTCTTAACAAAGTCTTTGTACCAAAGCAGAATGGCAGCAATAAAACTCAAACCATTTCCTTAAAGTGAAATCAGTGCATTCCCTGCATCCAATTACAGTGACATACCGCAAAGCCAGTATGAGTCACTGCAGTAGCAGCGATCAACCTGTCACTGTAAGGCATGAAGTGAAGGTGTGTGAAGAGACATGATGCTAAACATGTCATCGCCCTAAACGGCTTGTGTAACATGGCAGATATGACCTATTAGAACAACCTCAGCAGTCATTATTTGATCTCTCAACAGCCTAAAGATATAAAAGTCTCTTTTTACAATGTGTGGTTCAGCCTGTCACAACCGCACTTAAGATATACACAGAGAGATGAGAAGTGCTTAAGTGCTGAGTAACCATTTTACTGCTTATAATTAGATTATTATTATTTAAAATGCTTATGAAACAGTATTTATCACTTCACTATGATTCTGTACCATAAAATAATACAGTATAAATCAAAAGTTTGGACACACCCTCTTCTTGCTACACTCTCTATTTCCTCCACTTATATAAATTGACTTTGTAGTTTTACAATTTCAAACTAGTCCATCTGTTTTATTGTTTTTGTTAGTCTCCTGTTGGTTTTCTGTTCACAGATCACAGAACAGGTATCATTTGGATGGTGGATTGTTTATTGTCAGTTCTGCAGTGACACTGATGTGGTGAGGAGGTTTTAGTGCAGCAATGCTGCTGTAGTTTAATTTCTCCACCCCAGTGACACTGCTGGGATAGGAATAACGCACCAACCAAAGTATTACTTGCTCTCTGGGGTACTACTATTAGGGTCCCGACCATTAGAGTAAAGGGGGACATACACAGTGTATACTGTAGTCCACAAACAGATGGACTAGTCTGGAATTGTAGAACTACAAAGTCCAACTTTACAGTAAGTGGAATAAGAACATGGACAAAAGGAGATGTGCAAACATTTGATTGGTCTCTCTCTCTCTCTCTCTCTCTCTCTCTATATATATATATACTTTCATTCATTATCTTCCGCTTTGTCCTATATTAGGGCCGCGGGGTTCCCCATGCCCATCCAGGGGAGAACGTTTCGGGCGCTGTGCAGATACACCCAGGACAAGATGCCAATCTATCGCTGGGCACACACTCACACAGACACGCACACATGCACACACTATATGGGGCAATTTGGAGAACTCAGTTGACTTGATATATGTTTTTGGACTGTGGGAAGAAACCGGAGAACCCAGAGGAAACCCACGAAGAGAACATGGAAACTCCACCCAGATGGGGATTCGAACCGGGAATCCCTGAGAGGCGAACGTGCTAACCACTAAGCCACCATGCCGCCCATATATATATATATATATACATATACATATACAGGAGGACACAGACAGATAGGTTCACTTAGCTTTCTGCTACCGTTCATAAAGGCCTCTGGTGAGACCCACTTTAAAAACTCAGGCTAGAAATAGTATTGGTTACAAAATGTTTAAACTGAGAAACTCCAACCTCATACTGGTTATCAAGTTACAATTAGATTAAAGAACAAGGCATGTTTTTGTATAGAGCTTTTGGTTCATTGCATGCACACAGTTGTTAGCTGTTTGTAAAAGGGGTCAAATAACAGGAAACATTCCTTTTTGTAATGATTGCTAATGCAGCAGAAAGATTTTGTGATCTTGAAGTGATCTGTTTCTAATTCCTCATATCACACTATATTACAAATCACTCTACACTCACTCCGCACTTAACAATGTCTTTCTGTCTTACCTCTGTGCATGTAAGGTTCATTCTGGTAATGGCACATCTGGTTGCTGTTTTCCCTTGACGTTGTGGTATACTTTGTGTGGGGCTCTGTGTGTGTGTCTGTGTGTTTGCAGGAGGAAGAGTGTATGTACAATAATCACTTCCCACAATTACTTGAACAGGGGAAAAAATCTCTGCAGGCAGTTAAATTTCCAAGCTGCTCACCTCCATGGAATGCAAAGGCAACTTGCAAAATTGTGCTTAAATCTTACTATCTTGAATACACCATAAAAACTGAAGGGAGTTTAAAACTCTTAACATATCAAGATGTTTCATAAAGACTGTAAAAAAATCTGTTCGATAACATTCTTCTGAATATGGTATTAGATCGACTGCCTGGAATTCAGCGTGTTAAATGTTCAGAAACCAGCACTTGCAGATTAAAACCACTAGAGGGAGCGCAAAGCACCGTTGGCAAATCTGTATAGGTAGTAATACGTACTTAGTTGAAAGTGTTGGCACGCTTGCGCACGCACGCACCTGGTGCTCATTAGCCGTCCATATGTAGAGAAATGAAGTGGTAAAATATATGGGCCAAACTGCCTCTGGCTTTGGAGTTCAAACAACACAAATCTGAAACAGTCAATATTACTCTGAAGTCAAACAGAAGAGAATAGGTGATCCGGTCCAAAGGGCATGAACATTAGCGCTTGAACGTTGGCATCTCGGTATGCAGCGTTTTATTGCACTGCTACAAATCAAGTCTGGACCGGGCATTAAGTTACCTCTGGCTAGGGGCCACTTGACGAGCTCCTCAAATACCCATAATTGAACATAAGAATACATATGTTGGGCTTATAAAGCCGACTCACCGAGAGACGATTGAACAATGGCTTAATTGTGTTGTACAGATGGAGCGGCATGCAATCGAGTAAGGCAGCTATTAGGATAAAGCTCTTCGTGACAGAGGCAAGGTGTAGCAGATTTGGGCCGGAGGGCCAGATTGAGGGGAGATTTAAGAATCCAGCCTTTTGGTTCCAGTACCATGCAAGAACAGACTTTCATTCAAGTGGAACCAAATGAATCTGGATAAATAGTTGGATTTAAACATTCAATTCTGCAGTAATTGTTATAAAGCTAGTTTTAGCATGCAGTCAGTTCTGAACAGTTCTGAAAGCTACAGAGAAAACATGCAAACTGGACGTTTTTGCACCACTCATACCTTACCAATCCCATTTCTACACACACACACACACACACACCTACAGAGCAGGTATTATTGAGTAGATGGATGTTTTTCAGCACTGCAATAACACTGATGTGGTGCATGATGTGGAGTGTTAATGTGCTGCTAGAATTAAATATGACACAGCAGTGCTGATTCTAACCCATTTGAACCAGCGCAGCACACACTACCACACCACTATATTAATTTCTTTACAGAAAGAATCAACCACAAATGAGAATTGTTACTGAGTTAAAAAAGAAGAAAATTGAAAACATGTTAAAATGTTTGGAAATCCATCATTAATGAAGTATTGATTAGTGACTATTCAGGTTGCAGTTGAGCAAATATGGTTAATGTTCAGAAAATCAATTCAAATTGTTATTGAGTTCAGTGCATTTTAAAAAACAGTCTGTTGAGGTTATGGAACGGTGCTCATGGAACGGCAAATCTTTCTAAAGTTTAATCATCAGTTCCTTTGTTGTAATTTTTCTTTCGCACAGTTTTATTGCATTTAAAATCTAAATGCCAAAAAAGAAAGAAAAGCCCTGTTGGAACAGCAGTGAATGGATCATTAGAACTGTGGTCAGTGTAATGTGAACTCTATTGGTTTTTCTGAATTCCAGGACACAAAACTTGTGTGTAAAATCATACAAATGTTCTGTAGCATGTTAATGAATAAACACAGAGCATGGAATTAATATCAGATATATTCTTGTTGTTAATTGTATTAAATAATGCAAGTAGGAGGAAAATAAAGTGCAAGTTTTCAATATAACGGCAACCGTGTAATGGAACTGTACATGACCACATCAGACACAATAACTACTATAGAACAGGGAAGAAGAAGAATCTATGCACTACCACCAAAAGACTTTATCAAAGTAATGTAAAAGCAAACATTGGACTGCATAACCACTTCAAACGATCACACTAGGCAATGAATCACCGAAGACTAACACACGCACACACAGCCTTTCTGTAGCGCATGAAATTGTCCATATCACGCTGTGTAATGGTACCCTGTGTTTTCCTACGACAAATGTTCGAGCAATTATGTCCTTCAGCAGGGAACCCAATTCAAAATGGAAATGAGAGCAATTCTGAGTTATTTGCACTGTGGTTGAACAAACCGATGGTAATTTATTTGGGATGGAAGTCGGTCTTGGCTGTGCGCAGGTAAAAATTTTAAATGGTGAATAGAAAGGCCTTGCCAACAAAAACATAAGGAAAGGATGTGCCAAGCTTCATTTGCACCAAATCCATCAAACTTTGGCCCAAGAACATACAATAAACATCTGATTACATTTACATTTGTTCATTCTGGCCGATGCTTTTATCCGAAGGGAGCCAGCAAGCAGTCCAAGTGTAGAACTGAACAGTCTTGCATAAGGGGCCCGTGGTGACTTTCTGGCAGTCCTGGGATTTGGACCCATAACCTTCTGGTCAATTGTGCAGATCCTACCAAGGTTCCTTAGAATAACAAACATAAAAACGCTGGTGAATATGTAGATTTTGAATGAGTTTGTGTGATGAGGGGGTCATTTCATGGAAGTGTTTAGAGAACTTGACACAGTACTTTAACGTCTCTTTGTTTGAATGGTCTTTGTTTACTGGAACGTTACAAACCAGAAATTTGCGTTCAGGGAGCTGCCATTTATGGATCAACTAACTTTATATCATATATTGTGTCTTGTTTAATGTATATAATCTAGCTATCATAGTAAATATGTATATAATGCAATATTGTACTCTGTGCACCAAGGAGACAAGGGTAAATAAGGTGCAACATCAAATTAACAATAAAAGGTTAATTCACCATTAATCAAAACAATTGGGGAGAAATCATTTTTTAAATACAACAATAAATTTTTTTTAATAGATACAAATATTAGATGTTTTTCACCAACATAGTAAATTTGACATTGTCTGAAAGTAAGTTTTCAGATCTACAAGGAACACTGTTTAATTCTGCCCTTGGTTTCAACTTATGGTGATGTCATATCTGTCTGTCTCCTCAGTCTGTTTTCCTCGTTTTCTTTCTGTCAGCTTGCTATTGGTCTCTCTCACTCTCTGCCTTTTAGTCTGTCTTCATGTTTTTGCCTTGGAGGATTTTGTGCTCTTTGCAGTACATGACAGATAATAGACATACATGAATAGAAAGTGATTATCACTCCACAAGTCACGATCTGCCCAAAACACCAGCTCACAGTCACGTGTGTGTTTCCTTTATGTTGCCTGCAGCAACCACAGTCGCTCCGGTAGTGCATCGAAATTCACAGATCTGAAACGGACGAGGTGTGAAAAGGTAGTATTGTACATGTAAAACGTGCCTGAACTCTTAGACTCGACAGGGATTTGGAGTCATTTCCTGCACAGAGCCCGTTGAGAGTGAACGTCATGCCCTTGGGCGAGCTGTCATTGTGTTATAAGGCAGAAGAAAAAAAGTAAAAAAAGAGAGAGGAATCAGGCCTCTTCCTTTTGTATGGCCTCAGGCTGTACAAATGAGACATGGCACCTCTGAGAGATAAAGCAAGCACCTTGAAAGTCATTATTTAAAACCTTTGGTTGCTATTTTTTTAAAACAGTGTGGGTGATGAAATGATTAACACACCAATGTTCTGACCACAACATCTTGAATCGCTCATTCACAAAAAAGGTATGTTTTTTTTTCTTGATTTTGAACAATGTGGTGCTGCTTTTGCGCAAATGCAACTTTATTTTACTTTATTATTTTGTCTTTATCCCGTGCTGTTCCTTTCAGGTCTGGTTTACAGTATCATCCCTGTATTAAGGCAACAGATTTAATATAGCAACATTTTATAGCATAGCATCATTTTAATAAACGACCAGGTGGCTGTGACACAGGACAGTATGCTTAACAATGATACAGATGCCAAATATCGGGTACCGGTCCGATATTATGCTTATTAACTTGCACTCATCATATTATTCTACTACTGTAACATGGGGGGTTAAAAGACAGGAACCAAATGATGGGGCCAGCCTTAAACACTGGAAGCCGAGCTAGTGGTGCAACACTCTCAGTGACCAAGGCAAAACTGACTTAAAAAAAAAAATTAAAACCCCAAAACAAAAGTCACATCAAATGTGCAACCAAACAACATAGCAGTGCAGAGAAAATTGATACAGCATTAAAATACTGAATCCTAAATAAAATGTAACATGAACAAAATTCTCTTCAGCTTTTTAAACTATTACGGATCCTGCACATACTCTTAAAGAAAGCAAAAGGCTTTAGAAAGATTGGTAGGATTTGTTTAAAAGCATAAAGTTAAGAGGTTTGTCCTTCTTCTAATCTTCTTCCTGACTGTTATTTCCTTTCGCCTTTTCTTGGAGACCCTCTTTGAGGATCTGTGTTGCCAGCAATGTTTCCATAAGCTCATGCTAATGTAGGAGCATAACAAGGTGCAACAAGAAGCACATTTTCCAGCCTTTATATATATAGAGGCAAGAGCAGGTTTACCTAATTGCACCTGATTTGCAAATGGCTTCATGGGAACTGTAGGCAGGGGTAGGAAAAGAATTGTAGTTTCATTCTCAGACTTCTGGTTTTGCCCTCTAATGGCTAATGGAATGTAATGCACCCTAAAGCTGTATTTAGAAAATAATAAAAAATCGATTTTTGATGCGTAGATGCGTAGAATGATTGTTGTAGATTGTGTCTGACTGCAATCTGAATAGAAGATTTAATTAATTAATAAAATAATTCATTGATTAAGCTAGGTCCCCAGTGCTGAGAAGTGAACGTTCTAAACGACAAGCCACCATGCTGCCAACAATAAAAATCTTTGTCTCTTAAATAAAATTTTAAGCAAATTAAAAGAGCATCCCAACTTTTGTGGAAATGGCGTTTGTACATTTTCATGATTACAAAGTGAAATGGAACATTACGTTTGATGACATTAGTGATCATTTTTTGAAAATTACACAACCTTTGAATGTACAAACGACACGGTATTCAGTAAAGTTCATTTGCGGGCCTGTAATTCTCAGTGCGGTCCTTCGCATTTCCTCACTGCCTCGTCAGTAACCCTCGGCTGGTTTATCTCCAGAACTGGCCTTCAAACAAAGCCTGTCAACAGATGTAATAATTTCTCCCACATCACTCCACTGTACCGCTCACATGATTTTCATTGTGGCTGCGATCAATTAACAACGCACAATTACGCAAGAGAAAGACAATATTCGTGGCCTTGACCCACACCCTTTGAGTAATTACAGGAAATATGCTAAAGCAAAAGGGCGCCCCGTTGAACATTGGGCTTTAATGCGAGCAGTGTGTTCTGTCACCTGTCCGCTGTGATATTGCCATTTCCTGTACGTGCTCTGGTTTGTTTCACAACACTCCTTACTGACCTTCATGAAAGGTAGAAGAAATCCAGCTCATCCTCACTTAGCACCTTTTGCCTCTGACACCTTTACCACTTCCAGGGTGGTCCGGATTTGGGGTGCTGGGTGGGTGAGGCGCACAGGTAAAGGCGGACATGCGGCTGAGTCTTTTTCAACCAGATGCAGCTGTCCCACATGCACATGCCTTTGATGACCCTCGTGCTTGAGTGATGTCAGCGCGTCCGCCGAGAGATTCCTTTCCTCTCAGGCAGCCTTGGCAGGATGTGCAAAGAAAGGGCCGAAAGACAACACCGAGATTAGGCTGCTTTTGTCACGGTTCTGTGGCAGACTTTAAAGGCCTTGGCTCAAAGCCCATCTTACAGATTCTTTTTTTTTCTCCCCCTCCTACTTTGTACCCTCTCTTTTTTATTCTGTTTCTGCATCTCTCTCGCTCTTTTATGCAAGCAAGGTAAACATTTAAAAGGAACTGCTTGTGCTCATTATTAGGAGGGCGGGTGTTTTTATTTTTTAGCCTTTCAAATGCTTGCTTTGTTGCCGAATAGATCATTCTAGCTGTTTGAATGCAATGCAAACAGAGAGCTCATTCTTTGAAAGAAGCGAGCAGGTATTCCCAGGTGTTGTCTTCATGAACGCATGGAGTTTCCGTTTCAGCGTGACTCAATGAAGAACCTCACCGGTGCACGAATGCTTTTTCAGATTAACAAAGGGACATGTAGAGGAATGTGAAGGGATGGAGAATACACTGTGTTTATTTACTTAATCATCTCCATTAAAATTATTATTTTGCCAATCTACAGAGTTAGTGCTAGTGGCTGTGGCCGAAAAATCCACATGTAGTTTTTTACAGTGTTAGTCGACATTAGCTTTACAAATTGGTCCCTGTAGCAATTTCTGTTTAATACTTTATTATATTACCAAATATAGAGCTTTATGCCGCACTGTTATTTAATAAAGTAAATTATTGCTAATGTATTTATAAACTATTGGTCCTAAAAAGGCTGTTTGATTCCATTTGAAACACCATGTATTTTGAAGCTTATGTTTAGTACAATTAATCATTATAATAACATTCTTTCTTAGTTGACTGGCAAGTTATTTTCTGGGTTCAATTTGGCAACTATACACACTACACATGCAAAGAAACCAAAACTTTACAGAAACAAACGATTTGTCATTTTATTGGCAATGATAAAATGTTTTTAAATGTGTATCTATCTCACGAACATAACATAAAAATAGCTCAGGCTGTACAGGATTGTCCATACAAAGATTAACTATACTAACATCACATATAAATATTTTACACTTGATATATGCTACATAGCCTAAATTTCAGCTAGCTGTTTCTTTTGGTTCAAAACATTTAATGCCCAATTTAAGGTCAAAATATTGCTATTGAATAAATTACCTACACTGTGTGGACATTAGGAAAAGCTACATGCACCGTGGGTAATTTCTAACATGAAATGGAACAGAATCCTCTAAATTCTCACTAGTATAATGAACAGACCTGTGAGCTAAGTGCATTTAAAGGAATCGTAAGTTCGGCAGTGTTTAGTATACTACTGCAAATGTCTGGGTATTCACAAAGAAATACAGAATAGAAGACTTGAGAAGGCAGCGTCGGATCAGGACCGCTTTCTTTCTGTATATCAAAGCACCACCTTCTGTAAAAAACTGCTTTTTTTAGCAGTCAAAGGCATTTTACACAGTTTTTATTATTAGTGGTCAAACTACAAAAGGCAAAATGTATATTTAACGGGCTACCTGAGAGAAAGCAGGAATTTTAACTGATTGGTGTAGTACCTTTTTTACCTGACTTGAAAATGTGAGCATCGGACACTTCTTTGTAATTTTTTTGTCCAAAACTTAATGGAAAACCAGGTTTGCAACTGACTGGCAGGACATTAGAGGTATAAAAAAGTGAGAAGTCCAACCGACATCCGAATTCAACAAGTACAACATGTACAGAATAGATTCACATGCATTCCTTTAGTGAGAAATGGTAACCCCGAGTATAGAAAGCCATTTTTGGGTTTGTGCAGGTTCCATCAACACTGTCCTATATCACTGCAATCACTAAGGCGAGCAGGTAATTGTGGTTAGTGTGCAGCTTAACTGATATTTGGTGCTGGTGAAGACTTTTGGCCTTAGTCCACAAAATAAAAAAAAACATTAAAGCTAACTGAACCAGGAGGTGAAGCTTTAAAGTACATTCATTTGTTTGTCTTTTTCAGGGACGCAGTTCTGAAAACGTGTTATTGTCTTGGTCTTCTGAAAGTTTTCAACCATGTGAACTGGATTTCACTCAAGGCTTGAATTTTGTCCTGCATCACAAAGAACCTGTGATAAAATAAGCTGCATGTTCAACATGGATCACAACCGAGTGTGAAGTGTTTGTATTTTGTAGATAGTGATTAAAGATGTGGCACATTTTGCCCAAGTTCTGCACATCAAGAGAAACTTGCCACTGGTGAGGTCACTGTGGAGGACTGGAAGAAGAAGAGACCTTGACTAGCATTGGTAGTGGATGTGTTGATGCTGGTGAACCTTTCCATCTACATGTGAGTGGGTGTGTGTGTGGATGTCCGTGAAGATTTTTGGGTAGACTTTGGGACCGAGGAGAAGCTGCTGCTGCTGTTGACTCAGATACTCCTCATAGCTTGAGGAACCCAAGCAGTCCTTGTCAGGACCTGTCAGCGGCCTCTCCCTTTGGGGTTGCCGATTGCCATTGGGTAGAGCCTGGGTAGTGACAATGGCTCCTGAGGAACAGTGCTTTTTAGATTGGCAAAACCAGAGGAGGATGGTACCAAGGATAAAAATGACGCCAGCTGGAATACCAATGATGACTGGCCAAGGGAGTCCGGGGGATGAGACGGTAGGGATCGAGGGGAAGTGAGGCTTGGTGTCTGGAATGGAAAAGAGAACCAGTTTTAATAAAAAAGTTATACTCATTCATTCAAAGGTGTTGGAGGTCAGAACTCTGTGGACTGGCTTTCCCAAACTGTTGCTACTGTTGATAATTTCTATTTATATGTGACAACTGGACTGAATATAACACCTGTAATGAATGTTTAAAAGGTGTATTCTGGTAAATCTCTCTATATAGTGTAAGATAACCTTTTTTTCAAAAAGAGAGAACAAACCATTGCTTATTTTATTGCTATTAAAAGTACACAGACCTGGCAGGACGGTAAGGAAGGCACTGCGGAAGCTGTAGCCCATGGTGTTGGCACCCAGGCAAATGTACATGCCAGCGTCTTCCTCCTTGGCCCGGGTGATGAGCAGCTTGTTGAGATAGGAGCCGTCTGGTCGAGACCACACCTCACCAGTGGGCAGCACGACAAAGCGGTGCTCTCCCACTTCGATGGTGGAGTTGAACTTGTTCTCATCACCAGGCTCCACACGTTTGAGCCACTGTATGACGGGTTTCACATCACTGCGCACTTTACACTGAAACGATGTGGTGCCGCCGTAGTCCACGGTGGTGTTCACAGGGTGAGTGCCGGTCAGGATGGGCTTTGAGTTGGTGCGTTCTGTAGAGAAAAATAGAGTATATATCAAATATTGATGAGATGTACTGATTGGATACTATGTGTATCAGCTTGTCCTTTCGATCAGATAGGAGTGCGTATTCTTAATTTGTATGTTTTCTTACCAATTACTTGTTGTTTAGATCAATATAAAGCTTTGCAGCATTTTGCAGAAGTATATTTATATATATATAGATGGACAGATGTCTAGGAAACTAGGTTTATTTCAGCTCCCCCACGCTTAAACCATGGAAACACATTCAGAAAAGTCACACAGCTGCACCATTAATGTGGAGCAGATGGGAAATGAGACGAACAGAATCTTTCATTTACAGCTGACTTTACCACCATTCTGGTAAGTAACACTGCTACAGCGGGACACAGTCGCCCAGTCTGACCACTCAACAGTACCAAAGCCATTGATAAAGTCACCACTAAGTGTAGCCTCATGACTGAGCACCAACCAAATCCCAATAATTACCCAACACCAACTGTCTTTGTTTAACCTAATCCAGTAAAGTCCCAGCCTCATCCAACCTCCACTAAATTACTAGTGTCCCACAAAAACTTACATGTCGTACTCGCCTTGTTTTATGTTCTCAATTTAGCTGATGCTGAATAGAAAACAATCTGTAGTGAACTCACCAGAGCTTTTACGAGACACTTTGTTTTGGGGCCAAACAAACTAATGAAAAGCAGAGACTGAGCTTTAGGCAGACACCTTCTCCCTGCCAACACTATTAAACTGCCACATTAGGTTGGAGCCAAGCACAAGGCTCATGACTTACGGATGACTTCCACTTTGTAGGTCGCGTTTATCTCTCCGGCCTGATTGGAGACATGGCAGGTGTATTTGCCACTGTGCTCAGGGGTAAGGTTTTTTAGGCTCAGCGTCCACTTCTTCTTGCGACCCTCTCCCACCTGCTCGGGTGGCAGAGGCCTGCTGTCCTTTAGCCACACGATGTCAGGTCTAGGGTTCCCACTGGCCGTGCACTTCAGCCGCACCGAGCTGCCTACGGGCCGGGCAATCACTCGCTTCCGCATTTTAGCTGGCTGAGTAAACCTGGGACGAACTGTAGAAGAAAAGATCAGATTTTAGAATATTAAATTGACATGAAACTGAAGATTTGCTTTTCATAATAAGCTTATATTGTCTAAACTATTTGAGATACATGTGTTCAAGAAATCTATTGAAGTGCACATAAAAACATGAAGAAGAGCAGAACACATTGGTACACAAATTTACCCTGTTCTCACAAATCTGGGCGCCTACAATTGTCCAAGTTTCATTGGCTAAGTGCTTAATTTAATACACCAGTGCCAAACAAATGAAACCTCTAAATTGCAACAAGTCATATCCCAATGTATTTTTTTATATAGTGTACATCATGAGCAAAACCACTGACAATAATTTCATTATCATTATCATACAATCATACATATCATAATATTCCCTACTGACATTTTCATGATGTTTGTGTAACTTCAAACTTCTATGATCTGATCCTTTGGCAAACAAAAATCATGAAATTAACAAAGCCGCATTCCAAATGAACCTATTGATGTCTGGGTTGTACCAGACTTCACCAACAAGAAAAAAGATATATCACAGTGGATCAGCAGGCGGATGTGTCAAAGCCAATTCTCACTTTGCAAAAAGCTTAAATATTAAATTTGATATGAAATATAAACAACTATCAAAAAAGGAAAGGCTTTCTGGTTTGAAACTGCAGTTTGAATTAAGATTTTTGCCAAATCTGATCATGGAAAGGAACACAGAATACAATGCATGTCTGCCAAATTGAGTATGTTGTCTCTATATTGTATTTTAAAAAACTGACAGCTCAACAAAAACCTGCGCCCATTCCATGCTTTCATCACGAATCTCTGAATACTGTATTTTTTTTATAAAATAACATTAGGGTTGTAATGAAAGTAACCAGCAGGAGGGCTGAGGAAAAGCCACAGAGGAGGCTGATATTATATACTAAGCAAAGCGCCACCACTTGAGGGCAATTTGACAAAGCAAACAGCAGCTGCTGTGAAGTTTTACTCTGCAGTTGGTTGCTGCTTGTTTGTCCTCACAGCGCTGTCCGAACAAACAGCAGGAAAGAAAACACATTAGTGAACTCTCATCAGGCTGTCTCTCACATCACATCAGGGGGGTGTGTTTGCGAGGTATTTACTCTCCCTACACATTCCGACACAAAAACCAGCAGGCCAGGCCCTGAATAGTTCCTCAGTCGGCACAATCAGTGTAGACCTGATCTCATATTGGACGGAAGCCATAACAGGGGAATGGAATGCTTCCCCCCAAACACGACACTTAAATAGTCTGCTCCGTGACTCGTCCTACGCAATTACCAATGCAAACGCAGAGTCTATTTAGTATGTTTTCAACTGCCTTTGCTTTTATAACAGCTGCCACTCTTCTTGAAGGGCTTTCTACAAGATTTTGCAATCTGTCTGTGAATAAAGATTTCGGTCCATTCCACCAGACTGGCATTTAGAGAGGCATTTAGTAAGCCAGACACTGATGTTGGGCAAAAGTCTGGCTTGCAATTTCCTTTCTAGTTCAAAAGGTTCTTGGTGTCTTAATAGTGCAAAAGGGACAGAATTAAACACTGAAATTCAATCAGATCAAGAGGGGTGTCCTGATAATGCTTATATACATATATATATATATATATATATATATATATACACACACACACACACACACACATACACACACACACACACACACACACACACATATATATATATACACACACACACACACACACATGCTTATTCTGTACAAAACACTCCTGCAGATAAACCAGAATTTCCTTTTCATCCTGGACAGCAATTAGGACTAATAAGACTTGTGGAGATCAAAGAAGGGATCAGAGAGCTCTAGCACCTTACCCAGTTTTCCTGACAGGTCAGTGGAGAAGTCGGCATCTCCCGCTGCTCTGGCACCGTCCTTCGCTGAACTCGAGTCATCTGTACAGAGAGATGACGGGAAGAATACAGGCTTTGAAGCTAACATATCAAAGCAGAGCTCTACATTTCCATCATTCCAACACACACAAACTACGGCTTCTGTACTGATACAGACTGATTTACTGGGATCATAAAATAAAAAACAAGTGCACAGGCTATATATTTAGTTGGTGACTTTAAAAATAATGAAAACATAATGTTAATAAAAACTTTTATTTAATCAGCAAGTGGTAATGCTTTTTAGTTTATACACCTGTCATGGAACTGAATAAAATACATGAAACAATTGATTAAGAGATGTTCTTTTTAAAGCTGCAACTGTAAACAATGAGCAAGTAAAGCCTCCAGCATTAAACAGATGAACATGCATAAGTACCCTTATGCCATGTACCTTGAGTAGTTCAAATCTTTCTGTATGCATGCAATGTTCCACTCTTATTGTGTTACAGTAGTTGGTTTTCAGTCTTTATTATATTCATGGCATACATGAAGAGTGTGAAAGTGTCATCATTTCTTTAAGGTTCTGGATTGGACTGATTCACTTTTCATTGTTTTTGATTTAGACTTCAAATGAAGCAGGGTTTACATGGCCTCCTGACTTAAACTTAATGCGGAGTATGATGGACTGATGTTTCAAATTGTAATTCAATACTATTCCAATGCCTCTTACCATTAAAGTCTGTGCTACTGAATATCAAACCCCTTCAGTAAGCTCTAACAAAGAGAGGCTGACTGAATAATCATTCATGTCCAAAGCAATGAAAATAAAGTACATAAAGTGTGTAATTAAACCACAGCCGACTGAAAGGTTCGAACAGAGCTCCTTTCTTTAAGCTTCTTGTTCAAGAGGACAGCTTCAAGAAGCAGTAGTGATAAATTTCAAAAAGTATAAGTGGAAATTCAGGGCCTTTCTGCTCCTGTTACATCCCCCTCCCGCCTGCTCATCCGTTCACCACATGACTGGCATTTTCAGAGCTGTCAGCTCTTTGAACCTGTCGGCATCCTGGTTTGATCTGAGGCTGTATGCAGTTTAACACTCCTGCTGGAGCAGCTCCGGGCTGGGAGCAGAAAAAGAGCTGGCCCATCAGGCTTACAGCTTCATTACAGCTCTCCTACACCCAGCCATCCCCCTTTCTCTGAGCCTCATCTGCACATTTCAGCATCTACATAGTTTTTTGTTCACTTTTTGGGGTTTTATAAATGTCAGAACATTTACCCTGAGATTTTTTTTGGATGACTAACAATGGGTATGTGATTTGGACGTGGTTCTATGCGAGGGTTGTACTGTGCATGTTTAATATCATTCATAAAACCTCCTAAAACCCCAAACAGCAGTTTGCTGCCTGGCAGAAGCTGCAGATAAATGGATATATATTCAAGCTGGACCAAAATCCAGATTTGATTCATGTAAAATAAACAGCATTTTAAAGTGGAAAAGGTCCACGGAATTCACAATCCAGTGTGTTTAAGGAGTGACAACATGGTGGACTACATCTCACACATGCACCAGGCCAGGATGCTAGCACTTTTTAGTAGGGTCAGAATAACGGCGCTGTTTGAATAACCCCTGCATGTGTTTGCTTTTACATTTGCAGTAGAGACGGCTGCAGAAAATGGGCCTTGTTCCACAGGAAACCTGAACGCTGTGCCACTGTGGGGTTTGCTTTCTTCCCCCCCCCCCAAGATCGTCAGTCAGACTATAAGACTTGGGCCTCTCAAGGTGGTGAGTTAAACAGCTACCTAAGCTGGCTAGCATCTATGCCCTGCCAAATGCTCTCTTGAGGATAATGATCCTGATCCCTCGAGTGTGAAATGTCCAGTTTGGCAGCATGGAGTGAAAAAAATAATAAACGAGCCTTCACGTGAGGCTAATGACTCCCTGGTTCCAGAAAACTGCCTTATGATCCAAATTATTACTTCAGTGATGTTCTTAGGGTCATGTCCATCTGGTCAATGCTAAATCAAGATGTTCTGGGAGAACCATGCTAATTATACTCCCAGATTACATGTCTTGGTCGTGTCTACGATGATAAATGAGCGATACAACGGCCATCTACTTTTTTACGGCTCTTGAGAGCAGTGTACGGTTTAGTGTTAGCTGTTAGCTTGGCTTTGATTTACTGAATTACAGCATAAAACTTATGGAAACCATTACTGATTTTGCTGCTACACAGTTTCTTATTAACAGTCAGTTCCAAATGGTGAAAATTTATGAGCCGTAGTCACAGTGGAGACATTGCTACAGTACAGACTACGGTCAGACCTGAAAATGAATAATGCTGACAAGTTGACAGATTAACTGCCTGTCAGGTTTATTTATGTATAATCGGACAAACGGGCCTTTGAGGCACCCACACGTTCGAGGCTACAGGGACGATGTGCATGTAAGAACAATATGAGATGCAAACGTGAGCTGGCCTGAGAATCACCTCAATATTTTACTACCGAGTCGTAATTCGGTCGAAGCCACGCTGACGCAGACCCGTGACCTTTTCCTTTTGCACTTCGAACAGCTGGAGGATGGATGTGGCATCCAAAGCAAAATGTACACATGTTCAAAGCACTTTTCACGCCCGCAGCACTAATCCAACTACATGCTCGGCTGGTAAGTCTCAAAATCACAAGTCCGATTTAATGAGGTACTTGGGACTCTGGCTGCAACCAAATGAATAACACGGTTACAAAGAGCTATTGATGTGACGCTCCAAGTTCCTACAAAAGCCCTGACTGTGACTTCTTCCATAACGTCAGCTTCCTATTCCCAAGGATTCGGCGTGATTAGCTACAGTTACCCTGGCTCGATCCCTCCAGATTGTTTCTATCCCCTGCATGAATCCGCTCTCGAGCTGAGGAGAACAGTTTTAGTGAGGCCTTCCTCTGCTAAATTGGGGACTGACCCCGCATTAAGTGTTACTCTTTCTCATTTTAGGATTACCGGTGCAGAAGGAGAAGATAATGACTTCAGCCTATGCAGGATTCTGCCTCTGGCCTTTTGCAGGATAAACGGTATGAGCAGAATTTATGACGGTGCAGGCAGGAGTGGAAAAAAAAAATTAGAAAAAGTAAAAATTATGCGTCCTCATTTCATAATTTGGCTAATTTATTCATTAAGTTAATAAATAAATAAAAAATCTCAGGAATGGTCTTTCAGTACAAGTTAGAAGGGGGTTGTTGCTGCAAATCACTACACAGAGATAGTGATTGACATTGCTAATAATAATCCTAAGCAGAAGTTGTCTGTTTTGTAGGTTATTACAATAAAAAAACTGCATGTGTGTGTAGGTTTCTTTAATGTTTCCCACTTCAGAGACATACCAGTGGTTTTATTACCTTCCATCGCTGAGAGGTTAAGCCCAAGATTATCACCCTACATGTCAACTAATAATAGCAATTTACAAACCTCAAACATTTAATTTAATTGTATCACAGACTAAAGTAAATTTTACATGCTGCTGTATTTATATGACCCCGTGACCCTGATCTTCAGTGCTGAACACATCGGAGAACAACCTAGGAACATTGTAAAAGCTTTCTGTGAGCAATGCAGACCCCATGCTGATTTTCTCCCAGCAGTGCTTCAAGCATCATGTTATCACTGAAAGGTCACAAAGTTTCACTAGAAAACACAATGGGAATTTACAAACTCCCCTGTTTACACCCCCGTGCCCCTCAGACTCAATACAGTTCCCACTCTGTTTACTTCCATTTGTATCTCTTCATAACACAGTACAGTGTTTAAAAGCATGACAAGTTCACATGTGGAAAATGGGCAGTAAATGTCGACTTTGATATATTTTATAGGTTTACACTCCGCAAGTTAAGTATCATGTTCTGCACATATCCGCAGTAAAATTCTCTATTGGCTCGTGCTTTTCAAAGCTCAGCACGCAGCGGCAGTTAGAAAGCACATTTTCTTCATGCCTTTATTCTGAGGCTGCCTTATGTCATGTTCACACTTCATTTCGTACAGCGAAATATGAAAGCAGCAGAATTTCTGAATATGGAAACGAGAGCATAGAGGGATGTGAAAAGGCCAAATACCCCCCCTTCCCCACCACCACCACCACAAAACTCACACACAACCTCCCACACACTCACACACATAAAGTCTGTGTGCATTCTCACACGTGAACTTTTCGACAAATATAAATTTACCTCCTGAGCCTCATTCTGATTACAGTTCAGGTGGTGTTTGCAACTGGGAAAGCCCCCTGACCCAGACCTCTTCTATCCCAGGCAGATATGCGAACAAATTCCAAACTTAAGTAACTTTTGTATGTATAATTTACCTACTCACATGCTTTGGACTGTGGAAGGAAACCAATACAGACACTAGGAGAACATGCAACCTCCAAACAAAAATAGGCATTTGTAGACTGAATCAATAGAAACATGCAGAGCACTAAACAAGATAATATCAGGTGTAACACATTTAGCCAGATATGGGAGCAAACTGGCAGCATTTCTACAGGGGGCTCAGAGCACAGCGGTGCCCACCTGCTTTCCCCAACCCCCTCCTTCCTTCCACTGGCTCGTCCCAGCTGCCCGCCTGTAACTCTAGCAAACATCAAGGACAGGACGGAGCTTCACCGAATTAACATATCTCACATATTGATCGCGCCAAACGCCCTTTGAAACGGACACCTCTGCCATTCACTCTGAACTTCTCCCGTTGTGACCATTACTGTTTAGAAATTGAACACTCACCAACATGCCGTTTCCATTCGCCTGGTACTCTGTGAGTTTGTTAAATAAGACAGCGATTACTGACATAAAAACTAAACAAATAGCATAAATACAGCAAAAAGCTGTTTTCAAAATGCCTCCCTATTACAGATCTAGTACACTATGTAGTGTGTAAACCATGAGGTAGTGTTATGCAAACTTTCAGTCGTGATTTTGGCTCAAGTCTCATAAGGCACATGGATTTATAGAGTAGACTATGAACATCACAACTCAACATTTACCTCACAATGCAGTGCGGCTTAAAGGAGGTTTACGCCCATCAGTTTAAACAATAATGATTATTAAGAAGATAATTTAGGAGAGACAAGTGGACTTTACTGTGGAGTTATTGACACATTTGCACTGGGGGCACAGTCATGATGAAATAGAAAAGAGCCGTCCCCAAACTATTCCCACAGTTAGAAGCATAGAATGATTTTTGAGAATTCATGGCAAGGACCTTGATTTTTTTTTTCACCAGATGAAATGGAACTAAAGAAAACACTTAAACTTTACAAATTACAAAATTTCTCAAAAGTCCAGTACTGGAAAGCAAATGCAAGCCTTGAATGTGCCATACTATTGATTGATTATGTTCAGGCACAGTACATAGTGCAGTTAGTCAACAGATTTTAATAAATTAATTAATTAGCTTGATTAATGTTATGTTATTCATTTTCTTCATGTTTTTCATTTGTTCCATTGGGATGCAAAGAAAAACAAATACATTGGTAAATTTTTAAACAACGCTTCACCTTGCTTTGACAAATTGGCCTAATTTGCCGTTTTTCATGATCACTGTTTAGACAGCCCTACCTTAAACTCCGAATTCTGAATCATTTAGTCTCATTTTAGATTTTGGCAGGCGGTAGATCATGATTCATGGGTTGTATGTGAGTAAGTGCGTTTGTGCAACTCCAAAATTTAATCAACTGTACAAACACAAGCGGATTAAAGGTCATACCCTTGGTATCAGAAGAATTACCGGCGCACTGCTGGAGCTCAGTAGGTCTGAAACCTGGTAAACACAGAGTAAATGCCCAATATACTCCATCAACACATATTTTCATCATAGCTCTGCAGAGGCACCCAGCATGTTTGAAGATGTCAGGGGGAGTTGAGAGAAGCAGAGCTGGAGCCAATAAACAACACATGGCCAGAGAGATGACTCCTCCACCCCTTCACCACACCCCCCACATACCCCACCCCCTACCCGTATTGTACGCACCTCGGTAGTTACCCATAGTACGAACAGCATACAAAGTTGAAATTTTTTAAGACCACATCAAAGCAGGACATCAGAAAAAGGAAATGTCGGCTGTGCTGTTTACACCACTGTGGTAAAGCTTAATCTTTTGGTTTGAACACATCAGGAATGATTTAAATAAAGCATAACATTGTACTGGTTATGGACTTTCTGCAATCAAAAAAGCATGAAAAATTGTTTTCTAGCTGGCTTTGTTTAAACATTCAAACACGCACACAATTTTATTTTTAATTGGTGCAAACCAACCTAAATTATTCCATGTAACAAACATGGAGATGTGGAGACTGCACACAGAAACAACCTGCTGCACCACTGAGGCCCTAATGCTACCTCTTATAGAGCCATAACATATTCTGCTATTTTAGCAGGTCCTTCGACAATTCTGTCTGTGGGAATTTTTGGCAATTTTATGGTTTCGGGTTCAAATCCAGAGTCCACTAAGAAATTGCCAATGTGTTGCCTTAATCAAATTTCTGCATCATGGTTGACCCTGTGTCCTGACCATAATCATCAAGCTGAATTAAAAAAAGAAGCAATGTAATGTAATTAAGAAAAAAAAGTAGCAACTCTGCTAATTTAATATGAGGTTCATGTTCAACTGAACAATAATATAATATGTAAATGGACCCAGAATAATAATAAAAAAAGTTTTATGGCACCTAAATTGAAGCATACATGTGGCTACCTATATTTATCATGCACTCAGAGTGATTTCCAGAGTTTATAAAGCATAAGGACACTGATTAAAAAAATCTGTAGCATCTTAAAAAGGTTTTGTAATTACAGCCCTGAGACACTTAAAAAGTGTTCCTTTGATGGGGCAGTGTCGTCTCTTCACACACATCTGAATTAATTGGTGCATATTCTCTGTGACCACACTCCACTTGTTTCCTTTTATAGGTTACACCGCCACCAACAATCAGCGGCCGGCTGAAGAATGGAGACGTGAACAAAGCGCACCTCTAATGAGAGAGGATTCCTTTGCAAGACCGGTTACCCTAAGCACAGTCAAAAAAAGCTATTATTCACAGTTAAAAGAGTGGAAACTTGGGGTAGATGTGTAGCTGCGGGTCTCAAAAGGAGAGTGGCGCCACCCTCTATGTGCTCCCCTGGTACCTCCTCAGGGAACAATGGAAGAACAAGCTTAATCCCGGCTGCCTTATAATGAGTTATAAGCTTTTCTTTCAGCGCAAAATGTCCTCTCTAATCAATGGACAAATGCCGCCTGCTTTTCAAATACTTATTCCTTTGCAGGTTTTCTATTCTCTTGTTCTGAATTTTTGAGTGTCCAGGGCTGATGAGGAGAACAGAGAAGCTTAAGGTCTATCAGAATGCTCAGGCATGTGGATGCATGGAAGCTTTACGTTCAAGTGCTCTTTGAGGATTCTTATGTAGCGTAGAGATAAAAAGCCTGTCACGGTCATGTGTCCAGACCAATAGCTGTGTTTCTATTGAAAGGCTTTACATCTTCAACACTATACACATTGCTTTTGACAAACAACTATTGTGGCACAGTTACCCTAACACATCATTTGGGCTGGTTAAGGGGATTTAAAAAATGTTTCATTTTTCAAAAAAATGGAAATTATTAGATCTTTATGTTTATTTATCTAAAGCTTTGGTATTGGAAACAAGAACCAAATTTACTGAATGGCAGAGACATTGTTTTTGGAACCAGTGTTTTTAGAATTGGTACAGGGACATTCTTGGAATCGAAAAGCTTGAAACTCCATACAGGAACTCATAACCTTCAGTACAGAAAGTGGAATATTAGAACAGGACACAATGTAACACACATGAGTGATTATGGTTTTGGATTAAATCCTGTCTGAGCGCAAAGCCGAACGTGATCTTATTCAGAACTCTATCTACTCTTTCTCTATTTTACATGAATCATATCCGACAGACCGAGTCAAGATGTCTTCAGCAAATTCCTGGCTGTGGAGCCTCCACCGTGCCTCCTCTCGCTTCCCGATGAAACCATGCGGAACAATGATGTGGGTTCTGCCGAGGCGCCGTCAGCTCGACCTCCCCCACTGCCATCACCTTCATAAACAGGCAGGCGTGAAATGTAATCCTGAACCTTATGTCTTTGCCTGGGCTGCGCCGCTTGAGCGCTTTGTTTGCGTTTTCCCCCGTCTCCGGATCTTTGATTCGCTCACTCTTGCCAACTTCTTTGAAACTCAAGCTCACCCCCACCTGTACAAGGAGGAGCGCCATGTTTACATTATTGTGTGCTTAAAACTGCATCTTCATTTCCTCTGCCCCGTTTCCGGAGAAGTCGGTCGGGAACAGTATAGGGATGGGAGGATCTGTTTGGCTGGTGATGTTGATCCACTGATAAACAGCCTGGTTCATACCCAGGGTTCTCCTGACTCACATACAAATAAAATAACACTGATTAAATGTCAGTGAATATAAAGTTCAGTACATTTAAAAACATGATCATCTTCTATCCTCGTGTTTTTGTCCTACATATTTTGAAACTTTGAAATGTTAGACAGTTGATTTATGATAAAAACGATAAATCAAAGAGAATGGATTCAGCACTCTCATTGTAATGCAGTAACTCAATAGTCAGGTTTACTGTAAAATTCATACATTTATAAACCTGAAAGTCAGCCAACTTCTTTCCTTTCTGTTTACATTAGCTTACAGCTTTACCTCCTGACCATTCAATGAATTCGTAGCAAAGAACCTGACAATACTTTTTTTTTTAAAGGTGTGAATCAACAAAGGGATGATCTCCAAAAAAAACAGGTTTCTCTGTTCTCTTTGTTTCCTGTTTCCTTTCATAAGGGTTCACCCATCTTGCTTCACAGAGCGTGTTACTCTGACAACCCTGATGCTTGGCGGGATGGTGGACCCATGAGCACTGAAGCTGAGCAAAGTACAAGTGAAGACAAATCTGCTGAGAAACCCACCACAATAGCCTGGTTATCACATGAAAGAAGGACCGGAGGAGGGCTTTGTATACGTTTTACACTAATTTCCTTTCTTTTTTCCCCAATTCTGGCACGATTAGTACTTTTACAAACATGGTTTAAGACATTTGGTGTTGGCTGAGTAACTCATCCAAAGGTCTTAGTAAAATTGGTCGACTTTAGGCGTAAACAAAAAGTGTTGACGAGGACCATTAGAGGTGGACGTCTGTATTTGTATTTGTTCAAATATACTTAATTATACATTTCTGATTGTAAATAGAACACCAAGAGTGGGGTTTAAAACAGAAATTGACTTTTTAAATAGAAATTAATTAGAGGTCATTTTGTCAGATTCATTTACTATATGGATGAATTTGTAATTCAACAATTACACGCTGTAGTTCATCTGTTTCTCTACACACACAACGTTCAGTAATTGTAATTCAGCCTGTGGGACACCTGCAATCCCATGCTAAAATTTAGACACTTACAAATAATTTAAAACTTGGTCGTTGGATATTCCAGATAGCAGGTCAAAACTTTCCCCAATTAGGACAAGCTGTTCATTCTGCAACCCTAAAAAGTGACTGCAAAATTACATGAACATAATCTTCTTAATCTAACCAGGTTGTTGAATTTCATTTTATTTCTAATAGGAAATTTCATAGACACTCTGCAAAGGTCACCAGATTGCACTGCTATGTGATCTGTTTTCTTAGGTTCTGCCCCAAGACAGCTGTGGAATCTGACACTTGTGTAGTAGAACACTCTAGAAGAACTGATTAGGCAGACATTCTCATTCCCATCACGTTTATCCACCCAGCCATGCAGAAGAACTTCTTTCAAAGTTCTCCATTAAAAGCTTTGTTGGATCTGCATCCATTTTCAGTGTTTTGCTTTGACACCCAGATGTGGTTATGGGCTGTGAAACATTTTCACAATTTTGCAGATAACTTATTTATTGTTTTATACAAGTTAAGAAGAATTAAAGCCCCAGAATGAATTTCAAAACTTTTCCCAAGCTAAATATTTTTTTAGAGTGCCTCAAAATACACGGCCACAGTTAAGACATGGGCCAGTGCAGCCTTAAAAGCAGATAATGCTAAGTAAGTTGGGAAACTTATTATTGATAAAGCCGTTGGCTTCCCACAGGGCTGACAGGATCAGAATTCATAACATCCTACCTTATCATCTTTTATCATCCGTTATCAACTCACTCGCCTAAAAAAACTACCAGTGATGATAGACGAGAACCTTACTGCACCAAAAACATGCACATGACCCCACAGTAAACCCCTACAATTTCTATTACATTACATTAGATAATTACATTAAATATACTTCAGAAAATCAAACACAGATACAGTCAGAAAATTTTGAAGTTTCTATTGTTTTTACTGCCATTGTTTTTTTGTTTCTATTTGCTGCCAGTCTTATGACCTCGAGGTATCTCCAAGTCCAATAGGAAACCCTGCATACAGATCACTAGATATCTCAAGCCTCGGCTTTCCTGAATCAAGATCACTACCAGATGTGGGATGAACATCGGCGTTTAAGGCCCGAGCTCCACAAATCACTATAATTCACCAGGGACTTCACTCTGCAGCTTCCTACACCTCACAGATCTGCACCATGGCAACTTTTATCTATACTACTTCCAAACGTAATAAGTAAATCTTATAAAACTATAAAGTAAAACTATGATTTTCAGCATGCATCATACAATCATACATATCTATTTCAGACTCTGGCCCCTCACAGAGCTACCTTTCCTATCTTTAGTTTTACCAGTGGTGCAGTTTTCTTTTCTGGTATAACAACACAAACTCCACCACAGATCACCAGTTAGCTAAAAATCCAGTCCACAAAAATATATGAACGATGCACACAGGCATCAGTAAACAAACAGGAATACTTCGGTTGTGTTGGGAAAAATAAATCTGTCATCGAACCATGAATGAGTGGGTGTAGGAAACGAAGATGGAAAAAGAAACAGATCATGCACGGTGGACAGGGAGCAGTGGATAGTTAGGACCTATAAGGGGAACGAGCAGTTCCCAGAGCCAGGGCTGCTACTGACGGATAGATGCTAATGTCTTTCCCATCTGGTTCGAAGAAGGGCTAAGCTACTAATGAGTCCTATCAACACTGGTCTCCAGGCCTCGTTGAGACATTTGATCACCAAACCACACAACACAGCATGGCCTGGGCATGCAGGGGCTAGTACTCAGAGACCCAAAGGAAGCTTGGTATTTCTGAGGTCAATGTACCATGAACATTTCTGATTGTACCAGAAACTACATAGTGAAACTACAGTGATGAACATGCAACATGTGTTGGGTTTTCTTACATTAATATCATCTGTGTGAATTAAAATCTTAAACGTTTATATCTCAATGCAGTGCATTTTAAAACTGCTTTAATAATATACATTAAATATTTATGACTGTAAATACAAACATTTTAGAGCCTCTTAGTGGTGGTCTTTAATTTCCTGGGTTGTGACTAATAAGTCTCTTAAGGTCAAGACCAAGGTCATGATATTATATGAACTTATTATATGAATAAAACATTTAGAAATCCTACATTAAATTAAAATTTCATGTAGATTTCCCTCTTCCTTCTTTAATAACACCTGGATACAAAGATGGATGCAAACAGAGGAGCTTATTGTGAACTAATATAACTAAGTGGAAAAAGCCTGTGGAAATATTTATCTGAATTAAATGTGGTTTAAAAGGGAGGAGAAACAAGCAAGCAGTAATAAGTAAAAGGTGTTGATATTCTTGGGTGAGAACTGGCAAATACCAAAGAACAAAAGATGGCAGTTGAGGTGCAGTCTGAACTAATTACTGAGACCACACACTAAGCTGGAAACAGACACAGATCAATTTAAACCTCCACATTCACTCTACAATGGCTGGACAGCTCAATAAGAAATGTGGGAGCACTTTACTTAAATGGCATCACATATCTATAACATATTCTATAACAATAATCCCAGGCTTTTGCAATCATATAGACATAAGGTCCATTTTTCCAGACACTTTAATCCATAGCAATTTACAAGGATCCCATCAGAGTCCAGGGTCCCAGGTCATACAGCACCTCTGGAGCAATTAGGGCTAAGGGCCTTGCTCAAGAGCCCATTTAGGCAACTGTGGGGTTTAAACCATGAACCTAATGGAAAATAATTGAAATGAAAAATCTAATAATTCCATTTTAACTAAAATGCATAGAGGTTAAAATGAGATTCAAATGTAGGGCAAATAAAAAAAAAAAAACACTTGTCAGTTTGCAAATGTCCGTTTGTTTCCAGACACTGATATTCAACACTCGCATATCAAACCGTAACAAAATTTCTATCAAAAACTAGAACAGATACACACAGCGCAGTATGGTGCCATAGCAAAGGCTTGAGTTACACAAAAAAAAGACGAGCCAACAAAGAGATTACGGGATAAGATGGTGTTCATGAGCCATGACTATGCAGCATGGCGGAGACAATTACTGTGCATCAAAGCCTCCCTGGTACAATTTGGGCGCCCTGGCACAGCGGGTGCAGCTGTTTTAAGTGAAGTCATCACAGCAGCTGGCTCTACGACCCCAACTCGTGCAAGACAATCTGTACAAGTTTAAGGTGTAAGCTCCTTGTAATTTTCTTGGACCTTTCTGCTGCCCTCTAATGTTTAATGTGTAGTTTATTTCTACAAATTTTCCATACTTCCTTATAAAGCATAGTTTATAGAGCTGTAAATAAAAGCATTTAAACTGAGTCCACAGGCTTCAAAATTTACAGAGTTCTAGTTGTGGGACATTTCAGTTGAGAGTAGCAGAGAGGGTTCACCAAAACTGACACTAATCAGTTTGAGTGAGGATGCACTCAATTCAGTCTCTTTGTTTGTCATTACACATGGCTCAATTAAAGAGCAAATGAAAGGATAATTAAATCAGGCTGGCTAATATAAAACTGACCCTGTAAGAGGCCCAGTGAAACTCTCCATTTAGACTTGGCTTCGCTTTCGATGGACATTTTCCACCCTCAAATTACAGGTTATTCTTTCCACAAGATAGCACTCACAGATCACTGCATGATCTAAAAAATCCTGTACTGTTCCACATTATGTGTTTACTTTCTTTGTCTGAATTCCAGAGATTTATTTTTGTTGCAAAAAATCTGTATTTTTTATATGGCATATAAGAAACATGAACCAATATGTTAATATGAACCAACTGCTTCCCAAAATGCAAATCTGCACCCATGGACAGTCAAGAGGCCTTGCTGGGATTTCTTCCTATAGCTAACAAATTCCAAAAATTTAATTCTTTAAAAAACACAAATACTTTAATCTATTTCTTAAATATAAAGTTTAAAATTGATGCCTAAATTACATTCAACAAAGGGCAATAGTGGAAAGCGGAGTCAAATAAAAGTTCAATTTAATAAAGAAATGACACAAAAAGTGGCCTATGTTTTCTGGAAAATAGGGTTTGTAAAAATACAAGTTAATAAAAAAAACAAAGTTGATCAGCATTACTGAAGATTAAACCTGGGTAAAGTAAAGCCAGGGCAAGTAAAGTCATGAAACATCTTTCTTAAATGCTAACAAAGCTTATTATATCAAAATAAAAGACATGGCCAACTTGCTTACATCTCTTTTACAAACAAATGGGATCTGTAGATTTTTAGAATAACTGTGAGCTTAGTTGTAAAGGAAAGCTGGAAATGGCATGTCGGTGAGCAGCAGTAAGCCTGTGCTTTGAACAAAAATGGTAAGGCTTCTGATCAGGGATCAAACTTTATGTACTGAAGACTTCTGTGAAAGAACTCACTGGATCACGAGACTCTGCTCCCCTGCTCTCCGTGGGGAACCTGGCCAAATTAGGCCTTGATTAATCGGGCGGGCAGCCAGTGTGCTTTGTTTTTCCCAAAGAAAGCAAAACCCATCCAGTAGATGTCACATCTATGCAAAAGCTTTTCAATAGTCTGTAAGAATTAAAGAGAAGTGCAATAACATGCCAGTTTGAAGGATAATGATCTTGTGGTTGGCTAAAATTAGGGTTTATTAAGGGATAAGTTAAGGTCAAGAGTTTGCTGAATGATGGTACATGGTGAATGTGTCAAATATGAACAATGAGGGTCTATGGTACTGATTTGGTATTAGTAAGTAAAGATCATCAGTATGAGACAGAATAGTGCTGTTGGGAGTCATGTATATGTTTGTCCAGCCTGTTGAAGATTATACAGTGTGTTCTGTAAGAAATGCATTAACTGATATTAGTTTTTGGGACATTATTGTGTGTGGTAATGTTGAGTAGTTAGAGGCTTTTTGGTTGTCTGTAAATGTGTGCACAGGAATTTCATTTGTAACAGATAACCCCACTGCTGATACCTCATGGCAGAGCTGCAGATCAATCACTGCAGCATTTAATGTACTGGACTAGATGTGCAGCACAACATACACAAAATCCCAAACACATAGAAACCTGAACACCAGATATAAATTTATATGCACAAATTACACGTCCACCTTCTGACTTATAAAAAGAAAACTCTGGCTGCTTTGTCATTTATTCTCATTAGTCGGGTTTATGATGTCATTTATTCTCATTAGTCGGTTTGTATCATGTCCAAAGAATTTAGGAGTGGAGACTTCAATAAGCATTAAAATTTAAACAATGCAGATAAAAACTATAGGACTCACCGATTACAATAAGCGTGTAGTTGATGTTGACGCTGCCAAAACCATTGGTGGCTTTACAGATAAAAGTCCCAGCATCCTCCGCTTCTATTTCTTTTATACGCAGGGCATTATGGAGGACCCTAAAGCGCATCCAGCCGCCGTGGATATTGCGGCCATCTTTGGTCCACATGATGAGGGGTGGTGGGTCGCCTTCCACTGGACACTGGAGTTTCATAGTGCGTCCCATCCGCACGGTCTGCCGGTGCACCACCTTCTCAGACACACGTGGGGGACCTGAGTACAGATTTTGGATTTGTTAAAATTCATGGTTATTATGTGTGTATGTG
Source organism: Corydoras sp. C115 (assembly GCA_019802505.1). NCBI lineage: Eukaryota > Metazoa > Chordata > Actinopteri > Siluriformes > Callichthyidae > Corydoras > Corydoras sp. C115. The sequence continues at coordinate 2,525,536 of JAFMOC010000029.1, forward strand.
TATAAACATTATATACATAAACTTAAAGAATTAGGACACCTTCACATTACACTTGTGGAAAGTAACATCTTATTCAAACCTGGTCACTCACTGCAGTCATTATAGCATTCACACTTTTCTCCTTAGAAATAACTTTCTATAAGCTTTTTGAGGGTGTGAATTTTTGCTCATATGTTGTGGATGAATGTGCTTCCATCCTAAAAAGGTTTTCAGGGAGCTGAAGCAGGGGGAAGTGCTTAATTTTATACACAAGAAGAGATAGGACTCAATAAAACACCCTGGGGTCCCAACACTTGCCCATGTAGGTGATATATAGACCAGTGACACTGTTAAATATTATACATCAGGTGTACAGCTGTCTCTCTGAGTTAACAAAACACACATTAGGAAATTTTAAGCCAAATTTTAGTGCTCTTGGTGTTGGTCCTGACCCCAGTCCATCATCACTGTCAGTTTCTGACTGCAGGATGCTTCTGAAATGAATTTGCATGTAAAAAAGGGTTGCCCAGGGTATGCCCAGCAGACTAGACATACTATAGAGTCATACCTAACTATTCTCACTCTGTGTATTGTAATTGCATTAAAAGATGGATGCAGATTTACATATTCATGTAACAATATGACAAAGTACTAATATGAATTAAGAGACGCTCCATGCCCAAAACCTTTACATTCCAGGTGTATTTAATAACACGCCTTTATAGGTGTCGAGTCAGGATTAGTTCTAAGCGGCTTTGGCTCCTCTCAGTGAAGAGCGGCTTCCCCGGCCCACGCACAGCCTTGCTTACTCGTTGTTAAAAGACAGGAAATTGATAGTGTCACTGTTTATGTCTGCAGGGAAATTGTAACCGCAGTCCCTTGTCATTCAGCCATGTCTCTCTGGCTTGCTGCACTAGAGAGGCGGCATATGAAACTCATATGTTTGTGTATTCCTCGGCTGATGGCTCCTCTTTACTTATAAAGGTCAAAAATTTTAAGGAGCATACACACTTGATCTCCGGCAGACAGATTGAGTCACATTTAATTGCTGTTTATAAGAAGACAAAAGCTGATCAGGACCGTTGGACTGCTGTAGGATGGTTTTACTTAAGCTGACTAAACAAGGTTATTTATTAATTAAAAGACATTATGTAAATTATAATGCACATAAAGGAAACTAAACTGAAGCCTTTAAGATAACAAGACAGTTTACCAATCAGCATGTTTTCGGAAGTGGAAGGAAACCGAGGACATACCTGCTGCTCTAACGTGCTAATCAGTAATGGAATAGGATAAAAATAAGTCCAGACCTCATCCCCATTAAGATGAATTCATAGTGGCGTGTAAATTACTGTCCCTAAGCATCAATGAACCAAAGCATTGATTATAATTGCACAAAAACAATTTAAGTTAATAACTGCTGAGTGTAAATATACATGTTATAAACTGCATGTGTCTTTAATTCTGGTTATTGAAAGTTGGTTACTTGTAGCAAAATGAGATGTTTCACGTTTGAATTGATGTTGCTATCCAACAGTTGTTGAAGTTCATAATATTTACACAGAACTGGAGGAGGATGTACCTTCTTTTACCTTTGATAATTCATATGGTAGCAGTATAAAAACTACTCAATCAAGCAGCAGATGTTCACATGTTCTTAATAAACAGATTTGGAAACTATGAAAACAAAACTAAAATAAACAAAACTATAAAAATACTGTTCTGGATTTTGGTAAATCTAAAATGACACTTTGAATTATGGCTAGTAATTACATTACCATGCCAGCGCGCACACACACACTCACGTATATATGATCTATATATATATATATATATATATATATATCTTATATCTTCAACCACATCTCAGAACATGTGTGAAAATCACATCCAGACAGGAAATAAGCTCAGCCATATCCTAAACCACATCTTCCACACTGAACAGAAAGTGGAAATCACACTGAGATGATCTGCTGGTGCTAAATACAAATCATAGTTTTAACAACATGTTGCCATTATATAAAATAATATGAACAATATTCTGGAAAAGCTGGAAAAATAGTTTTTATTACAAACAGTTTTATAATTAAGCATTAATGAATGATTAAAAATACCAATGACTACTTTCTTTCATGTTTGATAAAAGTGTGCAGGTCCTGCATAATGCACCTGTGTACTTCTGCGCTTGACTCGGTTCAGCGATGCATTGTTGCACTCCTTCAAGTCAACCAGACACAGTCGTACTGCTGGAAGTTTTTAAAAACCTGGTGACACTGTGGGACTGAAAATTGCCACCAGCATCCTGTAGGCAGCATCCAGTTAGCACTAACTGTGTCTTGAGTCATTCATTCTAGCACACCGCACACTAACACCCCACCACCATGTCAGTGTCAAAGATTCCTAAGAATCATTCACCCCCCAATAACAACTTCTCTGTGAGGGTCCTGATTAAAGAACACAGTAAAGGGGACTAACAAAGTATGTGGAGAAACAGATGGACTACAATCAGTAAACCTCAAAGAACATCTAAATGGTTGGTGGAGCTGATTAACTGAACATATGGAAACAAGGAGCTTTTCCTAATAAAGTGGCCAGTGAGTTTAAGGTAATCCAGTCATTATAATTGTATAAATATCAAATTAAATCAGGCAAATAAACTGCTAACATAAAAACCTCTCACTTTCCACTCTATAAAAAAAAAACCCAAACGTTAGACCTGTAAGTGCAGGAACGTCGATTAATGGCTCATACCATGTAGCTCACAGAAGGACACGAGTAGCTGACATTTTAACAGATGGCTTTAAGCGTGAAAAAAAAAATTAGTCACAGTCAGATTTGCTCAAGCTCTTTTCTCCCGCTCTTACTTTTCCTCAGCAAATGGCTTTCTCATCAGACTCTAACCTCTACCTCGAGTAAAACCTTCCTGGTGAGCCATTCTCACAGATTGAATTCTCATTCTCCCCTAGAAGGCCCTACGCCCACTCATGGGGAAGATTTACGAGCATCCTGCTCCTGGCCTTCTGTTTGGGAAAAGACTATGGGTCAGACCCGAGGCTTCGTCTCTGTACTAGGGCCTGGGGAATGACAGCATGGCGCGTTTCACAGATCAGAAGTGCACGAGTAAAAACAAAGACCCCCCCCCCACTTTCACGAGCTTCTCTCCACTCTGTTCCGAGCCCCTTGGTTTCCAGACAGCCACGATTAATGGATAATCCAGTACATAACTCTCTGGAGCAAGCCATGGCTCCAAAAACAGTTTTCCCCCTGATGGAATGTCGGGTAGAATTGGTGAGTGAGCGGCAGGATGGCAATTCCGAACATCAGAATAAATCAGGCAAATCGATGAGAGTATCTGCAAGTATAGCTTTGAGTAACACAAGGTTGCGGCTGTTTGGACAGTCAATCGGGGCTGGACTAGGAGGGACAAAGTCTGTTTTGTTCATTTAACCTAAACGCATTTCCCTGATTACACCGCTGCCCCGCAGTACAATACGTTAGCAGGCAGATCTGTCCATTTGGCTCCCTGTGTTAAAGCTCTGCCTGGAAGCCGTAGTCACCCATATCTTCTCTTGCCTTTGCCAAATATGCACGTCTGGAATGTCCACTTATGGGGGGAGAAACAGGGTGAGGATATAGTGAAAGGCAAACAAATTCCACCATAGACTTGCTTTTAAGGAGTACAGTGAATGAGCCTTGCCAGTGACCTTCTCTCAGGCGTTTGAACCATTACGGTTTGCCTTAAAACACACAATCTACACCGACCACAGACGATAAGGCGATTTAGCTGTAAAAACATTTGGGTTGGCAAAATGAGAATCACCGGAGACACGCTGGAACGCATGAATGCTTTTGATTATACTTTCTTAAAACTGCACAAAGCCTGTTTCTTTAAACCTCCCGGAAAACGCCAGCGACAAAGGAGGATAACTTTTACCCGCCTCAACTTCCTCAAGCTTACAGCCACCTAAACCTAAAAAAAAAAAACAGCTGTAGACAAAAGAAGAGGTGTAAGATCATGATCTATTACTATGTTAAGCTAAAGTTATGGTATTTATACATCTTTATAGGGTCACTGTGTATAAATATGATCTGATCTCATTACTTTAATTAGCTGGTCTAGCTGTTTCAGATATAACAGCCTTTACTTTCCTTTTGAATCTTTCTTAAAAAATTCGGAGTGTATCTGTGAAAATTTCTGCCCATACATTAGGAAAAGCATTTGTGTGGCCATGGATAACAGGACCTGGTTTGCAATCAAAGGCATCCAAAAGTTCATCATCCCTTTATGAGTCGAGCTTTAGGCTAGAGCAAAAAAAAAGTACTTCCCCAAATTGTCCTAAGCATGCAATTGTCCAGAATGTATGTTATGTATGTTACACATGTAAAAGTATCAGGTTAAAGCTGCAGCACTAAGAACCACTTAAGGCATTTTTAAGGTGGCACAGCAGGAGTCAGATAAAAAGAATCAAACAATATGTGCAAATAAATTCAGTTTCTGCTTCAGGGTGTTGGTTCTTAACATCTGGATTTGTCTTAAATCCAGCTATTATTTCCCAGGGCTGATACAACAGAGCTGGAGTTGCATGAGCTTTGAATGTGCAACTCTACATAAAGAGAATTGAAGCTGCTGGGATACTAAAGTCAACAAATCACCTTTACATCTCCCACTATGATTGTTTCCTTAACACTCATCAATTGCAATGTCTAGAGTATTTGCACAGGCCATAAATACCTGCACACTTTAAGCTCCGGTAGATGGGAATAACTAAGTCAATCCTGGTCCTCAAGCTCTAAATACTCCAAATGGACCAGAGTGAGCTGAAGGGGGAAAGGCAGCCAATAATAGGCAGGCGCAAAGAAAATGTCTGCTGAAAACTATGCAAGATTGAGTAGTGATCTCCCTTGGGAAGTGCTGGAATGAAAGGTTTGTGGGATGGTTCACGTTGCCATCATAAGGTTCCGTGGGCCAACAGCTACATGGCGAATCCCAAACAGACCACCATGGGGAGCACAGAACATTTATCCTATTCTCCTGAGGAGTCGGACAGAGTTGTTCCTACGCGATCCAATTCACATAAATATGCTAAAAAACCCGGTCATTACGACGAGTGGGAGCAGTTATTGTTTATAGAGGAATTAAGACGTCTATTAATCTGCCATGGAAAAATGCACTAGAATAGCACTTTATACTTCGAAATAAAAATGAGCACTGTAAAAAAAAAAATTAACCCAACAGCTTTGACTGGAATTTGGTGGTTTTCTATGTACAGTTTAAAATGTCTGGTCTATTGTCACAATAATCTGCAGAAAATGTTGCAGAGTGATGAAAAAGGAACCTATTGTTCATCCTTAAAACAACTTCATCCTTAAAACAACCAGCCAAAGAGCCTCAAAACAACGGAACATGGTGCCTGTACTGAGGAGATATTACTCAATTCATAAGAACAATTGTTTAATTTGGAAGAATTCAATTCATTATTACTATGTACGAGTCACAACACTGTTCAAGTTGCTCAAGTCATATTTATCATACTGTAGTTTTGGGTTGTCCAGCTTTTTGTCTCCTCGGAGCCCGTTGATACATTTTAATTTAATTTGGGACAAAGGTTCATCTGGAGTTAAGGACAAAGTGATAAAAGTTTGGTCATCAAAAGGTCATTATACTTTATGAGTACATAGGATGATGTTTTTAAACATGATACACATGAGTTTTCTATTCATGAGGACTTTGCTTTATGCACTGGAAAGTCATACTGAAATAAAAAGGGCCTTCCCCAAACTGGTTTCATTAAGTTGAAAGTTTGAAATCGTCTGAAGTGCATGGCTAGGTGCTAGATTTTGTACACATGTGGACATGAGACTGATTAAAAGCCGTAACCTAAAACTCAAAGACACCTTGATGGTGTTTTATTAGATTTGGTACAATTTAATTGTTTGGATAAACTGGTTACAATTTAATGGTCATAGGTCACTGACCTCACGTCAGTCTCATTAATGTTAATATAATTTGCTATAAATAAGTTGCGGAAGTTTTGAAGTTTTGAATTTCGATCATCACTTGATAAGAAGCACATTATTTAACTACAAAAAAGCTTTCTTGATTTCCAGTTTACTTTAACAACACTTTGTTGAAAATTAAATGTGGCTGAAGGTGAGCACTTAACCTCTTACTGTATGAAAGTCAAACCTGCATATAGTCCATTTTCACTCCTCTCCTGCTTGTGTTTCTGTAATTGCCTGAGGTGACAGGTCAGAATAATGACTACACCCTATTTACACGAGCCACAATCCATTCATCCAAACAGGTAAAGAGGATTCATTTCCTCTGCTGTCAATAGGTCAATTGCTACCAATTGCTAGAGCATGACAGTTAACACTCCCTGTGGCTCGAGGCTGACCCCGCTCATACGGTGCTTATCTTCAGCCATGCCTTGCTATGGCTTTAAAGACTGTATCTATCCTGCCTGCAAAAACCAACCTGCATCTTCCAAAAGGGCAGACCTTTCAACAACTATGAAACATTTAGACACCTGCAATATCATTAATCACCCATCAGTAACGCAGACATTTAAACTGACAGCCAACATAAGCCACAGTTAATGCATTTAAAAGATTTTTTACATCTGTATTAATAAAAAATGTGAAATTCACCATGCTGCTTCTAACCTCTTAAGTACTCGGCTATTTATTAGTCTTAATGCACATTTTAAATAAAAAACCTGGCTGCAGGAACTAGGTAATGTAGACCATCATGGTGTTTAATTTGGGATTTTTTAAATAATTAGTCTTTTCTTTTTACATTAGCTCCGATGTAAACCCAAAAATGAACAGTTGCTGAAGTTGCACCCTATTCTGTTTTCGCTGTGTGGTCTATATTTAAAATCCATTAAGTGCAACATGATTCTGAAAATTGGATACTCGCCCATGGTCCTATATTTATGATGTTGGCATGCGATGTAAGCAATAAAACATTAAAGGAGTAATTGGATTATCGCATGCTTTATTATTTGCTCGCGACCGTCTTGCACCCTTAGCACCCAATAATGCAACCAAATGGAAGCCACATCACACATCATCAAAGTAGCTTGATTTTATAATTGTTTTTTGGTATATATGATTACTACCTCTTACTATGGATTAAGTGAGTCTGTCTGGATTGTTAACACCTCAGTTTAATATATTCACTAACTAATCACTTTGTTAGGTCCAGACCCTTGTTTTTACATTTACTGTCCATTTTTAACTTGTAGTTTTACAATTACAGATTGTAGTCCTTGTGTTTCCCTAGATACTTTGCTGATACAATTTAATTTGTTTGATTAATGGTCCACCAAAAATCAGGTACTAGTTGGGTGGTGGATGAATACGCACCCCAGTGTCCCTGCCGGACCAAGAATACTCCACAAACCACAGATCCAGCCACCATCATCCTGTAGCCAGTGTCCTGTGAGCACTAATGAAATATTATAGGATGAATAATATAAGCCACTGTCTCCGACATTACATCTAGAAGATAGTACAATAAGGTAGATATGTCTTTTTGTGTATTTAAAAGGTTTGTGTATTTAAGGTTGCTTTTTTATTTTTACTGATGGTGGCTGAGTGGTGAGAAAAGTATTTGAGGTTTGACTTGTGCCTGTCATCCACTACACATTTGCACACTTCTTGGAATCTGTGGACTAGAAGCCAGTTGGGTGTTGGGCGCTGAGCAGATCAGGTTGCCACACTGGCCAGTCAGCAGATTCCACCAAGACTTCAGGGTTCCAGTTGCTTTTTTTTGCTTTTTTACGTGCCAGGAAACTACAGGCAAAGACAGATAACAGTATTGCGCCAATAATTCTACATTTTTTGGATTATTGGACTATTTAGATATTGGATAAAACATTTTAATGTTTGGCGAGGTCCAGGTTCAGAGATTCTTTTGATTTCTAACTTTCAAACATTGCAATTACTATAATAATACTACTATTACTACTACTAATAATAATAACAATAATGAAGTTTATTTTTTATATAGTGATTTTTACAAAATAACTTATTAATTGTATATATTGTAACGTATTGTATATTTATTCAAGCTTTACAGGTCAGGGTATATAAAATCTAATAAAAAATGAAAGGCTAAAATCAAGGCCAAACTGACCTCCTAAAAAGCTACTGCCTAATAAAGGCTAAAAACCCATATCCTTAAAGACTTAAAAATTAACTCCTGCAAAGAGGCCATCATAGGCTAAACACTGGCCCCTAAAAGGCTGCTGCCTATTTAGGGCTAAAAAAAATCACCTCCTAAAAGGCTACTGCCTCTCAAAGGCTATAAAATCACCTCCTAAGAGGTAGGGGCTGAAAACCCACTTCCTAAAAAGCGACTGTTAAAGGGAAAAATTTCACCTCCTAAAATGTTAAAAACTTAACTCCTAAAACGCTACTGCCTACTGAGGACTATAAACTTACCTCCATTTTTCTGAACAATTAAAAGCAAATATTCTAATCAGTATTTGTTGTCAGAATCTGCAGAAATATTTTAATTCTGCATTTCATCAGCATCCCAAATGAACCCTGATCCCTTTGCATTCAGGATTAAAATAAAATATATATATTTTACTCCAAAAAAACCCTTCTTCCAAACACTAAACATTGAATTAATCTTAATTAAACATCTGGATGCTACTGCTTTAAAATGCAGACAGAAAAGCTGAATCTGTATCAGTGAGGATAATCAGAGCCTAGTTCCATATCAGTTGAAAGAGAGGGAAAAAAAGGTTCTGCTATCTGTTAGTGTAATGAGACATGTCAAGAAAATGAAACTCTAGGCCTAACATCATTTAATCTACCAGCCTGACTTAGTCCAGACTCTCTGTCCTGAAAGACACGAGCCTGTTTCAGCTCATATAATGGTTTAGGTTCACTACAAACCAAGATTTATCTGTCATCCTAAATTAAACCTGACTACAGTAATCTTGTGTGGCACCTGTCTTTATCACTACAAGTGTGAAATAAAAAAGAGTCTTTGCCATAAAAAGCCACAGTCCAATGAAACAGAGACATTTCGGAGTTACAAATGTTTGTTTTTTATTCAGCCAACAAGCCAAGGAACTTGTGTAGCTTTTAATGGACAACATGCTTGCAGAGGTTATAACAGCTTTTATGGGAACTCAACGAATGAAAACTCGGGCCCAGATGATTATCCAGACGCACTGGAGGTAAAAAAGAGAGAAAATACAGCAGGAGACGAGAATTCCCGAATCTGCAACTGGCGTGGAAAACAAAAGAGAAAGAGAAGCTTTTTATTGCACATTAAGGGGAGACTGTGTTAAAGGCCACACATTCAGCTGCACATGGCTCTATGTGGTGTTTTATGTTTCAAGATGGAAATAAAAATGACTTTGACTTGGAATGTTGATTTGGAGTGAATCTTTAAAAAAAATGTGCTTCCTAGTCTCGCAGCCAATAAGCATCTGTTCTGTCATCAAAAGATCACAAGTTCAGATTTCATAAAGAGCGTGGCCATCTGTATTCAGCCTTCATCTGGAGGCCTTTCTGTGTCTTCGATCTTTACCAATCATGTGCTCCTGTGACCTCATGTCTAGAGAAGAGGATTCTAGCCACTTTCACAAAGTACAGCAATCTCATCAATAATGCTGTATAAACTGCACTGAAGCATGCTGGAGTTCAACGGGGTGCATCTCTTAGCCAAAAAAGACATTGGTGACAAACCTGAAATAAGTTCACTAATACAGTAACATATGCCTTTACTTAATTACTTTATGCACTACATACTTCTAAACATTACACTTACAGGAGCATTAATGATGTCATATTCTAAGTTAGTCCCCCATTCCACAGCTATTACAGCTTTTATTTCCCTGGAAATATTTTTCACTAGATTTTGGAGAGTTTCTGTATAGTCCGTTTTTACCTATTCAGACAGATTTTACCTCTTCAGACAAAAGAGCAATTGTAAGGTCAGACTCTGTTGGTTTACAATTCCAAAGGCATTGGATGAGGTCAGGGTCATGGCTGTGTGTGGGCCAGTCAAGTTCTTTAACACTAAACTCACCCAGCCATCTGTGCTGAACCTTGATTTTGCACTTGTGGAACCGAAAAAAGGCCTTCCACAAACTGTTTCTAGTGCATGTTCAACATGGCCAAGTACTTAGTTTTATATACTGCATTAGTACTAAATAAAATGATTCTGGTTTAATATGTAAGAGTTGTGTCCCAATACTTTGACCACAGAGTGTATGAACCAGAAATCTTGCCAAATAAAACACGAATTAAAGTAACTCATTTTGTTACAGTGTCTCACACTTAAACTCTGTTTTATAGGCCAAGAACATAAAGAAAGGGACATGGGGACTTTGCCTGGGTGACATGTAAACTGTATTTCATGGCAAAACAAACAGATCTCATACAAATATACTCAGTGGAACATGCGTGCATCAGAGCTGGCTGGCAGGCTGGAGGCTAATTCCACTTGGCTGCTCAGACAAACAGATCACACAGGCATGGAATGTGGGGCATGGAGTATATAAGACCTCTACCCACACTCATGCACACATACTGTAAGCACCGTACAACAAAGTGAGAAAGACAGAGGGCTATAAATGGTCACCCACTGCACCACAGACATCACACTGCTCCTGACCATCCACTCATTCTGTTTACATGTCTTGGCTTCTGTAAAATCAAAAGCTTGGCTATAGCGAGGGCTCGAGGGTTCTATAAAATTTTAAAACCATGAAAAGTATGTCATTTGTCAAGTTACATTACTTATACTGAGGCATGGGACATACTTGCTCTGTGCACTAGAAAAGCTCTTCTGTTGTGCTATTTAAAAGGGTTTAAATAATGACTGTGAATGCGGGTTACCCCTGACTTTCCTCGTGGTCAACGAATATGTGGCTTTGGTTTAAATCACGGTTTGATGTGAGGGTCAAGGTGAGGATTAGGATAAATGGTAGAAACTGGGAGTGATGACAAGAGTCTGAAGGAAGAGGGGGGAAAAGGCTTTAAGTGGATGCCGTGTGCGGTGCTAATGGAAAAAAGCTTCTGCGAGTAAACGGCATGTGCCTGCTAGCAGCGCTCAAATTTCAAAATGAATACAAGTCACAGAAGTAAGCGAGATGGCTGTAGCTAAAATTGTATCAAAAATCAGACTGAGAGGAAGAGCAAACAGTCTGCAGTGTCCGTTCTGTGGCATACCGCCACAGCTAATGTTTAACCGTGGCTGCCTCCGGTGTGCTGATAAAAACCCCAGACCGAGACGTGTTGCTCACACTCCTCTGTTCTCTTATCCAGCACACACAGGGGACTATGTCTGCTCCCTCCTGATAGGTGGCCAGCCCCAGCAATAGCCCTGCTGTTGTAATCATCTGTCAATATTTAATTACCAGACACTTGCCATTTGCACTGCAGAAATCAAACAGGTTAAGTGGAATGGCCGAGTGGCTCATATAGCCGTACTTTAGAAACAACCTTGAGATAAACAGGAGAGAATGTTTGCCTAAATGTCTTGAGGAGATTATGGTAGTTATTCAAGGTCAGAGGAAACTGCACTGTGTTTTTAACAAATGTGGTAAACACAAGGGCTATTAAGATAATGTAAAAGGCCAGAGGCTCGAAGCAGCTTTTGCACACACGTGTGTAGTACAGGTAAACAACATAGACCTTTATAAAATCACAATCCTGATTCTATCTGTGCTGAACTGTACATGGTTTAGTCTGATGGTTTAGGTCTTTTGAAAACTCTCCATTTCTCTGATTTCAATCAATTAGTGGGATTCCAATATTTAACCAAACAAATTTGGGAAAATATGCTATCTAAGTTTTTAATATATTGTTAATGTTTAACATTAACAATTAAAAAAAAGACTATATAATAAGCAGCAGGGTATCTGGCTGTTTTATTAACTACACTATAAAGGGGTTCAAATCAGATGCTTGTTAAAGCGGACCCTCCCTCCAGTGGTACCTGTGCACTTTTACATTATAAATTTACATGTAAACACATGTGCATAAGTTAATAAGGAATACTGTGCTGTTGATTCAATGTGTCTACGTACACCCTTTTTTACTGCAGGGAATCCATGTTTGTCTTCATGTACACTAGATGATTTCCAAAATATTTCCCCTAACAATAGTAGCCAGCCGTGACCCGACAACTTAATCCAATACAATTAGCTTAACTCTGAAATCCCCCTCAGGCAAGACTGAGAAAAGGGGGGGAAAAAAATCACATTTGCACCGAGAGGCTTCAGCTGCTTCATGCCAGGGTTTTTTTTTCTTTAATTTTTTCTCCCTCTTAGCTTTATCCTACTCCTTCCTTGCTGTTCAGCCTCCCACATTCCACGCCGTGCCTCAGCCATGACTAACTTAATTTGCTCTGCGCAGGTCTTCATCAGAAAAAAGTTTGCGCACATGCACTGGAGGCAACGGCTCCCAGCTGAAACCCCAGTATGGAGGAAACAAATTGTTATCTAATATGGGGTATAAGTTGACCAACATTTGGTCAGGTGGGTTTAAAATGATTAGTCTGGGTAAAGAACAGGATCTGGAGAGGATTCCGTCATAATCCGCTGAAATCGGAAAACTCCAGCTGCTAGGTGCAGCAATGCTCATATGACCCATAGGTCATGCGCCAGGTGTAACGGCTCACATACGTTGTAAACAAAGCTGCTTCGTTTTTTTACGAAAAATACAGGCCATGATAATTATAAAGCACTACTGATGCAATACCGTTCTCAAGGTCAATTTAAGGGACCTGGATTAAGTTTCAAAAGTAGCACCTACACCAGCGACTGGTTCCCAACCCTTTGCATTCATTGTGGCGCCACTGGAGAAGAATACCCCGACTCGAGCAAAGAGGCCAGACCCTACAAAGTGTCCATTCAAAGTTGCACCGCTCACGTGGCCAGCACTCCAGAAAGATCGTCTCAAATGAATCAGTCGTCATGGCACTTGTACCTGTCAGTGCACGCCCAGTGTTGCCCCACTGCACTGTGCTGATCTGCTGTCTGCCTTTATGGTTATTTTCCTTTCTGCAGCTGTCACTTCATGGGTCAGTCTTTCAGTAGCTGTACCACCCCTACAAGCAGTCTTCTTCAAGTCTACTTCCTACTAGAATTAAAACAACATAGCTGCTGGAATCTGAGCCAACTTAAGCTTTTCAACAAACAACATGCAAACGCTGGCCTGCTAGTGATAAAAACAAAAACAAATATGACTGAAAATAAAGTAAGTTCATGAAAAACTTAAAAATAAAATTTTAGAAGCATGGCAGGAGGCAGAAAGACCTGTGTGCAGTGCCTTTAGGTGGGATAAATGACACCAGCATGTGTTGGAATGGCACTTAGCTCATCCCAGCTCCTTCACGGGGATGAGAGGCAGCCAGTAGCCAATCCCACAGGTGCAGACGCTTTCATTCCAGCTCTTTCCATCCCACATACATGGGGACAGTACTTCACATTTTGTACGGATGCCATCTGCGTGGCGTGTGATTCCCATGGTCAGAGCACAGGCTGTGCGTTTGTACCAGGCAAAGCTGTTTAAGTGCCAGGACGTGGCGGTGCTCACCATTGTGTCGAATTCCTGCCTGCTCGAGCCTCTCCCACAGCTCTCACACACTTTACACATTCCGAATGCTGGGCTCTGGCCTTAACAGCTGGCTGTGCTTTTCAGCAAGACGACAGACAAAGAACTGAAACGCCACAGACTGTTGAGGTTCCTCACCACCTCATACCACAACATCAGAGGTGCTACATAAAATACTAAGCAATTCCAAGCATTAATATGAGACTATCTTGTATGCAAACTATCGATACAATGTTAAAGCAATTAGACAGGTGACTTGATTGATAAAACACACATGCAGGCATGAACTAAAAACCACCTGCTGAGCAGGAAAGCTGTTCACACCCTCTCTTTTGCAACTGTGTGAAAATCTCCAGCATACATTTAATGTCAGTCAGCATTGCAGCATGTCGTCTTGGAAGCTATAGCGGACTGGTAACCTTGAAAAGCATATGCTCTCACAGAAGACAAATATATCATGATATCCATGTGACAAAAAGACAACAAAGTATTACCAAGGGCACGAGGTTGCATTCCTAGTAGGCCTAAAAACACACCGCAAATAGCTGAAAGGGCATTACACAAGCTCTGAGTGCACAATGTAACCCTCTCAGTGAGTCCTCGTGGCCTGTGGATGGAGACTTCGTTATCTGTATCCTGGAAGATACTGATCTATCCAACAGGGTTATTAATATTAGATGCACCCACATATGTTTGAATTTAAACATGAATGCACAAGAGCAAAGTACGAGATAAAACTGGGAGTAGGATGAAAATGCACAAGATTACGAATGAATTCATTAAAGAGACGGCACGGGTAGAACGTTTTTGGAAACAAAATTTAAAAATCTATTAACCAGCAATGCATTTACAATTATAAGGAAATTATATACCACATATAATTACTTTTAAATAAATAAATAGGAATACTGTTTGACGTCACATCTGATATGAGCTCGCTAAAATTTGTGTGACCCTGCTGGTCATATTACTGCCAGACCCTGAGGGCTTGCCGATATCTGATTGGTCTGTGCTTGCAGTTTTCTGGTAAAACGAAAATAAAAAAATTGAAATAATTTATAATCTGACATTGAAAATATCAGAATTACACCCCATGTTCATGTGCCCATCCTTTTTTGACATAGTCAGGGCTGTTGAGTGTTTGTGTGCCACTTCAGTTTGCCATTCAGATGCCAGGGTTTTAGCTGCAACTGGCTTCCTGCAATCCATAATACAGCATTTTTGATCGGCGTCCCGCAATCAGTGGTGAATTATATTCTCTGTGAAATGAAACCACATTAACGTGTTCCTGGAAGAAGACTGAAACCAGCTCTCACAAATCTGCCCTGCACTTAAGAGCAACTGTTGTGTTCAGACCAGACCAAACTGACCGCAAGAAGGAGTTTGCACCCCAGGGTTCAGTGCAAACACTGTGAAGGAGCCATAATCCTCTCCGTCCCGGGTTTAATGGGCACATGCCCACTTGTAACTTTTCATCCAAGTTGGCTCGTGCGAACTCTTACAAATTTGCAATCATGACATCATGCAAGCTTAAAAGAAAGCCTTTTATGAAATGACGGCTGCTGGGGAGCGTGATGAAGGGGCGGCGAGCACAGGAGGTGCGGGCCATCAATCAAACCAGTGCCGTGTTTTGTTTGAGGCTGCCGTGGCATTCTCCCACTCGCCGAGAGCTCCACCAAACACATGACATATACACAGCTGCTGCAAGGGAGCAGGCCCCGACACAAACTGACATGCCAAATCCCAAAGAAAACAAGAAAAGCTGTCTCCAGTCAGAAGGATGGCTTTTCAACATCTCATTTGTATCACACCCAAAAGAACAGCTGGGAAAGCAGAGGCGGAGGACGACCCAAAGAGCCAGTGAGAGAAGGGAAGGAAAAAAGAGGCCGATCGAACCTTGAACAAAACAAATAAAGAGAAAAAAAATACTAAGCACTGCCCCCCATGATGCGCAAGCTCACACAGGGGGAGATCTGACATGTTATTGTAAGACCTCTGGTGCTGGGTCAGGCATATGACCTAACCTGGCCCACTCTCTGGTTCTCTATTGTGACCTGTGACCTTTTCTGTAGAGAACTGGCCAAACGCAGACCACCAGCCAGCAACAATGAGCCATTCATGCAGCGCACTACAGGAACTGCTGTACATCTCTAAAGGATGAATCTTGACTGCGTGCGGTTTCCATACCATAATGCAAATGTGAATTCAAAAGCCACTCTCATCCACAAGTTCCCTCCCACTCACCCCCTTCTTTTTTGCACACCTCCCCCATTAAGCAATATGATCCTGATCCGTGATACCAGTATCCAGACTCCACAAGGCCCACCAAGGAACTATTCATCCCTTTACAAGGACCAATGGACCTCCATCAGCCATCAAAAGAACCACCATATGTCTCTTACCTATACTTTGAATCCCAGGCTTCAGTTACTCTGTAAAGCACACGGACGACTCTCTTCCTGTCCTTTAGTATGGAATCCATAAAGTCTTACATGGTTCGTGTGTGGCGCTTTGGGTTTTAGCAGAAACATTTGCACGTCTGCTGTAGCAAAGCAGATTTATATCTGCATCGTTTTTTCCACCTCATTAGAGAAGAATGTCACTCACAGTCTATTGCTAATGAGAGAAGGTGCCACCAAAGTAGGTTCTGTGTAAACAGCATTTGGCCTCACAATAGGTGCTTTTATTGGGTTCACTTAACAGCAATTCTTCCTATTGCTTTCCTCTGTGTTGCAGTTTTAACGCTTCGCTTTTCCTTTCCTTCCTGAGGGAACTCAACATCTCTCACTGGTTTATTTTACACAGCGGTGATTTCCTCACAGTGGTGTTGAGATGTTGAAGCATGGGGAAAGCTGATCACATTAAAACCTGTAGTATAAACCGAGTAAACCTTTATAAACAAGGATTCCCATGAATATGGCAGAGGAAAGAGAGGAAATAAAAAATGGCAGGCAGACAGAAAGATGCTACTGAGTTATTGCTAATTAGGAGTGGATGGAATTAAAGACATTAAAAAGAAACACAGATTTTATCATTATTATTAACGGAGCCCTTATTTCCTCTCTATTCTAAATATATGATAACAGTACAATGTGATGCTATTGGGCAATTAATTTTATTAAAGTGAAAAGCATTATTTTGGAAATGATCTTGACTAACACACTATATAGCACACTAGATCTGTAACAGGGAGTGACTGGGTTGATAGAAATGAATATAAAGATTTAACTTTTTTAAACTCTTGATTTGTTGCACCCCTAGTTCCTTAAACTCTTAAATAACCCCTTCAACCTCATCACTAAAGCAGTTTAAAAGACTCCAGCAAATGGGAAGGAAAAGAAGAGTTGGAGTGCTAGTGAACAAATGTTTGATTTTCCTTCAGACCTTCATCTCATCCCCATTTATGTCAGTCTTGTTCGGCATTGATGCCATTTGATTGTGTTGTACAAGTCTGAAGGATTATTTATTTATTCGATCGAGTGCTCTACTAAGCGTGCAATCTCCAGAAATATCTCCGGGGTGGTCGAGATCCATGTAAACAAAACAGTAGGCCGAGTTGTGATGACTCTCTCTCTCTCTCCCACACACTCAAACACACACACCACTCTCCCTGAAATAGCTTAATTACAAGCGAGTATGCCAGAAGATCTTCATTAAAATCTGAGCTAATACCACTAAACCTGTCCTTTCCTCCACATCTGGACTCAAAAGTGCTTAGTTTATTGTTGCGTGAACAAATTGCTAAAATTCCACGTGGGGCTTTTAAACGATGCCTCTGCCGTGTTTGGCTGAAGCTTTAAAAGGTGAGCCAGTAGGACTCTGGATGCAGACTGCACACATAAATTCATAGCCGGCAGATGGAGTTGAATTAACTAGTCTGTTGAAGATGCCGGAGCGTTGTGTAACGTTAACGTGAGTCTGCGCAGCGGTCGAGGGCAAAGCGCACTTCCTCCAGCAAACGGAAAATATTAGTCATCTGACGTGACGTGTAGCAGAGACAGAAATTAATGTTTTAATTAAAGCTCAGCACGACACTTCGGAGAGGTCTGGCTCAGATCAGGAGGTATAACGACACGAGACTGCAACCCTGACTCACCAGATGATTAGGTCTTATTATTAAAAGGACTTTCTATGGATATTTGTTAAATAAAATGTAAGATGGATGTACGATTTATCCAAAACATGGTTTACATGAATGTGTAAATGCTGTATGAAGAATCATCCACCATCCAAAAAATACCCTTGACCATAAAAGAAAAGTATAAAGAAAAATAACAAAGAAACAGATGGACTACTGTCTGAAATCACGAAACTATAAACTATATAGACTGTGCGTCTATATGATGGGGAGCCTAGCAAAGCGACAATGTTTAGAAATACAGAGGTGAATCTAATAAAGTGGAAAAGGAAGTGTGCTGTTGTGTAATTGAAACCCAAACTTAAGTGCCCTGTTGTGGACTCACATTCTGACCAGCGTGCATCTTTAGCAAGATAAAACACGTACTGAGCAGCGATGACTAAAGTAGCAGCATTAAAAAAGAAAAGGCGAAGTCAAGAAACAGTGAAACACAAAGGTGCTGGTGGTGGTAGCTGATTCCCACGCTTGCACCAGCACCTTTTCCCTGCTGCCTCATGAGACAAACAATCCAACTTTTGTCTTTTTCATTTCTTTCCATCAAGTGCGAGATATGAAACCAGCCCGCACGTCCGTGCACCGATACAATCGGGGCAGTGAGTCAACAGCGATTTACCAGCCAATCTCTCAAGGCAAACAAACATCACCATCTAATCTAAAAGAATTGCTCGTGACAATTTTGTTTACTTTAGAGGGATGCGTCTCGGCGCAGGCTGCGCCTCTGCGACCGTGAATGCCACATTGTTCTGTGATGCAGATGCGATCTGCTCAGATTCTCTCGCCCTCTTTCGGATCCTTCCGCCCTTCCCTCTGGCCTCCCCCATCCCTCTTCTTCCAGGCTCGGCGACAGGCTGTTGAGTCTGAGCCGTGTGCTGAGGGCATGAAAGAGAGCCTCACGCTTCACCTGCAGTCCTGATGGAGTGGATTCACTGAGCTGTGCTATCTCCCTCATCAGCAGACCAGGCCTGCATTCAACTATCCTGAATGGAAACGATGGCTCGCTCCAGTCAGAAGGGGGAAGAGGGGAAAAAAATCAGAGACTGGCTAATGTGGTGGGATCACTTTTCCGTAAAATAAAGCCAGTGAGGGCTTTTGAATGGCTCATGTCTCCAGACCTGCTCTTGACCTCCTGATACAGGTGGCAACACATCAGGCAGGGATGGGATTGGGGGATGGTGATTGTTAGAACCCACAGGACCGAAAAACAGAGCAATTTGATGGGTGGATGATTCATGAGTAGATTAGTTCTAATCAACTGAAACAGTGAAACGTGCTAACAGGATCTGCATCACCCAAAGGTGACTGTTTAAAGCAGTTAGCAGATACAATGATCAATAATGATCATATAATCATCCAAACCAAGCAATTGTGTATTTAACTGCCCTATACAAGCTTGTGTAGTGAGATCAACAGAACAATAATCTCTCCTGATGGTGGGTTTTTGGACATGTCTACATAACATAATAAGTCTTAATAGGAACTACAGAAGGAACTACACCACTGGTACCTGTCAATGTAAATTCTACTACACCCTCTAAATTGTTAGAAGAAAGAGAAAATGCTGCCTTATACAATTAAAACCTCATTATGTTCTTATCAGGTTTACAGTACTGGCCGTACAGAGCTGCTTTACCTTCCAAATGTGATGAAATACTGACACACTTTCAGTTTGTGGAAGACTCATATTTATATTAGTTAACTGTGGTGTAATGTGGTATTAACCACTTATTGTATTAACTAATGTGGTATTAACTAATTAAACTAATGTGGTGTTAACTAAATATAGACAACTGTGGTGTCTATATTTAGATGCTTTAGAACCATCGTTATACTGAACTCACCTCGAGCACAATCGGTCATAAGAATGATGTTTAAAACCAGAACAATCCACAGAAGTTCCATAATGTCAGTGTCTTTAGTTCCTTCAATCTGTAGCAAATCAAGGAGACACACACAGTCAGTAGAGACACTTTTGTGTACAGTAGATATTAATCAAGACATTCAAATGGCCCATTTCATAAAACCTTAGGATCTTATAATAATTACATCTAAAACAGAACACACAGATTATAAACCTTTTTCTCAGCCCTGTACTTTAATTTAATACTTGCCGATACAATCACAACACACAGCAAATAAATCAAAATACTTATATTTGAATGAGATAGTATGCGAACACTTACATGATTATTATTTGTTCCCACAATATATCCAGCTCGTGTTAATTATTACAGGTTAACAAACATGCAGTTAATTAATCTGTGTTGATATTTGTCTCATCAAGAAGGAACAAAACAGAAGATTATTACCATTTAAAATTAAAGTATAAAAACAAAGACCAAAATAAAAAAAATACTGCCCTTAAAGTGCACTGAACAATATATAATGATTAAAATGCAGCTTTAAAGAAACTCTGAAGTAAACCATTCAGAATTAACAAATCTTGTGTATAATAACAAATCAAAGTCATGAAAAGACAGATAATGAGGATGAACTGAAGGTAAAACATTAAACTGTCTATGAAATCAATAAATAACCAAGTGATTATGAATTGAATGAGATCTATAAAAAAAATTTTATTTGAGGAGAATCCAGTAAATAAAAATTCAGTTAAGGGTTTATATATATATATATATATATATATATATATATATATATATATATATATATATATATATATATATATATATATAGCAGTTTTGTGAAGGTTATTTACACAACACCTTCATGATTGTAAAGAAAGAGTCAAACAAATGTTATTAAGATCAGAAACTGATTTTTAAGAAGTAATTAAAAAAGTTTTTTTTGTGTATTAATGAACAACTCTAATGTGTAAAATTAGACAGAACATTTAAATAAATGTTATTTAAATCATTTTGATGACGTTCATTAATTACAACGAAACCTTATTCTAATTACATTCTCTTTTATGGACTTTGTGTTCATCACTAAGATCAGAAGAAGTTTAAAGATAATCCAACATCTTTTTAAAATCAGAGAGATTATCGTTTATTTTTCTATTTTTAGTGAATTGGTGGACATTTCTCTCGTTTTAACTGAAAATAAAAACACGTGTTTGCTTATTACACTAGATGTGTTTCTCTTCTGTTCATTATTGAGGAAATATCCTCAACAAACAAAAAAAAAAAAACAACAAAAATAAAGAAAAAAACACCAAACAAATGTACCTGGGTTTATTAGAATGCGGGGACTGGTTTGTCTGCACACGGTGAGCCGGATCACATCTTCCCGAAAAAGAAAGTCCAGCTGTTTGAGTGAATTATTTGAGGTTAAATCCGAACTGCAGGTGGAGATCAGCGGGTTTAATCCTCTTGATTTTTTATTATTGAGGTCGGAATGAGCGGATCGCTGCTGACCCTCCGCACTGACAGCGCAGCGGCGTGGACGCTTCCAGGAACCACGAGCCGCACGGAGCTCGCCTGCGCTTCCCAAGAACGACCGCGCTTACGAGAGAGCTTCTCATTAAACCTGCTGCTCGGCTGATTAATTAACGGAAGTGATGATGAAAACAAAGTCGCATTCTGCAGCTTTCCCGGTTACTTCGCTCAGTCCGCTAGCAGCGCGCACGCCTGTAATCCTGCATTGTAAAGTCCGAGCGGCGGTCCAGCCCCGCAGCCAACTTCTGACCAATCAGAGCGCAAGGCTCTGTAAACACAGTATTTATAGTAGCGCATACTCGAGTGGGGCCAGATCCCGAACAGCAGAGTGCAGTACACACATTATATTCGGTTTGTAAAAATCCACTGCCCTGCCACTTGATCATTCATTCATTCATTCATTATCTCCCGCTTTATCCTCTATTAGGGTCGCGGTGTGGTTCCCCATGCCCATCCAGGGGAGAACGTCTCGGGCGCTGGGCAGATACACCCAGGACAGGGCGCACACTCACTCACACAGACACACTCTATATGGGGCAATTTTGAGAATTCAATTGACTTAATCCGTGTTTTTGGACTGTGGGAGGAAACCGGAGAACCCGGAGGAAACCCACGCAGACACGGGGAGAACATGGAAACCCCACCCAGATGGGGATTCGAACCGGGAATCCCTAGCGCTGAGAGGCGAACGTGCTAACCACTAAGCCACCGTGCCGCCGCCACTTGATCAGGTACATCATATCTCTACACTCATTGTTTATTATATCAGCTCCACTCACCATTTAGATGCACCGTGTCACTGCAAACACAGACCAGTCCAACGGTTTCAATGCATAATCTGTCAGGATTATTACAGAATAGATTTTTTTTTTTTGGATGATGGAATATTCTCAGCACTGCAATAACACTGACATTACGCTCATATGATTATCCACAAGAATAAATCAAATATTAACCACCAGCAGTGATGAAGATAAAGAAAGGAGGTAAATGTGTCTAACAGAATGCACAGTGAGTGGACAGTGTTTAAACACTGATCAACCAGCTCACTATCACACCACTACCATCATGTCAGTGTCACTACAGTACTGAGAATAAACACCCATCCAAAAAATGCCCATAGCGGTGGTGGTCCTGATCAATAAAGAACAGAGAACAGTGGTCTAACAAAGTACAAACAAATACAAAATATATCTCTATGGTAAAATGAGTATAACATTATATTTAATATTTCATGGATTTGTAGTTTTTATAGTCACCAATAAATTGACTGTAAAATTCAGGCAAACTATATCATTTTTTTAATAACATGGTACAATTCATTCATTATCTCCCGCTTTATCCTCTATTAGGGTCGCGGTGGGGTTCCCCATGCCCATCCAGGGGAGAACGTCTCGGGCGCTGGGCAGATACCGGGAGGAAACCGGAGAACCCGGAGGAAACCCACGCGGACAACATGGAAACTCCACCCAGATGGGGATTCGAACCGGGAATCCCTAGTGCTGAAAGGCGAACGTGCTAACCACTAAACCGTGCAGCCCAACATGGTACAATGTCGCTTGTTATTCACTACTTAGAAAAGGCGAGAACCAAGTTCTATCACGTTCCCTACTTCACACTGCCATCTAGTGCTACATTATGGTAACTACGTCCCATTAAGATACAGTACAGAACGTCATGTCACCGAACAATTTATTAGTTTCTTGTTTCTACACTTTATTTTCAAGCATCAATAGAAAATACATGTATCCTACATTACAATCCTCAATTAAATGTTTAATAGAATAATAAGGAAAAAAGAAAGGGAACACAGCTCATTTATTGAATTCTGGTGTTTCATTCACACGATGCTCTCCAAGTTCCACTGGTCGAGTGGGTGGTCTGATAAATATTGTGAAAATACGTTGGCTCCTCAGTGTGGTTGTAAAGTCTGGGTTGCGATGTAAACATCAATGTTTGAATTAATTCTTCCCAAAGGTGTTCAGAACAAATTGTGGTTTCACATATCACAGCAAGTCCTCCAGAACAAACCACATCTTTCAATAAACCAGTCATAATTAAGCTAGAGATGCAGTTGTTGCAGGAACAATAACTTCAACATTTTTGAAATGATTTATTCTGTGTAATAAGTGAATCTCACCCACACTTTGATTTTAAACACAAAGAATGCACTGAAACTTTCCATTCTACTTCATACCTGAAGGATTTTTTTTTACACATAGGCATATATTTACAAATAGCTGAACGCAGTGAATATGCGATTAAATAAACAGACCTACAAGACTTTTCTTACACATCCCATAACAAGACAGCATGGTGAGGACACAGTGGACATCTTCAAAGCTTCAGTTTGCAGAGAATTATACATTTAGTCTCCAAAGTGAACCAACATAGCATGAACCAGCAGACATGGGTCAATGGTTTGTCCCCACTTGCTCATCCCCAGTGGGTTTTTTTGTACTTTTGTGGTGATTTTAAAGCCATTAAAAGCTGCTAGTGAATAAATTACAGTTAGTTACCAAACAGTAATCTACATGGTCCACATGATGACCAGCTCAGAAGGACACACGGCTTGTAAATCATGTTCATGTTGATAAAAGTAGAGTTTCCTTTGGCAGGTCAGATGTAAATTGGGTGATACTGTTTTAGATTAAGTTTCTTTCTGCATGTGGGGCAGTTGTGAGCCTGGGCCAGAGAGTCTCGGATACACTGGCTGCAGAACAGGTGACCGCACCTGGTGGAGACCATGAGCCGTCCACTATCAATGATCTAAAAAGGGGAGAAGGAGAGGTTAAGTGCAAATGGATTAAAAATACGACCACAATGACAAAACTGCTCATATTTCTTTACTTGCACAGTCATCAGGTATAAGACATCACACTGAATAGAGCTACTGCTTTAAGCCCTGGGTCTAAAGTAAACACACTGTGCATTTAAAAATGTCATTCTGCCCATCATAATTGTACATAGTGGTTATCTGGTTTACTGTGGTAACAGACAGCTCAAATTATTCATCCCCCTCCTCCACCTAATGAAACTTGTGATATGAACTTGCTGTAATCACCTCAGTGTAGGAATCCATGCACACAGGACAGCTAACAGTTCCAGGTGTAGACCTGGAAATAATATACAAAACCCAAAAAAATGATTATTTTTTATTTACAGGATGTTCATAGCAGGAATGTGACCGAACTTCTAAAGTGATCAATGAAGTACTCGTACTATTTAATCACCTGACAACACTGGACAAATCAAAGTCAACTCATTCTCACCTGACTTGTGCACTAGCATTCAGTGATGAAAGCAGCACAGGGTTGAGACTGGGATCCTCTTCATCATCACTACTTAGTACATAACTCTCTGTTCGGACCACACAACTGCTCTGTGTACCTAATTACACCAATAACACAAGATACCATCTTCATATCTGCAGCTAATCAATCCATGACTATAAAATGGTACATCTTTTATAAGATATAGATGTGAAGTATTAACATTTGCAACTATCTTTGAGCAACATCAGTATTCAAAATATAACTTTATTAATTATAAACTTTATTACCGTCATCCACAACCTGGGTTCCACAGTCCAAATGAAATATTTGCACAAGAGAGAAAATACATTTAATTAAGAGGGCGGGAAAAATACATTTCTACAGATTCTTTTTTAACCAAAACATTTGCTAAGAAGAAATAGCAGCAACTCACCACAATGGAATCATTATTGGTAAGATCTACCACAGAGGTCTCAGCTGCTTCACAGGTTAAATCTACTACTTCATCTGGGAATAAAAATGTAATAAAAATAAATTAATAAAAGTGGATTTGTGTCAAACTCATGAAATAAACATGCAAAGCTGCTCATCAATACGGCATCTTTCATACTAACAGAAAACAGAATAGAATAAGAATCTGAAGAGGTATCAGTGTCCCAAAACTACAGGCCATAAAGTTGCATGCTGTTTTTTTTTTTTTTTTTTGGAGGGGGGGGGGGGGGTTATCTGGTGGGAGATACTGAAAAACTCTGGAGAAATCTTTTTAGTCCTTATTTACAGCTGAAGCAATTTCACCTATAAGCAAGTTTCTGGACTTGAGGAGAACATGTAAACTCCACTCAGTTAAGTCTTTGTCCACTTTGAGGCTAACACACAGGATCTAATTAGTGATGGGCAAGATGGCCTGCCACTCTGTCTGTGTAGGGATATCATTAAACCGAAGTTAAAATATACGAGCTAAGAAAAGAAGAAGAGGTTTTAGGACATAAAAAGCAAAAATAGTAAATACAAATGGAGAACTGTAATTATGTCCAGAAAACTGCTGTAGTTTACACCATCCTCGCTAAAGTCTTCCTTTAGTGTCCTTGTTCTCATGACTTTGTGATACATCGTGTACGTGCAATAAGCCAATCATCGGGTCACTTGCTGTTCTCTTAAGAGCCTGGTGTGGTCTGACTGTCAGATTTCTATTTCAGTAGCTCATTTAAGCATTAACATTTACACTATTTAGCCCAGACAAAGTCAAGAAGGGGCTAGTAGGTAAAAAAAAAAAAGCTGATAAAATAAAGCTAAAAATACAGATTCAAGGGGCACAGCACTTTTCTTAATTAAGAACTGTATCAAAATGACTTTGAGGTTTAATTGAAACTGAAAATAAACTATCACCTCACTCTTTAAACCAGTTCACTCACTGTGGCTTTCAATCACACTGATGGTTTCCACAGATTGATCAGACATCGGTGTCCTGCTCCGTTTCCTGAAACGATGGGAATGAGAACCAGAACTACTTCGTCTTTTCCTTTGGCCCTGAGACAAGATCACAAGTTCACCTTACACGTGAGAAAGAAGAGCTGTGGCAACAGACAACTGATAACAAGCGTGGCTTCTAATGTATGCTAATTACAAGTCACGTGGTTACACCGCGCAATAAGGAGGTGATGGCACTCACCGCTCTGTTCATGCTTGGGCTTGGAAGGCACTCAAAATAATGAAGATGCTGGAATTCTGCACATTGATTAAAACATTTAACAATTTGTTCTGCAATCAACACAAACAAACTGCGAGTTAAAAACACCGTATGAGTTAACATTGAATTGTAAATATTTGTCTTCATATCCACAACGTTAAACTTGCTTTTTGAAACAAACTATACCCTTTATAGATGTAAAATAAGGAGAATTTACATTTTCAAAGTCTGCTCATAAACAGATCGTTGCAAATTAGGATTGTTCTAGAGTAAACTCAGTGTGACGGACAGAACACTTATTCCATGAATAAAACACGAGCAGATCGCTAACAAAACAATATATACACTGTAAACGAGTGAATTTAGGGCATAAATCTGACTGTTTCGTAAAGTTACGATTAGTATCCTATTACAGCGATTTATGTATGTATGTATGTATGTATGTAGGTATGCAACAGTGCACTGCACAATATTATTTTTGAATAAAACATTTGGTAATTGTTATGTTTGTATATACATTTACCATTTAAAATTGTTATTATTAATAACTAACTGGTCGAAATGTCTTTAAAGGCATAATTATGATAATTATGCGGATAGCTACCAGGCTAACTTGTAAAAAAAAAAAAGCTTTAGTCCATATTCTATTAAATCTTGTTATTCATTATAATACGTTTTAAACATCGTGTCTGTATTTTTTCCACCAGCAACTTACAATCTAACTGCAAATTGTCGACTGTTCTGTCCAATTTAAACCCAATGTAACAAATCAAGCAACAACAGCATTAAGCTAACATGCTAACACAGCGGCGTCGTGATTGATTGATCTATTTCCTTAATCCGACACATGTATTTGCAAATATTTTGAAACATTTACTGTTATGACAAGTTTACAAAAAATGCCGGGTTAAGATAAAAACAGTGGATTAAACAGCTACACACTGTGAAGTGACAGAGCTATTGACAAACCAAGTCAGGCTAATTCAAACGCCAGCAATAAGCTAACGCCCAAAGTAAGTCTCACACCCTACAAAGGGTGCCTATTTAGGGGTGCGTTGTAATCAGCTTAGTACTATATGTAGCACACCCTTGACAGAATTGGGTGGCATTTAGGACGCTACTAAACATATGGAGAAGCTTGCATTTCTTAAAGTGACATCTTTAGTTAATGGAAGTGAGTGTATGTGTTCATGTTTAAACTGTGGGGACCGTGTGGCACACGAATATCTCATTATCTTCTGCTTAATCCTGTACTAGGGGTTGGATGTTTACAACCAGGTCAGGGCACTAATCCATCGCTGGACACACACTTACCCATACCTGATAATAGTTAAAACTTTTTTATTGGTCCCAAGAACCATCTTATACTTCATATGAGTATAAGAATCATTATATTCCACTATAAGACAGAGCGTAATTCACCAGTCAGCATACAAAAACGCGACAAATGAAATATATATATATATAGTAGGGTGTCCATGAGGCCGGTCTGTATTGGAGCTTTCATTATTGGGAAGTTTTCAGATTTTTGACATCAAATGGTTCTGGTTCTGCAGAAATTAGAAATAACATTTATTTATATATATATATATATATATATATATATATATATATATATATATATATATAAAATTACATATTGTACATTATCTTAAGTTTTAGATCCAGATATTACTACAAAATGTCTGTCATATACCTCAGTTCATCAGCGGAGCTAGAATAGAGAGCTGCACCTCTGATCTTTTCTCCTAGAACATCACAGTGTCAAAAAATTCTCGACAGATATCACTATATTATGTACTATAAACTGATGATCAGACTGGGGTACATTGAGTATTATGTTATAAATACTAAATGTGTATATATATATATATATATATATATATATATATATATATATATATATATATATATATATATATATATATATATATATATATATATATATATATTGTTAATTAAAATAAATTCTCAATTCATACGATTTTTTTACAGTAAAATATAAAAAATATCTGTTAAACAAAGACAAGACACAGTGTGGTTACATAAACATGAGTAGTGATATAATACTCATCCATGTGTTCATTCTGTAGTAAACCTGGATTGTGCACAGAAGGTATTAATTAAACCACTTGTGATCGAGCAGCTCATAAAGGCATGGTCGATCACTGGGGTTTTTTGTCAGGCAGCTCTGTATTAGTTGGCAGCAGGCTGTGATGTGAGTAACAAGAGGGGAGAAATAATTAAACTCAGATTTAAATCAAACAAATTATTTCATATTTATCGGTTCTAGTAATACCAAGACAAGACAATCAGCTTGAACCAAAAGTTTCTTACCTTTAGACAGATAACCTTTAAAAGTAAGTCGCTTATTAATGATCTGATGTTCCCCATTGAAGGGAAAGTATCTAGAGACTAAAAAATACATCAGTATTCCTAGACTCCAGACAGTGACAGGGTGGGCATGAAACATGCGATCAGTGATCCACTCAGGAGGCATGTATTGCTTCGTGCCTGATTAACAGAGAATGAGACAAATATTTTTCACAATGATGGTGATCTTACCTGGACTAAATTGATTTTACAATATACAGTGCATCCGGAAAGTGTTCACAGCGCTTCACTTTTTCCACATTTTGTTACGTTACAGCCTTATTTCAAATTGTATTAATCTCTTTCCTCAAAATTCTACACAAAATACCCCATTATGAACATGTGAAAAAAGTTGAGAGTTTTGAAAATTTATTAAAATTAAAAAACAAAGATATCACATTTACACAAGTATTCACAGCCTTTGCTTAATACTTTGTAGAACGACCTTTGGCAGCAACTACAGCCTCAAGTCTTTTTGAATATGATGCCACAAGCTTAGCACACCTATCTTTAGGCAGTTTTGCCCATTCTTCTTTGAAGTACCTTTGAAGATCAGGTTGGATGGGAGACATCTGTGCACAGCAATTTTCGGATCTCTCCAGAGATATTCAATCGGATTCAAGTCTGGGCTGTGGCTGGGCCACTCCAGAACATTCACAGAGTGGTCCTGAAGCCACTCCTTTGAGATCTTGGCTGTGTGCTTCAGGTCGTTGTCCTGCTGAAAAATGAACCGTCACCCCAGCCTGAGGTCAAGAGCGCTCTGGAGCAAGTTTTCATCCAGGATGTCTCTGTACATTGCTGCATTCATCTTTCCCTCTATCCTGACTAGTCTGCCAGTTCCTGCTGCTGAAAAACATCCCCATAGCATGATGCTGCCACAACTATGACTGTAGGGATGGTATTGGCCTCGTGATGAGCAGTGCCTGGTTTCCTCCAAACATGACGCCTGGCATTCACACCAAATAGTTCAATCTTTGTCTCATCAGAGCAGAGAATTTTGTTTCTCATGGTCTGAGAGTCCTTCAGGTGTCTTTTGGCAAATTCCAAATGGGCTGCCTTGTGCCGTTTACCAAGCAGTGGCTTTTGCCTGGCCACTCTGCCATACAGGCCTGATTGGTGGATTGCTGCAGAGATGGTTGTTCCTCTGCAAGGTTCTCCTCTCTCCACAGAGGAACGCTGGAGCTCTGACAGAGTAACCATCAAGTTCTTGGTCACCTCCCTGACCAAGGCCCTTCTACCCCGATCAGTCAATTTAGACGGCTGGCCAGCTCTAGGAAGAGTCCTGGTGGTTCCAAACTTCTTCCATTTACGAATGATGGAGGCCACTGTGCTCATTGGGACCTTCAAAGCAGCAGAAATTTTTCTGTATCCTTCCCCAGATTTGTGCCTCGAGACAATTTTGTCTTGGAGGTCTACAGACAATTCCTTTGACTTCATGCTTCGTGTTTGCCCTCTGACATGCAGTCAACTGTTGGACCTTATATAGACAGGTGTGTGCCTTTCCAAATCATGTCCAATCAACTGGATTTACCACAGGTGGACTCCATTTAAGCTGTAGAAACGTCTCAAGGATGATCAGTGGAAACAGGATGCACCTGAACTCAATTTTGAGCTTCATGGCGAAGGCTGTGAATACTCATGTAAATGTGATTTCTTAGTTTTTTATTTTTAATAAATTTTCAAAACTCTCAAGAAAACTTTTTTATAATGGGGTATTTTGTGTAGAATTTTGAGGAAAGAGATTAATGTAATACAATTTGGAATAAGGCTGTAACGTAAGAAAATGTGGAAAAAAGAGAAGCGCTGTGAACTTTCCGGATGCAATGTATGTTGTATTTTTTACCTTAAGGTGTGTTTACCTTTATAATCATAATATGGGGTTGAGTGGAGGAACCTGGCAGAGCCAAAGTCTATAAGTTTAATTTGTAGATTCCTGGTGTTTATAAGAATGTTTGATGACTTGATATCTCCGTGGAAAACACCGCGATAGAAGCAGTGTCGCACAGCCTCAATCACCTGCCTCATAATGATTTTGGCTGTCTCTTCGGGCACCGGGGCGGACAGAATAAACCTCTCAAGGTTCAAGCAATTGTCAGGAAGCTCCATTACAATGATATAGAATCTGAACTTGACGAACCAGTCCTCAAGTTTGACCACATGTTCACTTTGTGGTGACTCTGACAATTTCTCCATTATTGTCACCTCTAGAGGGAGTGAGAATGGGTCTTTTTGCTAAGAACAGAGCAGACAAATAAAATCATGTTTTTGATCAAACAATCAGATGTACATCTACAGTATGAGACTTTAACATGGTGAGATTTAAACCTATTAAAGAAATTCAAGATGCAAATAATTTTTAAATAATGCAATATAAACGTCTGACTAATAGATGATTGTTTTTTATTTACATTAGCTTGAAGTTTAAAACACTTTGTGCTTATGTATAAAGTCTTCATTGTGATATATCAATGAAATATGTTCACTTACAGTGCAGTGTTTCCTTTTCACAAATTTACAGGCAGTCTATAGATGTATAAAAACAGTGACATGTTTATTAGATGTCAGCAAGCAATAGTTCACTTAAACCAATTAAAACTTTCTACATCTGAATTAATTATTGATTACATAAATTTTGCTTGTGGAAACATTTCAAGGTGTCTTTTAGATATCTAGTACACTTGCATAATAAACAAACAATATTTACTTAATCGACAACTAACCAATAAACTGTTTGAAATCTTTAAATATCTGTAAAATTATTAGTCTTATATATGGAACTAATAGCTTCTGGATATCATTCATTCATTCATTCATTATCTCCCGCTTCATCCTCTATTAGGGTCGCGGTGGGGTTCCCCATGCCTATCCAGGGGAGAACATCTCGGGCGCTGGGCAGATAGACCCAGGACAGGGCGCCAATCCATCGCTGGGCACACACTCACTCACACATACACACTCTATATGGGGCAATTTGGAGAATTCAATTGACTTGATCCATGTTTTTGGACTGTGGGAGGAAACCGGAGAACCCGGAGAAAACCCACGCAGACACGGGGAGAACATGGAAACTCCACCCAGATGGGGATTCGAACCGGGAATCCCTAGAGCTGAGAGGCGAACGTGCTAACCACTAAGCCACCGTGCCGCCCTTCTGGATATCACTCAGGTTAAATGTTTATATTGTAATGGTTACTACAATTAATATTTTCTCAGTTTACCTTTTGTCCATCTTTTAAGCGGGTAGCCTTATGGACCTTTCCAAATGCTCCTTTTCCCAGCTGATGCTCCTTTATGTACCTTGTTTTGAAGGCCTCTGTTAAACATGGGTAAATTGACAATGTCATCTATGTTTGAACAGTACTGCTAAGGACTTTTGGTAATAGTTTCTTGTTGTAAACGTGTGTGTGAATATGTTTGTGTGGCGTTTCTTCGCCTTTTGCCCAGTAAATGAAGATACAGGTGTCAAAATCCCAAACAAACTTTATTCAAATACACGGCTTATATTAGCCATTAATTCTATTTTTTCTGTGCAAAAGGCAGAGAAAATATAAATATTTAGAGGATGTACACTTTTAACATGGTGTATAACTGCTGGCATAAAATGTTTTGAGTATGTAAGGTGTATGTTTGTACAGACCTAGCTCAGGAAAACGGGTTTTTGACATATTGAAATCTGCTGTATCTTGATTCCCTTGCTGTAGAGAACTGTAGAGAAAACAAGGGGGAAAGTGTGAGAGAAGGGAATGCTTTACTACATAAACCTGAATAAATAACATATTTAATGTGTAATTGTTGTCTAATTTACCATTAATGAGTGAACATTAATAAGTGAACAAATAAAATAATAAAAATGAAAACGATTGAAATTTCTTAATCAGCTGATTTAATGCAATAATAATTACTAAGAATAATTATTTATTTCAGACATGTTGCATAAAATTATCAAATGTGTATGTACTCTGTTCTTTTAACAGCATTGTCAATTGCATTCTGTATGGCCCTGATCCAGGTCTGCCTCAATTCGTTGGAGATTGTCTGTAAAAAGCAGGTCCTGGTTACACACACACACACACACACACACACACACACACACACACACACACACAATAACAAAAATCATTCATTCATTCATTCTCTTCCGCTTTATCCTATATATTAGGGTCGCGGGGGGGTTCCCCATGCCCTTCCAGGGGAGAACGTTTCGGGCGCTGGGCAGATACACCCAGGACAGGGTGCCAATCTATCGCTGGGCACACACTCACACACAGAGACACACACTATATGGGGCAATTTGGAGAATTCAATTTACTTGATCCATGTTTTTGGACTGTGGGAGGAAACTAGAGAACCCGGAGGAAACCCACGCGGACACGGGGAGAACATGGAAACTCCACCCAGATGGGGATTCGAACCAGGAATCCCTAGTGCTGAGAGGCGAACGTGCTAACCACTAAGCCACCGTGCCGCTAACAAAAATCACAATTAGCAAATATACAACTAAGAATATGAAAAAAATCTATAAATTAAACACATATCATTCGTATTAAACTCCTGCCTGTGTTATAAATTACAGAGTTATGATAACAGTGAACTTACTTTGTAGGTGATTGAACCTTAAAGCAGAAGCGACGTCCAAAACTATTAAGCTCCTCTACTACACAGTGCTGCAAATCATCTATTAAGATGACGAAGTAATCCTGAAAAACAAATGATAGAACAAATCAAAAGAACTTCTCTTTAATAAGAGTGAATAATGGCACTTTGTATTAAATTTGTTAAGGTAATAATTCATATTTAAGAAAATGTGTTGTTGAAATGTACTGTCAAAACCAAAGGTACAATAAAAGTGAATTTCTGTCCTCACCCCATTGACAAACAACGTACCCCAAAAGTTACATGACTGTTCTTTATTTTCTGAGAATGTATTTTTTTTACACTGATATTTGCTTATCATGTCAATATTAAACACGTTGTGTCTTTATGGTTGATGACATCTGACTAACCGTAGATGCTTGCTCATATATTAGCTGACCGTTCTGAATCTTAAACCACCGTCTGCAAAGAAAAGGGCATACAAGGTAAAAAACTAAAACGTGATACTAAAATGTTTCTATAAACGAGCAGCAAATATTTAAACATACACAATCTCAACTAAAGGAAGCCATTGCTGATTATTAGAATTTTTTTTATTTACAATTCTGCCACCTGCTGTTAAAGAAATGTAATATAGCACAACGAGCTCGTTATAAACTACATTAGCTTCACAATTACATAAATATCCACATTAAAGGTGTTAACTTTAGCCGTGTATAACCTGTTCCATGTCCTACAAATATTGCTGGCTCTTTTAAATAGGTAACCTTCTTGTTGAAACCCCCCCATTTTCAAATCTTTTGGAAGATTTGTGAAAAAAAAAGTTGCTGGGTGCCGTGGTTTCTGACTTGTTGCAACGAAAAAAAAAGCAGTGAATGGAATTTCTTTGAAAACTGAGTATATCAAAATTTATTTTCCCAAGTATTCTAGAACACTGAACTGGTTGCTAGATAACGTTGCAACGCTGCTGTGCACTTACTTTAAAGCATGTAATCACACAAACTGGTGTTGTGTTTTGATTTCTTATATTTATTACTGCAATTTTAAGAAAACAATTTTAAAAGCTTTCTGCAACTTTTTATCTGGACCATAATACGGCAATTAAAGAAACCGCTGGATTTGTGGCGTGTCAATTAGAGGGTTAGTCGATTTTAGGGGAGGGACTTAGGCGTTAAGCAGTGTGTGGTGTTGGAGGTTGAACATTTAAAAAAATTGGTTTGAAGGAGAGTTCGTAAGAAATCTTAGTGAAATGTGCTTTGTAAGAGTCACGGCTTCATTAAGAGCATGTAGACTTGGTTTGTTCAGCAACAGAATTAAATCTCTGCAGGGTCCCGTGACAAAAAAAAGGTTACAAAAAAAAAACGACCCACACTCATTAAGGTTTCAATCTTTATTGTACATCATTTTAAGTCAAATGTAAAATTTCCACCCTGCACTTTTCAACTAAAATCCCAGAATAAGATCTAGATTGCATCTCATCATCAGGCTGAATAAGCAAATTTGACTCTTCTCACATCTATAAGAAAAGATGGAAAAATAGAGTTTGGAAAATTTTAGAGTACCATTCATATTTCACCCCACACTCAAACCACATTATAACCACATATTCGAACCACACACTCGTTAAATAGCAGTTACTCAGAAGTCTCAAAAGTCATGAAAAAAAACATCGACCCCATAGATAAGGTGTCCAGTCGAAAAGCATTTAGAGACCTGCACTAGCTTCACTCTGAGAACATGACATCACAACTCTGCATTTCAACTACAGTGGAGTGAAACCCAAAGAAACTGCACATCCTAGCACAAGCACTGAAAACAGTAAAAAAAAAAAAAAAAAAAGATCCCATGTACAGTACAGTGCTACAGTAATGCCAATAAACATCATTTAAGAGATCATGTGATTCATCTGACTGCCATCTCATCCGTCAAATCTTCGAAGCTTACAGATAAGAACAAATGTTTATGGCGACCAGTTCATGGACGGCAGATGCCTGAACTGCGCAGCAGAGTTGGAGCAATCTGGAGGCTTGTGTCACAGGTAAGAGGAAGTGTATGTTGTGGCAGGACGGTCCGGTCTGCACCAACAGTGGGCTGTTTGAGGCGCAGACTTTCATTAAGCCACAGTCCACAGTCCCATTGACCAGAGAAACAGCTCCAGAGTCCTAAAGGAAAGCAGAAGAAATATGTAACTTAGACTGGATCACCCAAAGCTGTCTAAACACAGGATTTACATTCGAATCTAATTCTATATTTATGAGGACTTACACATCACACATCTCACCTCTCTCTTAACTAGAACAGCAGCATTATGCCGGGGGGAATTTAATGTTCTCGACCTGATTCATCCTCAGGTGGTTATCAAGAATGTGGAAAAGCTCCTGTATGTTGGGAACATATCCTGACTGCAGTTTTGACCAAATGGGGACATCTGAAGGACAGTTCAGAACAACTAAATTAGATTAATGCCATCAAAAATAAAGGCACCCTATTTTATTAATAAGCTTACCATTTAATGTTATTTCAAATGCTCCAGTAGACAGAAGTTGGGTCTCCAGCATGTTACTGAGAAAAAAAGCCATGAGACACGAGAATATCTGAAAGACAAAAATGTAAATAGTAAGACTCTTTTGGACACAACAAGCATTTTATAGCAGTGCATATAATACCTCTTTATACTTTAGTCTGCAAAGACCTCTAACTACACAGTAAACAAAGACTCTTATTATACAGAGCCTTATTTACAGAGTCTGTGTCACAGACATGCAAAATTCTGATCTCAGAACATCTCTTACTTTATTTTCTTGACTCCAGGACCAAGCTCTTGGGGTGTTAATGCCGAGCAGGTGAAACGGATTTTGTCCAGTAACAATCAGGGCGATGGCAAGTAATTTAAAATAGGAAATGAAATTTGCAATATATCTGGAAATGCAGTGATACAGCATTAGAAAAAGTCCATCCGAAAAGATTTTACAGAAGCAGATACACCTGTGTAAAGTGATTGTGCACCTACTTGTTAATGAGTTTGGGAGGAAAGTTTTCTCCCTCGATGCGGATGTCCGGGTACAACTGGCTGATTGACCGGGAGTACTCCTGGAACACCTTACTGTACCCTCAGGAAATACTGAAATAACAGAAAATAAATCTAAGTTACTGCACAGAAACCTCGTCAAACAGAAAAAAGGAACACAGATGCTGCAGGAAACAAAGTATAATCCATAATACAGTGTTTTTTTTGGTAACAGCTCCACCATACATATAGACTCTTGTTCCATAATAACAAGCTGGAATCATCATCAGCTTAACTAATAAGGACTGTTCCCACATTCATTCCACCACTTTAACTTTTCCCCTGACTGTAACTGCACACTTGCACCTATTTTAAATGGCATGTCTGCCCATACCACTGTCGTATTTTTATCTTAGTTTTATTGTATATTTTATTCAGTGTCTATATATTTTATATTTGGAGAAGAGTGTATGTATATATGTTGACATATGTGGATCTGTTTCCCTACATAATTTGTTGGTCCGCTTTCTTTTCTTGTTCTCTAATAATCATGACCCCCCCCCCCACAACGTGTCCACTCACATCCAACATACCTATCCACTCTGTAGCTGTGATATCAGGACAGTAGCTCATCTGTTGCTGCTGTTTGTATTGTTTGTATTAGTAATCCTCTAATCCTTCATCACTGCTGACTGAACGATGTTGACAGGATGCTGGTAATAGTTTTCTAGTTGATAATAGTTTTCTGGTGGAGCTTTGATCCACTTGTACCAGCGCAACGGAGGCCAAAGAAACACACAAACCGATGGTCTACACTCTGCAATCGTTAAAAGAAAACTCCTAAAGAGGCTTTAAAAATGGTCTGAATGACTTAGATCTGTGAAGCCAACATATTTCATTAAGTATGCAAAATGTGATCTTTATCGATTACATAATCTAATAAGATTTACAATTCGATTAAACTGTGAACGCATTAATCCAAATATTTACAAAAAACACATTAACCGAGCCCCACTACAGGCTGCGTCCCATTCCACTCTTTAGTCCCTACACAAGTGCCCTAATGAAAATCACAATAACGCAGTAGTTAATGCGCCTCCACCTTTAAGGTGTGTTATTTGAGATTATTTCACTGGTTTAGAACATGACGTCTCGTTTATTAATGCGCGAAATATGAAGTTATAAATGCGAAAAACAGACGCAAGTGAAGGCTGAGAAGCGTCTCACCAGAACTGGAACCTGAGCACAGGTCCAGTGTACACTTTAGATTTGCTCTGCCTGTGTGCATGAGCGTCCGGCTCCGCCATGTTTCTTTCCGCGGCCTGTTTCTCCAGCTGATCGCTCACACTTCTGCCCAGATAAATGTCTCTAACCGTCACCGCTGTAAACAACAGCAGCGCCGTCAATATTCCCGTGTGGCTGTACTCAGCCATCTCGGTGTAAACCTCCGGCCGACCTGCAAAAAGCGCAGCAGCGACTGAACAGGAGCGCCTGGTTGCTCCCGCAGTCCCTCTGCAGATCCGCAGCGAAATTTCCGGATAAACTGCCATCAAAATACGAGCCCGAAATAGGGGCTTTTTTTCCTGGCACCACCTGCTGGACAAACGGCGTAATGGTGTTTAATTTACACAGTCTTCGATACAAGGTTAATCAGCTCAATTTCAACATCAAACAAACCTATTAACATCCATCCATCCATTATCTTCCGCTTTATCCTATATTAGGTTCGCGCGGGGGAGGGGGGGGTTCCCCCATGTCCATCCAGGGGAGAACGTTTCGGGCGCTGGGCAGATACACCCAGTAGTGATCGACCGATATGGGTTTGTTAATGGCCGATGCCGATATTTAGACGACAGAAGTGGCCGATATATAAAGCCGATATTACCAGTTTTTATTGCACCTAATAAAGTAATAATAATAATAATAATAATAATAATAATAATACGCCCAGCTATGGATTGGCGCCCTGTCCTGGGTCTATCTGCCCAGCGCCCGAGATGTTCTCCCCTGGATGGGCATGGGGAACCCCACCGCGACCCTAATAGAGGATAAAGCGGAAGTACCATGTTATTTAAAAAAATGATATAGTTTGGCTGAATTTTACACTCAATTTATTGGTGACTATAAAAACTGAGATAATGAATGAATAATAATAATAATAATAATAATAATAATAATAATAATAATAATAATAAACAAGACACAAAAGTAATCAGACAGTTTATCACTCTACCTTTTGTAATACAGAGAGCAATATTAAAAACATACAACTTTAAATTACACATTATTAATTAAAGATCCAGTGTACCTAAACATGAGCAGATAGCAGCATCTTTTTAGAATCGAACATTTATTGATGAACATTGCACAATGCACACAGAACAACATTCAATTAACTTTTTGAACTAATGAGCCAATTTAGCTAATTTAGATAAATAAATAAACTAGGCGGCACGGTGGCTTAGTGGTTAGCACGTTCGCCTCTCAGCGCTAGAGATTCCCGGTTCGAATCCCCATCTGGGTGGAGTTTCCATGTTCTCCCCGTGTCTGTGTGGGTTTCCTCCGGGTTCTCCGGTCTCCTCCCACAGTCCAAAAACATGGATCAAGTCAATTGAATTCTCAAAAAATTGCCCCATATAGAGTGTGTCTGTGTGAGTGAGTGTGTGCCCAGCGATGGATTGGCGCCCTGTCCTGGGTCTATCTGCCCAGCGCCCAAGATGTTCTCTCCTGGATGGGCATGGGGAACCCCACCGTGACCCTAATAGAGGATAATTTAGATAAATAAATAAACTATTAACAAACACATAATGTAGTTTATAGTGTTTTATATATATATACACTGCTATTTGCAGTTTTTATTTGTACTTATTTGAATATTTCAAGAAAAAAAAAATAAATGAACTGAATTAGTTCAGAATTAAAATAGTGAACTTTGAGCATGTATGAACTGAACATGAACTAGTTCAGAAAAGCTGTGAACTGGCTCAACACTGCCTGTAAGCTAGTTAGTGCTAGCGATATATAGCGTTAGCTAGCCAGTTTATTAGCCAGCTAATTAGTATTAGTTGGCCAGTTTAGCTGTTCAAGTGGTTGCTAAGGTTACAGTTCCAAATAAAACTATTGGCATTTTCTCTCTAAATAACATAATCACTCTAATTATGCAGACAGTAAACACTTTATTCATTATAAAGAGCAGCCAGTAACAAATACTGAGAGTTGAATGAGAAACCGTTTTCACTCATGAGGCAGCAGTTTCAAAACACCAACGATCCATTGCTTTGAGCATTGACTAACGTTCTGCCGGAAGAACACTAGGGGTCACTCTAAGCAAAAGTTAGCTGTATTCAGCCATTGAGCCAGAATGACGGAGCTGCCCACAGCGTTGCCTGTAGGCCTTGTTTATCGGCCGATGCCGATTATCTAAAAATGCCAAAATTCAGCCCCGATTAATCGGCTGGCCGATCAATCGGTCGATCACTAACACCCAGGCCAGGGCGCCAATCTATAGCTGGGCACACACTCACTCACACAGACACGGGGGAATTTGGAGAACTCAATTGACTTGATCCATGTTTTTGGACTGTGGGTGGAAACCGGAGAACCCGGAGGAAACCCACGCGGACACAGGGAGAACATGGAAACTCCACCCAGATGGGGATTCGAACCGGGAATCCCTAGCGCTGAGAGGCGAACGTGCTAACCACTAAGCCACCCATGCCGCCCACCTATTAACATATTGCTTTAATTAATAATATGTAATTCATCTTCTCTCACTCAAAGTAATTGTCTGACCTCACAAGTGCTCTTGTCTTTCCACAGACAAACTTCAAAATTCCAATCTGAAAGATTTGGGGTTTAAACCCCAAGCAAAGCTCTTAACCCTCATTGCCCCTGGGTGTTGGATCGTAGTTGAGCCAGTGCTCTGACACTAGAGATCAGTCGGGAAACAGAAGCATCTGTAAAATGTTCCAATGTAAATTCTGTGACAAGTTTCTAAACATTTTAAATTTCATTTTTTAAACTGCTGGAGCGTAAGCTTTGTGCACAGTACTGTATATATACAGCTATTTTTGTTTTCAACAAACAAACAGCAACTTGGGATTCAAGGTTTATTTTGAAATGAAAATGAAAAGTTGGACTTAGGCACACACACATATTCGAACACTGTTACCTGAAAACTAAACATGAGTGAGATGTTTGATTTTTACAACACTGGCATGTGTGCTCCTAAAAATACTACAACTCTACAACTCTCTACAACTTGTAACCTGAAATATAAAAACGAAAAATAAATACTGAAAAAATTCTGAAAATTGAACTTACAATATCGTCCTAAACTGACGTTCCTCTTACAGTAAGATATTAAAAATTGCTTTGTAGGAAACAAGTACTGTTTTCATGTTTTAAATAATGTATATTACTTATGTTGATATTTGATTCTATTATGGAATGAAGTGAAGACAACACAATAAACAGATTGTCAGCTGTTGGAAAGACTGATGCAGCTCACATGAAGAGCCTGACTGTAAGTAAGTGTGCTATGCTAAACGGGTGAGAGGAGTAATGCTGGCATATGGATGTGATCAGTTTTCAGCATGACAAAGACACCTATAAATAAAAGTAATTACATTATATGATATTGTAAAAAAAGATGTGGTCAGCGCTGAATGTAAATCTCGTACAGAGCTGCTTGATTCTGTCCATGTGCTATTTTACTGCCACCTCATACTCATCATCACTTAACTCTTGCATGCGAGATCATTATTTAATTCCTAACAGCAGGACATGCAGATATTCATAATAATATCATTTTCTGTGTTGGGACACGTCACATAACTGCAGCCATTTCCTACATTAGAAATTGGGTTTAAGGCTCATTGTAAGGCAATAAGCATTTTATTCTCATACAAATGAATAAAACTGGAAATGAAAGGGAGGTGGCTTATTGCGCTCAGTGATCTTAGTGATTGTTTGCTGGGATATGAATCCATATGCATAATAATAGAAATGTAGTCTATTGTTGAAAATATTATTAAGTGGTGAGGGCAAAAAACTAGATGGTGGATTTCATTCAACAGATTAAGTTATGAATCCTATCAATAAATGTACAAACACATCATCTGTGAGGTTACGACTGGCAGGATCAAATAATAAATAGAGACACAGTACACAAAGACAACCCCATTCCCCATCAGGTTCCTTTCCACTGATATGGTTTCCACTGGTGACAAGTTTTAAAACTTGTTTGTATCTGTCCAAACAATTATGTCTAAAATCAGAATTTGGTTGAAAAATTTGTTGAATTCCAAAATCAAATTCATTAAATCTACTCAGTGACTGTAAAATTAAGTCAGATGGAGGTCAGGTTTGATTGCAGGCTCCTGAAGTTCAGAGGCTGGAAGCACATAAATGTTTTAATAAGACCTGTATGGGATGTTGCACTAATACCCCTCCATCACAAAGGAGCCAAACTCAAATACTACAGACTAAAGTGTCCATATACCGTTTGTATGTAATAGGTTGTATTTGATACCATGTACGTGGTGATTAGGGATTTCCATTTTGGGCGAGCACCAGTTCTGGCACCATTTCAGCGGAAAGGTCTGATGGAACAGTCATCACCAATAGAAAACGTCATTATTGGCAGGCACGTAATTTCTTTGCAGCTATTAGTACAGTCTCAGTGGGGTTAGAATGTTTAATAATTCATTACAGGTCCTCAACATGGGCAGGTGGATTTGCAGTCAGGCTCTTGGTTGAGCCTCACCCTCCCATCCTCTCGTTCTACATCACGGTAGAGCAGAGACTTCTGAGCCTTAAGACGGCAGGCCAGGCACATGAATATGGAGTCCACGTTCTGGCTCTCTTTGGGGTCTTTGGCGGACGTCTCGAACAGCAGCATGTTGTGTGCGTCGGCAAACTTGAGCGCCATGTTGGATGGCACTTGGATCTGGTCCACTAGGTCACACTTGTTTCCCACCAGGACGCGGGGCACGGCGGCAGATACCCGGTGGCCATTGCACTCTTGGATCCAGGTCTTGAGATTCTGAAATGAGGCCATTTTGGTGACATCGTAGACGAAAACCACGGCATGCACATTGCGATAGTAGTGCTCCACCATGCTTTTTCGGAAACGCTCCTGGCCTGCAGTGTCCCATACCTGCACCTGAAGACACAGACAGTCTTTATACAACAGTATTGTTAATGCATTATATTTAAATAAAAGTTTGTTGTATTATGTTTTTTTCTGTATATACACACTATATAAACAAAAGTATTGTGACGCCTACAGTTTCCATTGTTAGAGCTTTTAACAGCTGCCATGGTTTTAGAAGGCTTCTACTTACAAGATTTTGAGATATGTGTGTAAAATTTAACCCATTCATTCAGAAGTGCATTTGTAATGGTCAGACACTGATGTTGGGTCAGACGATGTGACTAACAATAATCATTCTAGTTCACACCAAAAGTATTTAAGGTTGAAGCACATTCTCTCACACATAGGGTCTTTAGTTCATCTATTATTATTATTATTATTATTATTATTATTCATTCATTCATTATCTCCCGCTTTATCCTCTATTAGGGTCGCGGTGGGGTTCCCCATGCCCATCCAGGGGAGAACGTCTCGGGCGCTGGGCAGATAGACCCAGGACAGGGCGCCAATCCATCACTGGGCACACACTCACTCACACATACACACTCTATATGGGGCAATTTTGAGAATTCAATTGACTTGATCCATGTTTTTTGGACTGTGGGAGGAAACCGGAGAACCCGGAGGAAACCCACGCAGACACGGGGAGAACATGGAAACTCCACCCAGATGGGGATTCGAACCGGGAATCCCTAGTGCTGAGAGGCGAACGTGCTAACCACTAAGCCACCGTGCCGCCCATTATTATTATTATTATTATTATTATTAATAATAATAATAATAATAATAAAAAAATATAATAATACTGTGTTGACTTAAATGACAGTATACTGGTTTCAATATAAGGTCAATTTCTATTTCTGTCCCTCATCAGTTTTTGGGTCGGACTGCACATACATTCTGATACCAACAGCTTTGAATTCTACGCAGTTTAGGCCCCAGAGAATGTAAAAAACAGCACATTAGAACAATTATGTGACTCACAGACAAAAAAACATTTCGTCAGAAACTTATATCCCTGATTTAAAATGTAATCATAGAGATTTACCCAAAAC
This sequence comes from Corydoras sp. C115, assembly GCA_019802505.1. Lineage (NCBI taxonomy): Eukaryota > Metazoa > Chordata > Actinopteri > Siluriformes > Callichthyidae > Corydoras > Corydoras sp. C115. The sequence continues at coordinate 2,568,785 of JAFMOC010000029.1, forward strand.
ATAGTTCCATAAAACTGTCACTCACTGTAATCATCTAAGGACCCGAACAATTGATGGTAACAACGGTCTGAACATCGTGCAGCATGACGATTTATATGTAGTTTCATATCTTCTGTCTATGTTTTATTCTCAGATCGCTCACCTTTATTCTCTCGCCCTCGATCTCCACCGCTTTCTCTCTGAAATCCACGCCGATCGTGGCCTCCGTCTTGTCCGGAAAGGCGCCGCCGGTGAAGCGGAAGGTTAGACACGTCTTCCCCACGTTGGAATCCCCGATGACGATGATTTTAAAGATTCGTGTCTGCACGCTGCGATCGAGAGACGAGCTCAGCTCCAGGGAGGCGGAAACCCCAGTAGCTTCATCGTCGCCGCGCCCGGCCGCTTCGTGCTCCATCGCGGGGAGCCGACACCCGCTCACGGCCGGCTCTGCTGCTGAGGATGGGGGAAGGGGTGGCACCGGTCCACTCCCTTTTCCATGCAAAGTGCCTGGTCATTGGTGCAATGATGCAAGCTGGTTTACAACGTCGACTGTCTGCCTTATTAGTGTGATTATCAATTTTAATAAATTCACGTAGACACACAATAAGATCTGCGATGACAATCCATATAATAAAAATATTTATATACTATGTAGTTACTTTAATCAGTTTAAGAACCTCTAAACATTTACAGTGTTGTCCATTTTAATATGATAATTAAAATGATATTTTTTATATCATGCACTGTATAATTAATAGCCTGCGAAAATGTATTCCTTCATCATAGGTAATAAAATAGAACTGGCACCACCTTGTGGCGGCTAATAGTATGGGACGTTTTTAGAGAGAGCGCTGCTTGTACCTGGCAAGAGCACGAAACACGCCCACAACACCTCCTCTGCATGAAGGGCCTCTCTAGGCCTGCTTCAGAAATCACCTACTGCATACTACACAGTAGACAACAGCAGTAGGCGAGAAGTAGTGGTAGTAGTGTTAATGACAGTAGTGGTAATGACATTGTAAGTAAACAATTTATTTAACATGGTTGGTGAACAGCATGGCGGTGCAGCAGTAAGCTGGCCTCACAGCAAGAAGGTCCTTGTTTGAGTGTAAGCACAGCTTTTTGTGTGGTCTGCAATCTAAAATACAGAGCTATCCTCTGTGGCAACCCCTAAAGGGAATGTATAAAGGATAAAGAAGATAATTTGTAGGCCTATTACATAAACAGAGCAACAGCAACAGCGTATATTATTTTAATCTGCGCGGTACTTGGGTGATAAGTGCCAGAACGTGTCCACCCAGACATTTCTCCTCAGGCAGTGTGGCAGTAACTTTGTATTCCACAATTTGTTGCTTGTCTCAGCTTTGATCTAACTGTATGAACAATGACTTTATTTGTGCCACACTGGGCCGCAGTCCCATACTGACAGTGAAAGCTTTGTTGGTCCGATGTTCAGATTCTCATGCGCATAAATGGGATGTACAGTTACTTTGAATACAAACAGCAGTAAGGTTTTACAGAAAGTGTCATTTGAAATATAAAAATATAGTTTATGAATCTTTTAGCTCTTACACATTAGGGAGAAACACATTCATAAATAAATACACTGCATATTAAAAAAAATACATATTTATGGGCAGTTGGAACCTCAATTCTTCCCAATTTAGGGGCACACCATAGCAATCACTCATTCCAAAAATAATGCCCTTTGTAAGTTGTTGGGATTTATACTTTATATGCAACTGGTGCGTTGTTGGCAGTATGTACATATGTTTACAGTGATGTGCCCATACCTTGAGGTCATTAAGTTTTACCTGTTTACCTTCTTCAAGATTCTAAATCACTTGAAGATACGTAGCTTTAAAGTCAGTTCCCAAAGCATTTCTGGCATTACACTTATAAATCCCAGAATTCATGAGGCTGGGGTCCTGTATGACCAAACTACCTTCCTCTGTCATGTATATTCCACTCATAGTGTAGCGATTATGCGGCACAAGCGTGGTACGTCCTGGTAGAGTCCAAGAAATGTCTGGTGTGGGAATGCCAGTAGCAACGCAGTTCAATATCACAGGAGAACCCTTTGCGACTCTTGTTATGGATGGTGGTGCATTCGTGATCTGAGGTGGAAATACCATTATTATTACAGGATACGAGAGCATTGAGGATCCGAATGTATTTGTAGCTTTGCATAAGTAAGTCCCCCGATCAGACTTTGCAGTTTCTCGAAGCTGAAGTGTTCCATTAGGTAAAAAGGTGGTTCTTCCAATGATTTGCGGTCTATCTATAACCAGTCCATTTGGGAGAGTCCAGGTGATGGATGCTTGGGGCCAGCCCTCAACTGTGCACGGCATGTTGACAGTTTGCCCAAATGAAATCTTCATTGGTGCTCCTGTACCACGAATTAGTGGCTTTCTTCCAAGTTCTAAAGAATAGCGCTTTTCGGCCTGTCCGGCTACATTTTTGGCCAAACAGCGATAAACCCCTTTGTCATTAGGTAGTGGTTTTACAATGTGCAGAGTGCCATTTGTTGAATGACTTATTCTCTGAAGTTTCATTCCAGGAGGCAGGACTGTGCTATTGGGAAGAATCCAAACAATCTCTGGCTTAGGTTTTCCTGCAGCCTGACAGTGTAAAGTAATTTCATTTGTATCCGTTTTAAGCGGTAAGACTTCAATATTGGCCACCAGAAAGCTGGGTTTTTCCGCAAGTGATGCAACTTCAAGATCTACTTCTAAACTTGCTTCTCCGAGATCATTTTTGGCCATACACTGGTACTGACCCTCATCTGTTTTCCGGATACCTCGTATTTCAAGAGTGCCGTTCATGTGCACCTGGAAACGGCCCCCGACATAAGGGACTGTCAGGGACATGCCATAAGGGGTCGTCCACAAAATCTGTGGCTTAGGCAAACCGTCAGCTTCACAGTGCAGCAGTATGGTCTGATAGGACACAGCCAACGCTCTACTTTTACTTCGTCCATTTTTCCCATTGATATGTGGCTCTCTGACGTCCACTTGGAGCTTTACATTCTTTATATCGTCGCCAGCTATATTCCGTGCGACGCATGTGTACTTACCTTGATCTGCTAATGTCACCTTATTAACAATAAGAGTTCCATCATTTAGTATTTTGAACTTAAATGAGGTTGAGGTTATTATCTCATTGTTTGGTGAAATCCATATAATTGTCGGTGGAGGTTCACCTTTAGCCTCACACTTCAAATTTACCGACTGTCCAAGAGGTGCATGAAGAGATATCTGATTTTTAAAAGAAATCTTAGGTGAATTGGGGACCACTTGAATGCTCACTTTCATTGCATCCTCTCCCAGCGTGTTCTTCGCGTAGCATGTGTAATCCCCCTCATCACTTTTCTCCATCTGCTGCAACAACAGAGTGCCATTCTGAAATATGGTATAGCGACGGCTCCGAGTACCGCTGTCATCTGACTGGAGGGCGTTGTTGATTACCGTCCCATCTGGGAGGCTCCATGACACATCAGGGTTTGGTACACCAGACGCTACACAATCTACAAGGAACGTATCTCCATTTGCAACTCTTTTTTGGGAACTTCCTATGTTTTCTATTTTAGGAGGCTGCATCAGGACCCTCAATTGAAATAGTTCCATATCCTCTCCATTAGGTCTTTGAAACATGCACAGATAACTGCCCTCATCTTTGTCTGTCAGCTGGAGAACCCTTAGTGTGCCATTAGGAAAAGCATTGATGTGCCTTAGGGGACTGGAGGAGAAAGAGAAATAAAGAAAATGAAAATATATATATATATATATATATGCTCCTCTATCCATCATAGACACTCTTGTACTGTACGAACCTTGAAGCATTATTTAAACTCAGCATGAACTGTAGCTAAACAGTGTGTTATATTAACTTTACTGTAATGTTTGAGTTTGATTTCCTGTTTGAGCCTGAATTCTGTTTAAAAAAAGGTCAGATGTCGTTTAAATTATAATTATGATAAATATTTCCATTGTCTTGAAATAAAGCCATACATGTTCCTGAGTGGTTTCAATTATCTCACACCAGCTGTGTTTATGTCTTGATACATCACTGGCTTTGTGCCCTAAATAATGTAAATGTGCAAAAAGACAGGTTGACAACTAAAGCTGCAAGAAAAAAACTGTTAAAAGTGTCTGTGGTTGGGGGGGTAGGGGGGCATAAGAGAATGAAGTGACCAAGACTAACGATGTATGCAGGGAACCAGATGGACTAATCTTTGAAATTACATTTCTACAATGTGTAGAAATATATCTATATGGTACCTATATGTTATGTAAAGCTAATAAAATAGACACTGACATTTAATTAATGCACTTGTATAATTGGAATTGTACAATTAATGTACCTGTAGCGATGATCCAGTATAGTTTTGGATGGTAGCCTCCAGATGGTGCCTCTATACGAGTCTGACATAGGACAGTGAAAAAAAACTGTGGAGCCATATAAGGCAGATACACTATGCTGCTGAGATAGTCCTTTCCAGGGATTGGCTGCCTCCTGTTTGATAGCCAGTGTCACCACTCTCTGAGCAAACCCCACCATATTCGAGGCCATACACTCATATCTCCCTGCATCGGTAGCCATAATGCTGTTAATGTAGAGTGTCCCATTAGGAAAAATAAAAAGCCGCCTTCCAACAAACTGTGTAGGCTTGAGCTGTGAACTGTCAGGAAGAACCCACTTCAGAAGAGGTTCAGGTTCCCCCTTAGCGGTGCAGTGTACATAGATGCTCCTGCCAGCGTCAATAGGTATACTCTCAAATGACTCTTCATTAATGGTTGGTGGTAATACAGCAACATGCAGGTGATAGGTCAACGTGTCAGCACCCACTGCATTACTGGCGATACATCGGTAGTCACCTTTGTTGGAAAAGTTTGTGAAATGAATGCTCAAAGTTCCATTAGGAAAAAGAGCAATAGGTTTACCAAGGGGCATCACATCCCGCACAAAGCTTCTGTTTGGAAGGATCCAGGTGACCTGAGCTTGGGGTTTGCCAACTGCAAGGCAGTCTAAATTGACTGACTTCCCCAGGTACACTGAGACTTCTTGATATTTGGGGCCCTTTATTTTGGGAGGTTCTGTCTGTACGGCAAGAGTGATCACTGTACGATCCGAGCCGAACTTGTTCTGTGCATTACAGAGGTATTGACCTCGGTCCTGTAGCTGGACATTCTTTATCATAAAGGTTCCATTTGCAAGAACTTCAAAGCGTTGTCCATGTTTTGTGCTTGCTTGAATGGTAGCACCTTTTTAGAAGAGAAATAAACACATTAAACCTTTCCTTCTAATAGATTGTGTTGTTTAGTTGTACACATACTGCATCTCAGCATAGTAAACACTGATGTTAATCATAATAATTTAGTCTAACAATATGATATTCTGTTTCTATGAGCAGTATATTTTTATTTATGAATGACCCACCTGTGGAGACCTTAGTCCAGGAGATAAGAGGTTTGGGATCCCCTGATGCCTGGCAGTGCATGAGAACATTTGCTTCTGCCAGTGCTGACACAATGATTGAATCAGATATAATCCTGGGTTTTACACCATTAGCCATTATTTTGGGAAATGGCAGTGCAGTGCTTAATATCTGTGACCCACTGTGACTGTAGTGCCAGCGACTGCCCTGTAGTAAGCTGGATGTGAAAGGTGGTTTGGTGGTAGTTGCTATAACAGAAGGGGGAGTTGTAGGCTTGTAGATGCCTGGAAAATTCGAAGGTTGATTTGCAGTTGGTAGAGGCTGATACTTTCTTGGTTTGGGAGAGACTAGCTTTCCTTGCTGGGCTAAGCGGTGGGCAATGAGCTGGGTTTGTCGATATCTGTTTCGAAGCCTACTGTACATTTGGTAATCCCTTGCTTGGGAGTTGCCTTGGGGTGCCAAAATCTTAAGAAGAGGTGTTGTAGCAGGTAGTGGCATGTTAGCAGTAGGGTTTGCTGTATCGGCAGTGATTTCAGGTTTATTAGTAAATGCTGTGTCTCTTCCACTTTTATATATTGAATGCCAAGTTCTGTCAAGTGAGGGATGGTGTCTTGATGTATGGTCTTTTTGACGAACTGGTTTGCGGTTGGTGTATGTCCAGAATGGAGAAGATGTATTAGGTTTTGAAGTGACTGGGGCTTGGCTTCTTTGATTAAGCCAGGGATGAACAGGCAAATTGGAGTAAACCTTGTGTCTGATGCTGTAAGTCAAGACAGGTCTCTGTGTAGTAAGTGATTCCTTCTGAGTTACAAAAGGTTTGATAATTTGAATAAAAGGTGAGATTGTGCTCATTTTGATATCTGGATTTCTAATTGTCACGCTACCTTTCAAGTAAATGTCCTTGTTGAATTCTTGTAGATATTTATTTTCTGAAGTTGAAGGCATAGTGGGAGCATGGGATGTTGTGCCTGTTAGTTTAAATATATATGTGCTTTGGTCTTCAAACCTTTTAATCTCAGCGATTTTTACATCTTTTTGTAAAATGGGGTCTTTGCCATATTGAGTATGTGTTTCTCTCATGGCATCTTTATCCACAGCATCTTGCGTTCTCTTCATTTGTACATCTGTCATGTTCCTTTCTGAGAATATATTTGTAGGTTGAATAGTGTCTGTAAATGTAATTATTTCAGTATGTGATCTAGATGATTGAGTGGTTAATGTTACTTCTGATGTGACAGGTGGATGATGGGTAGATCTCTGTGGATGTAACCTTCGTAATGGAGGTCTTCTAATGAATGAAGGTCGCCGTCCTGGGTGGGGGAAGCGATTGATATTAACTCTTCTGTTTTTATTTGCTGTGTATCTCTGTTGATTCTCTGGACGTGTTCCACGCTGCACATTTACAGGAGACAGTGTAGTAGAAGGCAGATAAGCAACATTTAATCTGGAAACATTAGAATTGGTGTATTGGTATAGATGTTCTCTTTGTACTGGAATGTGGCTTGTCAGTGAATCAATTGAAGATGGAGGAGACATGGTGGTTGTAGTATGAATCCATGTAGTAGACAATCTTGATGTTGTCACTGCCAGGGAGGTTGTTGGTTCCACAACCGAGACTTTAGCATTAGTTTTTGAGAACATTTGAGCCCAGCGTCCTGGGTCAAGCTCTTTGACAGATTTATTTGGTTTCACCTTGTTGTCTTTGAGTTTCTTTCCTTTGAACCCCTTCCGGTAAAGACCACCAGAACCCCTGTTCTTTGCAAGCAGTATTTGAGGCGTTTGAGTTGCAGTTAGCTGCTTAATTTCTTGGTATCCTGACCCTTCTGCTTCCTCATTGGTATATAAATGTGTTTCACCACTGACAACTGTAACATCCTTGGAGTCCTTCCCTTTTTCACCAGTCACAGCAACCTGATGACTCAGCATGTCCACGCCATGAAGGTTGGCTGCTGAACAGCTGTATTCTCCGGCATCATCATACGTCACTTTTTTAATGAGCAGAGTGTTGTTTTTTGATACATAGATTCTTCCTTCTGCACTGGTTGAATCTATGAGGTGGTTATTTGGTAAAAACCATTTCACTTCAATTAGCTGCGTTGAAGAAACAAAACAAGGCAAATGCAATGATTCCCCATTTTTCACAAATATTTTTTTTCCATTTAAGTCACTGTGACTGCGGTCATGCTCCCTAACCAGGAGCCTGAATGAAACCATGTCTAATTCTGTCTTAGTCCTGACTAAGCAGTGATAAATCCCACTGTCTGTCAAACTTGCATTTTTGATGACTAATTGGTTATGGTCAGAGATTATCCGTTTGGAATGGCTTTTGTCTAAAGTAGTTAGGTCTGGAAGCATCCACTCAACAACCTGATGTCCAGAGCTCAGCATGTTACAGTCCAAAAGGACTTTTGAATGCTCGGAAACAATTTGAATTCTCCCCGGGGTTCCTCTTAGAATCCAAGCCCAAGCGAGGATTTCATCCTCTAGTTTTCCTCTCCCACTGATTTGTTGGGATATAAATGTAGAAAAGTCTAGCACAAGCTTTTTTGATGTAGTTTTGCGCCTGTTCAACTGGAGACTCACTTTGGGTTGCAAAAGCCAAGCTGGTTCCGCCATTAAGTATCCTTTGAGCTCGGTAAAGTAAGGGGAGTTCTCACTTGTGAGCTGGGAATACTGAAAAGTTACCTTTGATGTGTTATCATGTCTCGCACCTTGCTCCAAGATGGCAGGGCTCTCGTAGTAGTAAGCGACGAGCCTCCATAGGTTCTGCAGAGTGTCTCTGTCTATCTCACACTCAAGTTGGGTCAACACGGTAATGTTGACAATCAAATCCTCTGAACGTCTTAATTTTTCCCATACCATGGAGTTTGCTTCAGTTGGATGATTAACATTACATGAAACATGTGCTCGGTTTCCATGGCTGTCTGACAACATTAAAGCCAGGTTTCCCAGAGGCTGCTCCAAATCTTTGGTATAGGGTACATCTGGTTCCTGTTCTTCAAATATGGTACTCTCCCTTAGCTTTAATGGGGATTGTATTGAAGGTCTGTCACAGGACAATTGCTGCGTTGATAGCTGAAAGATTTGGCTGTTGTTGAGACTCCGGGGTGATGTACACACTGCACAGCTTTCAGCAGTCGCAGAATCACGTTCTTTCTTACACTTAATAACTCCTACAGATGCAGAGAAAGTGCATTGGTTAAAGTAGTTGCTTTATACCTTTTGAATTGTCAGAATTGTTTGAAATATTAAAATGGCTTAAAAGTAAATGTTAGGACTTGAACTTCATCAAACTCTCACCTTCATGCTTCTTGTCCCAGTCTAAAAGCCAAATCAGCTGGCAATCACAGGTCCACAGATTGCCATAAAGAGTGAGGACTTCCAGCTTGGTCATATAGTGGAGTGTTGCAGGCATCAAATACATCAGCTGGTTGTCAGCCAGATGAAGATGTCGTAGACTTGAACCCCAGAAGGTGCCCAAGAATGAGAAAGTGGTAAAAGTGTGTGGATGGAGATCCTGAAGTTTGTTGCCCTCCAGCTGTAGGAGCTTTAATGATGTCAGTCCATTAAAGGAGAAGGGCTCTATGAAACGAATCATGTTGTGGTCTATGTAAAGACGTACTAGACTGGATAGACCCTCAAACATGCCAGGGTCTACTGACTTTAGTTTGTTGTAACTCAGCTTCAATATCTGTGAAGGTATAAATGCACATTATTGCATTGTGATTGCAATTCTGCAGTCAATATATACAGTGGGCAGGTCATTAAAGTGAGTGGTGTACCTCAGGTGAACTTTTTGTGGTATACATACAGCCATTATAGTTCGAAATGCTAATGACAAAATTTCCTATTACTTCTACATGTACAGACACGTGAGCTAAGGATATCCGTGTGCATGCATTAAATTACCTGAAGGGAACGTAAGTTGTAAAAAGATCCTGAAGTCACATAGCTGATGTCATTCCCATGCAGCATAAGCATCTCAAGTTGACGCAGATTTTCAAAATTAGAGCCATTCACAGCCACAATGCTGTTATACCTTAAAGGAACATAAGTTACATTATCAGTCAAAAACAAACTTTGTGTTAGGGCTTCAACGAAATTAAATCGCAGTATTACTGACCCCAGGTTGACTCTCACAGTGTCCTTTGGCAGATTTCGTGGAGGAGATAAGAGATGGCGAAAGGTGCAGTGGACCTCTTTCGGATTGCTGCAGCTGCAGGATCTTGGGCATATACACATACAGGCAGGCAGAAGGAGTAGCAGATACAGTGCTGCCCTCAGCCAGGGAGTTATGACACCTGGGGGAGTCATGGCTCTCTCATGCCATCCTCCTGGTTCTGGAAGGGAATATTATTTTATTTAAAGGAGATAGGGATCTGGAATTTTGAAGATTCTTTCTGAATAAAATATAACAACATTAAATCAGGATTCTAATTTTATACACGTAAATAAAAACTCATTGTCTAATTCAAGCATCTGGTGACACAAGGGTAACATACACCCTTATGATTCCTGGTCAGGAAGGATCTTGCTCTGTGTGGAGTTTGCATGTTCTCCCACATTTGTGTGGGTTCTGTTTTTCTCTTACAATTTAAAAACTTGCTAGCAGATAAATAACCATTTTAGTGCTGGAATGATATGACCAAAATATATTACATGGCAAATGTAATGACACACCAACACATTACACCCATGTGAAATCCCAATCCCAATGGTAATTGCTTTGCACCCAATCATCGCCAAATTGTTTTTACAATTTGGGAAACATTAATTTGTTTAAAATGCAAAATGTGTCTCCAAACTTTCTAAAGCAAAAACATAGTTTCCTAAATTATTTACTTTTATAGGAACCAGTGCTATCATGTAAATGTTTAGAAGCTTTAAAAATAAAAAAAACAGATCTCTAGATTTTTTTTACATAACTACATTTGTAGAATTAATGCCCTTGGGGAAGCTCATGCAGAATTGGAGGTTTCAGCTCAATAGATTGTTTTGAGCCTTTTGAAAAACTTGAGGCACCTCTCTGAATTTTGGCAGCCTCTTAATGTAATCCCAGACAGATTCAGGATGCTGTGGGGGTCATACTATATTTGCACAGGAGTATGTTTCCCTATTTGCAGAAGTCTCTAACATTCTAACATTTCAACTTTATGCTTGAGGTCATTGTTATGCAGCAGAATGAATTTGAAACGTATTTCTGTAAACTAGCTGACTTCTTTAACATTTGCGTGTACAGACAAGTTTGACTCATATGACTGTATGGATTTGAAATGTGCTTTTAATAGCCTTTTAGTTTAAAAGTTGCCAAGAAGTTTGCAGTCAAACATTTATAATAGTAATAGTAAAAATATATATATATATATATTTAATGATTTGAGAGTTTAACATCTGTACAGTTATCATAGGCCATTTCTCCGACAGGAATCATTACAAGCAACACCGTTATGGGGGAAGGAAGGGTGTCAGTATTCAGGTGTTTAGTATTTTCAGTTGACATACCATCATGCCTTTGAATTGCTGTAGAATTCCTGGGGTCCTATGGAAACCCATAAAGACAGAGGACATGCAGAATCACCCCACACAGAAAGAAATCGAACCCTCCAACCACTGCACCACTGCACCATCAGTACTAAGACTTCTATACTTAGTGATAAGTTTTATAACAATGACTTTAGGATTCGGTCCTTCAATCTGAACCACAATTCAGCCTTTATGTTGCATGGATGACCGAGGTAATAAATGGCAGTTGTATTCTGCTTCCAAAAAACAAGATGTGGAATGTTATTTGGAACACAGCCATGAACCAAACTGAGGAGATTATATAAGCAAGCCTGTGTATATTTCTACTACTACAACCAATGGTAAATATAAATATTCTTAAAGGCCTAAAACAACCTGACCTAAGTCTTTTATGTAGGTGGAATAAAAACAGATTGGTTCAGAGATATATATAAAAAAAAAAAACTTGCATGAGATACTGAGTAGAACTTTCACAAAAGTGTAAGTCAGCCTTCATGGAGCTTTATGAAATTTAGCAAAGACAGGAATAAAGTTTACGGTGTAAAGAAACTGTAAATAAACCCTGGGGTAGAAAATCTGCCTATACAACTTTAAATCATATATTAAATAAAGACAAAGGCATGCATGAAGTGACTTATGAATGTTATGAGCTTGAGTAGGCAAGTAGCCCAACTTTATTAATTCCCTACTTCCCTTTAATGAAGCATGTCTATTCTAAGGCTTAACTGCTGCAGTCTTGGTTCCTGGTTTATTTCATCATATATTTGTGCAAGTCATGTCTCTAAAACATGACTCACTGACCACAACTTCTCATTAAGCCTTTATGCTTTGCTTCGTTGTCTGGTGTCATATGATACTAATGATGATTATAGGTATTTTAATTTCATTATACTGCTATTAAAAACACACTTGCAATTGTATTGTACAGTGCACTGTGTAAATCCATAAGGGAATTGCTGAATGGGTTTGAGTTTGGTGTGGAAAAACTTGAGTCCTGACCTCAGTGTCTAAGTACATTTGTTCACACAGTGTATTTATGATATTGAAGATGCTTTTTGGTTGATTGCTGAGAAATAATTGTCTGCGGTTCAGTCATGTTAAATGTCTTTGCATCACCTGAATAATATTTGTTATTAACAGCACAGACAAATAAAATACAAAAATTTAACAGAACAAATTTAAATGAAGTGTTACCCTCTTCCAGACTCCTTCATATTTATTCTACAGATTGTGCAATAACAGCAAATTAGAAAGTTTGTGTGTCACATCTTCTGGTCCGCCTCAGAACTGCTGAGTCTTTACAAATAAATCATTGCTCAAGTGTTTTCCTCAGCAAGCGGGCCCTTGATGCCCAATTACCCCACCATTTTCTATGAGGATATTCGCAGGCGAAATGTTTCAGGCTGCAGTGAAATCCACATCTTACATTAATTGTTCACCGAATTTAACTGATCATGGATATCCATGTTTTATTCTATGAGGGAAAATCGCAAAGTCTGATGCACGATAGATTTGCCTGTCAGTTGTATGATGTGTGGAAACAAACTCCTTCAGTTAGCCTGGTCTGACGGCTGTTGAGATTACCACATTTTACCTAGATTTATATTTTGTCATTAAGCAGATGGTTTCATCCAAAGCAACATCAATGCAAGACAGGAAGACTAATTGCTTGAGGGTTTTAAACAAATCTCACATTACTCTCAAATATTTTTGCAGAGTTTACCAAAAGCAGAGAACTATTTCTGGTGTAAATCGCATGGAAATATTGTTTTGTTCTTTAGTTAATGGATATATAAAATGTTTACATTTCACTAAACAGTTTTATCAGCAAATCTTCCAAATCTTACTTACTTTTGTAAGTAAAGATAGTGTCAAGAAAGAGGTCAAAACTGCCTTTAAACAGTTTCACATGCTGTAACGTGATCTGTTTATATGCTAGAAGTTTATAAGAACCAGGCATGTATTGAAAATACTAGTCTAGAACTTCATAAGGAAAGTTCTTCATTATGTTGGAAATACAGACTTTATATGACTGAACTCTGTTTTATGTGTGAAATCAAAGCTTTATGAATGAGCAGCTTTAGTAATGATGTTTCCAGGTTACATTATGGGACAGAGGAAACATGTGCACATAAGCGATTTCCTGCTTCCCTAAATCACATACAGTACCTCTATTTTTTGCTAACTGGCGTTTTAATGCAATTGCATACATCAATATCAAGCATCATGCAATTACATTTTTCTCTGGTTGTTTCTATAAGGAGGTAATTTCTCTGCTGTTGGGTAAAGATGTTACCTTATGTGGTTAAAACAAAAGTTTCAAAAGATGCTAATCCTTGAAATGAGTCTTAAATGATTTTAATGTGTTGCACAGCAAATGCACTCAAGTGATTTTCCTGGTTTTCTAAAACACTCTGCTCTCTAAAAGCCCATTTTTGCTGCCAGACAGATTTAGACTGATATTTAACACAAAATCAGTAAATGGACACGAGTATTGGTCACCTTCCCAATACACCTGTAGAAATTTAAATGACTTCCTACTTTTCTAAGCAAGAATTATACATTGTGTTCATGGAATTTTTAGCTAATTCATCAGGAAGGTAAGGTCAGATACTTATGTGCCTGGTTCTCTTACAGTACCTGGTTCTCATGATTTGTTCCAAGGACCACAATTTTCATTCTAATTATTATTGAATTATTGAATACGGATGAAGCTGAGTTCAGTTCAAGTTTAGGCATTAATGCTTTTATGCGTCTTGCATATGAACAGCCATGCTGGAATAGAAAAGTCTTAGTTGTTAGTTTAGTGTTAGTTGAATATTAAAATCATAACCTCCTCATCAATTTACATATATTTTACATATGTTTCATAAACACTTGAATTTAAATGATACTCCATCTAAATGAAAACTGCATGGCTGTCTGTGCATTTATATAAGAATAAACATTAAGCACAAAGTGTTTCAGAATGCAGTGATGATTGGCTCTTAAATCGCTGCACATTAAATCACAATCCAGTAATTAAACAGATCTCAGCATGTACAAAGGTATCAATGTGTCGATTCAGACTTACCTTAGCGTCAAAAGTTACTGCTCACTTATTAGTAGTAAGTTATTAAAAGGAAGCCACAAGCTTTCCGCAAGAGGTTCCTTGACTTTCTGAAGATGTGCTGTTGGTTCAAAAGTGATGTGTTAGCTGAGTTTCGGACCCTGCCTCCTAAAGTCTAAGCCCTCCACATCTGGATAAGTGATTAAACCCCCACCCCCACACCCTTGTTTTGAGTCGGCCTGTGAGGAGGCGGAATGCTGTGCTGGCATCCATCCATCCCACTTCTTTTTTATTATATTTCCTCTCCGCGTCTTTCCGTCCTCTCTTTCAGGCACTCGCCCAATTTTACCTGTGGTTCCCTGAAGGTGCAGGTAGGTGGATTTTTTTTATTTATCTAAGGCTTCTCTCATGATCTCACGTACAGACACAATACAGAGCTCAATAAACATCTCATATACAAATGTCTTCTCAAAATTAATCTAACCAATGGACCTGAAACAAAGCTTTTTATTTAAAAACTTATAAATGATTGATGTTATTTATTATTAACAGGTTAATTCAGTTTATCACTTAATAATACTAAAGTTAAACCTTTAAATACACTTTCTTCTACATTTACTGTACATCTTATCAGATATTTTACATTTTAACACTTACTATACATAATTAATATTGTTGCTCTTTAACTACAGACTCTAGTCCTTTGTGTTTCTTTATAATCTATATTAATTCTCTTTATAGTGGTGGATGATTCTCAGTACTGCATGGACATTGACATGGGGACATAAAGTTTAGTCTTCTGTGTTAGTGTTGTGCTGCTTAGTTCTGATGGACTGAGAAAAATCCATCGACCAAAATTATCCAGCCTCGAACATAATGGTGGACAGCCAAGATCCTTTCTGTATGTAGATCCACAGCTGGTTTATATGCCACTACTGATGAGTTGTTTCCTTTAATCATCATGTGACTCTTTATTACAATTCACAAATGAATCATTTAAAACAAATGACACACAATGGAAATGGAAAAAAAGGTGAATTTCA
Organism: Corydoras sp. C115; assembly: GCA_019802505.1. Classification (NCBI taxonomy): domain Eukaryota; kingdom Metazoa; phylum Chordata; class Actinopteri; order Siluriformes; family Callichthyidae; genus Corydoras; species Corydoras sp. C115. Next base: position 2,583,816 of record JAFMOC010000029.1, read on the forward strand.
TTCTCAGAAGCTCAGAAAACTTGTCGACTGGTGTGATTCAAAGTTGTTTGATTTATCCCCCAAACCTTCTGGCTCAATCCTACACTGCTTGCGGGTTTCCTACTCGTCTAGTGTCTTATTCCATTTGTATTATACATCTATCTTTCATGGGAAGCATGTGAATTAAATTTGCTTGCAGTGCTGGTAGCTTTTCATCCTCTCACTCAATACGTTTATCAGAACATTTTTCCCCTCCCAAGTCTGCACTCCTTATTACATGTCATTCAATTTTTATGTTGGGACTCTTCAGTCTGCTCACATTTCCTGAATCTAAGTTGGCAGAGACACTTCCTTGCATTCCAGGGCTCTGTTTTTGGTAGCAGCTGGCAAATTAATTTGCCTGCCTCCTAGTTCAAGTCCAATGCCCAGGTTTAAACATTCTCTCAAAGCCCTGAAAGACATCAACAATCCAAGAGATGTAAAAGACATAGGACCTTTCAAAATAAGACTTTTTCATTGCAGAGCCATTACTTATAATAAATTATATAAATATTATATGTATTAAGATATGATGGTAATGTGGACAAAAATGTTTTTTTTTTCTTTAACACAGAAAAGAAGGTCTTTGTAGAAAACAAAGCATTGCATTCATTTGCTTCGGCAGACGGCTTTCGGCTTCTGTAAAGCCTTGGTTTAATAATGCATTTCGCTTTCACTATTTTACTCACACAAAATAATTGGCTCTGTGTTTTGGCACCGTCGTTAAATACCCCGGAGGAATGCATGCTCTGGAGAAAGTTGGGGAAAATACGGAGGCAAGTGCTCACCTTACACAAATGGGCTCTCGCTTCCATTCCCACAGCCCTGCTGTCAGCACTGCCAAATAAATCCCAGACTATAGTATTAGCAATGAACTCTGAATATGGAGCAGAAACCCCGAAGGCTCGAGATACTGTCTGCTCATGCTTGCACTTAAATCACTATCCCAGTGGTCCAGTGGGTGTTTGCAGGGGTATATTATGTATTAGACATACCACTTCGTATTTTCATTTTATAAATCCAAAAACAACAGTATATAGTTGTAGGACACCTACCAACTGTAAAGCATGTAGGTGAATCTGTAACTGAGTTGATTTTGAGACTTTTATGCTCATGCTACAATATTTTTAGGTATCTTGCTTTCTACACTGGGACATAGTCATGATGGAACATGGAACATAAAAGGGCCTTTACCTGTTTTCACATCATTGAATGTGTACAATTTTTAAAAATGCAGGCTGGGAGCTTGTTTTCTAACATTTATAGCAAGTAAATTAAATATCTGAATTCAGTGGTGAAGAGGTGTGTCGTGATACTTTTGTCCATATAGTATATTTTAGTGTTGCATTTTTTTTTATATTAAACATATTTTTGTTATATTCCTGTTTAAATTTTTAACCAAGACAAACATTTTGGACATACTGTATCATCTGCCTTTTATCCATTTAACACAACAACACTGTTCATAAAGCTGCTGATTCTTTTCAAAAACTTAGTTCAAAGACATTTTTTATTATCTTGTCCTTGTCTTTGTATTTGTACATGTCCATGATCTGAATGACCTGCCAGCTATGACTGATTCCTGACCAGCTCTTATGCAACTTGAAGTTTCATTGATTCTCTTTAAATCCCTTTTTAGCTTTTGCTCTCATTTCCTTCAGTGTAATTACCCTAATCATTACAAATTCGATTAGTCCACGTAAGGGTGCTCTTTGTCACCATTATTACTCGGATGACAAGGAATAAGGAACAAGGAGGTGCTGAGGAATGCTTGAAGGTTCCAAACATTTTTAAGCAGTTTATACACCCGTGGCAGATGGCAAGAATGATGGGACGCACACCAAGCTGCCTGTAGATGCCACTGTGCATCTAATGCCCCACTTACTTTTTTGGCCTGATTGTCACTTCTCTCCATCAGCATCTGCTCCTGCACTGCAGCACACAAATCAAATATTACAGGATACTCAGGAGGAAACAGATATGTAAACCCTAACATCTGTCTAAGAACGACTAGTTACCAAGGAAGAAAATTTTGCTTTGCCTTAATTTGTTTCTTTATTGCCTTAATTCTGTTTTCTTTGTTTATTTATCAGATTTGAAATAATTTAATGTATAAGGTCAATAAAAATATTTTAATATGTATTGTGCAGATCACCATAAACATATGTGTCATTCAGTCCCATTACTACAGGTTGATCAAATTAAACACCTCATCATGTATTTTGGACAATTTTATGCTTCCACCCATGTGGCAACTGTTTGGGAAAGGCCCTGATCCTTTTCATGATGATTGTGCCAGAGTTCCCCTCTGCACACAGCACAGTTCATGAAGTTACAGATGTGTATAGTTAACTTGTGTTAACTTTAACCCCATTGTGTACCTTTCAAATGAGCTTTGAAATTCTTTAATCTGGTAAATTACACATTAATAGAAAAATAATTCACCTGCATAATTCAGGTCATTAGTGTAATTCCAGAACCTTGATTTCACAATAGACTCCCAACTTAAACTCTCTGATCATGTTATCAAAACTGCCCTTATGTCCTTCTGTACAACATAAGGAAGATCAGACCCTTTTTGACTGAACATGCTACCCAACTGCTCGTTAAAGCCCTAGTCCTATCCCGGCTTGATTATTGTAATGCGCTACTTGCCGGCATCCCAGCTTCCACAATCAGACCTCTTCAACTAATTCAAAACTCTGCAGCCCGACTTGTGTTTAACCAGCCCAAGCGAACTCATGTCACTCCACTACTCATTTCCCTCCATTGGCTGCCTGTAGCTGCTCGCATTCAGTACAAGTCACTGACTCTGGCCTACAGAAACTTTTCTGGATCTTCCCCCTCCTACGTTCACTCTATCTTTTCAAAATACACTCCGACTCGTTCACTTCGCTCCAGTGATGATTGCCGCCTGGCGATTCCACCTCACCGAGGAGCTAATTCTCACTCCGTGGCGTTCACCACTGCAAAATGGTGGAACGATCTTCCAAACTCTGTCCGTAAGGCAGAATCATTAAGCAGTTTTAAGAAACTACTGAAGACGCATCTCTTTAACAAATACCTGTTGTAGAAAAAAATGGGGGGGGGGGGGGGGGCACAACATCAAATAACAATCAGGTTTGATGAATTTACAGTATAGTTGGTTTCTCCATAACTTCTGACTTGTAATGTTCTTATTTGTATGTCGCTTTGGATAAAAGCGTCTGCCAAATGGCTAAATGTAAATGTAAATGTAATTCAGTCATCATGTCGTTACATAAGCCTATCAAATGTCTACATGGTCATTACATGTATGATGCTCTGAAAGCAAAATGGACCAATTTAAAGATTAATGAATTTCCTCAGTTCTGTGGATAGAGGATAAAGTCCTGCCTGGTTCTTTTCCTTCCTGTGTGAACCTACAAAACACACACTGTATACTAAATTCTCAGCCGTTTTTAGCCACAGCGACAAAAGTATTTAATTAGCTCATTAAACCTGAGCTATGGAGCTAGTCTGACTGGAGGAAACGAAGTCAGTAGACTTACTAAAATATAAGAAGTGACAGCTTTCAAATGACATATGAACATTCAAGACTTTAAGGATCTAGGAGATTTATCATAGCAGAGTTACCAGCTGACACCATTTGTTTCCCTAAACCACAAGTTCTATCAATTTAGCATTCTCTTAAGTGTGTGACATGATGATTTATAAACTGAAGCATGCAGCGAGTGAACGGGTCCAAGATTAGTTTTTACTGCTCTTTATTCAATGGGCGAAGAGGATTAATGTTGAAACTGTTTGTAATCCTTTACAAGATTAAATGATGGAGAGGACCAACTGCTTTGTCTTCGAATAGTGAATGGGCTCTAAAGTAATGAACTAAGGTTAGAATGTTTATAAGCGCACATTAATCTGCTGCTTGTCTTCGTTTTGCTTTGCCTCCTAGACAGTTTCTAATGCTTGTGGTGTGAATTGTTGAACATGGCATGGATTCATTTCTTATTTTAAGAAAATAATTATTTTTTCTGCTTATTTTATCTGCTTCACATATCATGTTTGCAATAACACATATGGACTTTGCACTTCCATATTTACAAGCTGTATAGTCCATTTGTTACTCTGTCTAATAGTCTAGTTTACTCTGTTCTCTAATGGGCTTCAATGACTGAAGTACCACAGAGCAGGTATTATTTGAGTGTTGGTGGTAATGTGTTGTAGTTTGTTGTGGTGGAATGAGTGGTTCAGACACAGCAGTGCTGCTGGAGTTTTTAAGGCCTGTGTTCTCTCACTGTGTATAAAATAAAATGCTCATCTATATGGTGAGTGGCACTGGCAAAATGAAAAATGTGAGTATAGAAAGAGGAAGATATATCTGATGCATATCTTTCTGATTCTGACCTCATAACTAAACTCACTGAACTCTCCATGAAGACAAAATGGCATGTAAAGCATCATTGTTTTTCCTCTGCTCATCTTTATCCTTTGTGCAGTAGATCAGCAGTAACATGTCCACAAAACATGTATAATATTTATTCTGGAACTTAGTAAATCAGGTTCTGTGTGTTTATACAGCTTTGATATGAAAGGGGACTCATGGACATTTGTGTAACAGACACCAGATGCTCATCGTCTTACGATAGCTGCTGACAGAGCTCAGACGATGCTACACAACATCATATGAATGTCCTTTGTAAGCAGATGATTAACTGTTGAGGCCGGTGGATGTCCTGCTGTCCCACCCATAATATACCGTCAGTAAATCTCTTTGGCCTGATCCAGAGATACATGAGATACAAAAGCAGCTACATGGTTACTACAGGGTGTGTTGGGTTTACACCACATCACACATATGCTTAAAAGAGCTATGAGCTTATTTTAAATATCACAGATCATGGGTGAGAGTGGTGTCCGTAACGTTATTGGTACCAAGTGAAAAAGAGGGAACAGGTGGGATTACTTAATCTACACAATAACCAGCAATTTGAATGTAAATCCTAAAAAAAATTCGAAGCAATTAGAGCACAGATGGGGTCGCCCACCATCCACCCTAATGCTTGTTTGAAATATCATAGAAATTATGTTAAGGATATGTAAACACTTTGAGGTCTATCTGACATTAAAGGAGTAAAATTTGGTATCAAAATTTATTTGTAATTATTAAGTTAATGAGGGCGCATAATACCTTTAGGTTTTAAATTCATATCAAAACAAGTAATACATTTGGTATTGTTTTGCATTGCATTCTGTCCTCAGAGCCTTTCCTAACTGTAAGCAGTTTAAGTGGGAGTTAAATGCCTACGACTCCCCAAAGATCTCTTAGAATGTGGGACAATTTCTCTGTTTAATTTGGTGGTAAATTTTTTTTCAGTTACCGGACATTAAACTCATGACCGGGGTTGTTTTGATGGTCCAAGCAAGATGTTTTTTTTCTCTAAATATACTTATATATCGTGATATTTGACACTGTACACAAAGAGTTGAAGGCATTAGCATTTGCAAAGAGTTACGCAAACTGCTGTTCTTATATAACAAGAGTGTGATGAGGGATAATCGGAAGCAGGTGTGAGTTCATGGTTTCTTCTGTTATTGTGACCTGGAATCATCAGGCCTTCTGTCATCCTCACAGCAAGCAGATCTCAGGTTTGATTCTAATGGCAGATGGCCAGGGCACCTGCTGTATATTGCATGTTCTCTCTGTGTCTTTATGAGTTTCCTCTAAAGGTTCCATGTAAATTTGGTGAATTTTGGTGAATTACAAAAATTGACTGCCTTTTGCCCAATAACCAGTGGGCTCACAAATCTAATTACAATAAGTGCCCTACAAAATGAATTAATGCATGGCTATGGGTCTATCAGTTGGTGTTTATGTTTTTTTAATATACTGTACATGTGGTATTTTGGCCCGGTGATTAGATTTTGGCAACCTTGCCTAAAACATAACTGTAAAAATAAGTAGTCTACTTGTTTACACATGTTCAACATACCTGATCCAGGTTCTTGAAAAGAAGTTTATTAAACTGGGCAGATGAAAAAGCTAATTTAGGGCGTTAACATTCTATAAACAAAAGCATTTGCCAAAATTTCATGACCCCTGAAGTAAAAAAAAGATATTCTGTTTTCTTAGGGCACAACAGCAGTGCCAGCAAATGTTAATCACTATTTACAGATGAAAGCAGTCAAGAGATCTGGCACCACACGTTCATAATTGTGCTCACCTGCTGGGAAGGGCCAAAGACCTTCAGTCACATCACCAACAGGAGCCAAGTTCTTATCATCACCTATAACATGTCATGCAAATAGGCGTGGGTGATCTGAGGACGATGACTATTAGGCAAAATTTCAAAGAAAGACATGTGCTCTCAAAATAAATAATTCAAATGTCCTCTAGGTTTTAAGGGTAAGGGTTTGCAAAATTTAAAATATGGTTTCATACTGTTTTTTTTATGGACCATCATAAAAAACAGCAGGCATGGCAGAGCTGGGGAGGGACCTTGTATTTCATGGAAAAGATAAAGGGATTCAGAATGATGGCCCCCATGATAACCTGCGGTGTGGTGGGACTGCTTCATAGTCTCTGCAAGAAATATTGTTTTATTTTAGCTGGATTCCTGAGCACCAGGTAAATTATCATCAAAAGTAGGTCTTTAAAATAAATAAGGTGACTCCATGATGTCATATAAAGCACTCTGATTACATACATCTTGAAAATACATTAAAACTACATTAAATACATTTAGTTTAAACCAGCTGCCTGAACAGCATCATCTCAGATCTCAGAGCAAAAAAGAATGTACTGTGAAGGAGGTAATACAATACATGGACAAAAGTATTGGGATACTCAAAGGAGCTTTTTTCCAAATTAGTTTCCTTTTACAGCTATTACATCTTCCAGTCTTGTGTTGGAAAATAGGGTGTGGCTCTTCATTCTAGTTCATGCTGATGGGGTTGAGTTAGTTCAGATACTCAAATGCAGACACAGAGGGGGCGGTAGCTCAGTGATTAGAGCATTGTGCTATCAATCTGAAGGTTGGCGGTTCAAATCCCAGGTCCACTGAAGTTACCAGTGTGGGTCCTTAACCCTCATTGCTTCAGGGATGTTGTGATTAACCCTGTGTTCACCTTGTAAGTCGCTTTGTATAAAAGCGTCTGCCAAATGTAAATAACCAAATGACACCAAGTGTAGGGCTGGGGAGACAAGGGGAGAACATACATTACACATAAATTTGTCCATGAATCTAATGCAGTATAATATTTTGCAAACATCCTGTATAGTAGGTTAGCTTATCTACTTGGAATCCAGTATAACACAAGAGTCTGAGTCAAAGACACCGATTTTTAAGCATGTGCATGTTTTTATCCAGTAACTGAAAGGACTGACTGCCATTGCTTCCATCCAGTCCATGCCTCATTAAACTACAATGATGGAGCTCAGAAATGCATTTAATTAAAGCTTTCTGAATCTTGCTGAAAGGAACATCAACACCAAAAAGACATCAAATACATGAATAAGCCTTCGTTAAATCTGGTAGGTCAGTCCAGCAAGCTGGCATTTTCCACTCAAATACTGTAAGCTGGCCAAAAGCATGGAAGGACATCACAGAGAACTGAGGAGGCGAGATAACGCACAGCTGAGAGATTAGCTGAAAAAAATGAAGGTACAGTAAGAAAGGGAAGAGAGGCATGTCGGGCAGCTGGCCCATGTCAAAATACTTTGTTGACACTTGGCTGAGTAATAAGAAATTTGCAGCCAGAACAAAATGTGAGTGAGATCGTAAGCATAACAAAAGAGAACATATGTTTTACTCCATGCAAGCAAATGATTTAAACCAAAAATATAGCTATAGAAAATAGACCTATTATTAAATTCTGTTAAAAATATGGTGAATAGTTTTAGTGTTGATTTTAACTTGGGCTTCATAGATTTCTGTCAGCAATAAAAGATTCTTTAAAAACACAGACCTGTGCATGTTACTCTCAATAACTGTAAGGAAAATTAGCAATATGACACTCTCTGAGTCGCTCTCTTCCTTCATGTGCTGCAGCTCATTCAGACCAGACCAGAGCTCATTTTTTATATATATCACTGGTTTCTCTAAATTATAAGGTAGTTTAATAGTCATAATAATTATTCTAATATTATATCACCCAGCAAATCTTTGTATGAAATGAGATGGTTTGGGTACAGGATGGATGGTTTCCTATATTAAGGTGCTGACAATAATTAGAAAATTGTAAGGACCAAGGCTTTGTTAGAAAAATGAGAAACTTTGTTAGAAACGTGTCATCCAGAAAATATTTACAGATGTTCAGTTTAACACATCGGAAGTACAATTCAAGTGTCAAGCAGCATTCCTGTTCTTCTATTAATGATAATAAAATGAGCTCTGCTGACCATTTATTGTACACTAAACACAAAAAATACTGAGGGCTGTGATGAAATATCACAACTTTAACCACTTTAAAATTGTCATGCTCTTTGTTTCACCTTGCTCATCCTCAATAACACAGATGCAGTGCTGATGCTAAGGACCATGATGTGGGAAACATCTGTTCAGGATCAGCTCAGTGGACCCACATGTTCCAGTCTTGCTTAGTTTATAATGAGACTGCCATGTAAAATGTTTACTCAGGGCTTCCTGCACTTCATCATGCCCCATGGTCCAAAGTTTCCAGAATGGTTGGACTGCTCTGTGGCTACACAAGATGTTTTAAACCATTATGGTGACCCCTTGATCACAGTTACAGGATTAATGCTCTGTTTAATCTTAGACCAAATGGCAATACGATTTACAGAACACCCGAGCAGCTTAATCTGTTAAGAATATGGAATGAAATGACACACGACTCTATACAATGTATTGGTGCAGGTTCTGAGTGTTAGTGGTAAAGTGGTTCTGAGGTTCTGAGTAAAGTGGAATGTCAGTTGAACCCAGTTGTGTTTTAACCCGAAAACAAAGTAAATGTGCTGTGTCCACACACAGCAGAAACATTCAGTTTTAGAAATTCTTTGTACTCGCAATAGAAGGCATTGATCAACTGAGGTCCCAGTGGCCAGAATCAAGCACCTAACAAACCAACAGTTTGACAAAGGTACTGTTCTGTTCCAGGACCACTGTGCCTAAAGCACAAAACAAGCTCCATAAGGTTGTGGAACTACCTCAACTCCATCAAGCATCTGTAGGGTGAGAACTTTAAATGGGATTCCATAAAAACTTCCATAGATGAAATGTATTTGCATCCGTTTGTCATTTGTGTATGTGTCATTCTCTATATTTGGCAAGACGTTGACCTTCTTTTGTGTATGTCACCTGTAGAGAGAACTACCTTAGTTAAATACTCTAAAAATGACTATTTGATCTGCAGACTTGAACCAAATCTCTCTTTATGCAAATTAAATGTCAAAGTGATTTGGATCCTGTCTCCAGAACTGTTTTTGTGCTACTCTGCATATTTTAGAAAATATAAATACTGGTGCCATCTACATAAAGGTCTTTAGCCACCAGTAGAAACTAATTCAAAAGGTTAGGGTTGCAGATGGAGGGTGGGGTTTTTGGGTAAAATAAAGTATTTTGGTTCCGCTTAAAGGTAAATGTATGGTATTATATTTATTTATTCTTTATCACCCCTATTAATGTACAACATGAGTTTCTGCATTTATACACACTGTGTAGAAATACTGTGTACCAAAGATGTATAGTCTTGACGAAAAGTGGTTGACATGTAGATTCATGCCATTAAATTCATACAGACAGCTGCATAAATGAGTGGAGCCACAGCCATACATAATGAGCAAGGACTCGATAGCTTCTGTATTATGCAAATAAACCTGCAAGCTTTGAAGTGCTGTTTTTTTGGGGGTAAATCTTACAGTAAAATTAAATTGAGTTTTTATGTTCTACTTTTTTTCATAATATGCAGAACAATTATTTTGAATTTCAGTTCACTTTTACCCAAAACTCTATGCTGAGTTTCACTGTGGATCTACAGATGCACTCTCACTTATGAGGTAAATCTAATGAAGTTTTATATGTAGCTGTAAATTCAAGCAAGGTGTTTACATTCATTCCTGTTCCTGCTAGTCAGTTCTTGCATGTCTGCTAATATTATTCAATGCTGCCTATCACTGAAAGTTCAATCGGAGCATTCATATTCATGTTGGATGAGTGATCTAGGGCTAAATGATTGATATCACTGACATCCTAGAGGGTCTTTCCCGACTCTTTGAGTTATGACCCCTTTGACCCAGTTTTCTTCTATATGTCATGAATGTTGGAATTGCATGACTGTGGTTAAGAACTGTTCACCAAAAATATATGATGTATTGAGGAATTAAGAGTTCTGTCGAACCACTTGGATTTACACACATACACTCATGAATTAAATGAGGATGACAGCAAAGTGGTGCAGTGAGCAGTGCTGTTGTCTTATTGGCATCCCCAGATAGTTGGACAAACATTTGTTGAGGTAAGTTATGAATTTTAATTTACTGCAAGATAAATTGATTAGAATCATTTTGTTTTGTCATTAATCTCTCAAATCCCTTCACAAAAGCAGGATTCCAAGTCATAGTATTACCAGAGTTTTCCTAGTGGACTTCCCTTTACCTGTATGGTAAAGAACAGGAACAATACAACAAATAGTATTATAAATACTACTATTATTGCTACTGCTACTACTGCATCTATTGTCATTACTATTAATGATGTTAATATGAGAAGCATCCTCAATCACAGTTTTTACACCAACCAGCCAATCTGTCTGTTAGAGACAGAGGTGTCCCCTGATGTTTTGTCCAGAACCAACACAGGCAGTTCATCAGGAATCTGCCAAATGGAAGTCACTTTCTAGTATTGCCTCTGAGCCTCAATATCACTTATCTTGTTTCTGTCTTATTTGCAAATGTAGATGGATTGTTCGGTCTGTTTCTGGCATCTAGGACAAAATCACTGGCTGCAATGCTGGATGTGGCTACAAGGTTTAGATCCCTTCAGCTCACTCGGTAAAAGCAAACCTGATTACACTTTTTTTTTGTTTTAATGTTGTGCTTACCTGTACACAAATACACAGTCACTTTTTAAATTTAAATTAATTCTTTTTGTGACCAGCATGTAAATTGTGATTGCAACCAGATTTATGGCTGTTAGTTTGGTTTCTTCTTCTTTTTCATTTTTGCTTCTTAAGCTTTTTTTAAGCTGACAATAACCACCTTGAACTGTATATATCCCAAACTGTACCTGAAAGATTTTCAGCTTCTTTGAAATGGGTAACAGACCTTAAGGCTTTGAAAACATGTTGAACTCTTCTGACTGTAACTAATCGCTAAGACGTGGAAAATATGTGGAAAAGCCATCTGACTGACTCCCCATGCTAAGAGACAGGAGGCTGTTTAAGAAATGTAGGCCACAAAGAGGGAGCTCTACAGTAAATTAGTCCTAAATGCAGAGAGAATGGTCGGGATTCTGTTACAGCAACTCCATGATCAGGGGCATCGACATGAGATGTTGAGTTCGATCCCCCTACATGCTGTTTAATGGTGTGTCCAGATGCCGGGAAGAAACACACATAAACAGCAGGATCCCTCAGGAGATGAGAAGATGATTCATGGTGCTGTTTGGCCAACTTCCTTTTTTTCCGTTTTCACTTGTGCCTTAGAATTCGGCATGCTTGGCTATTAGTGACACTGCCTGTAGCAGAGAGCATCTTTGAAAGCTATTAAGATATGTAGCTTTAATAGGCTCCTTGCAGAACACAAACAGGAGGATTTGGTCCTATAGAGTTAGAACGGCTTTACACAAAGGATAGACACTTTCTAAATATCACACAAAGATTCCCCCTGGGACCACTCAAACCTCAATGGGCATAAATCTGGATGTGGATAGACATGCCCCTACCAAAACTAGAGTTGCTGCAAGTCCCCACACTTATCAGTATTGCTATTTTCTTGAATCCTTAGTTCCAAATAAGGTTTGAATGCATTTGGCCTTGATCACTGACAAAGGTGGAAACAACAGCAGAAGTAAACCAAATCCTGAAAGCAAATCAGCCATTAGATGTAGGTATGTAGAAGTTTTTAGGTCTACAATTACAAACTGTAGTCCCATTATTCTTTTTCTATTGGTCTGGACCCCCAAAAGATCACAAAAGTGCAAGTGGTATTTGAGTGGTAGATCATTCTCAGTACTTCAGTGACACTTATGTGTTGTGATGGTACGAGCAAATTAAACACCTTGGTGTTCCTGGAGATGAGAACTTAAGACCCATTTAACATCCTTACAAATAAATCTACTGTTATATAATGAAATTAAACATACAAGTTTACAAAATAATTACTATTAATGTATGTATATTAGTAATGTTAAATATGTTGAATTAATACTATATTTCCAGAATATACATTACATACTGGTTGTGTAATCCAGTTAGTACAGTATCTTACACTGCATGTTCTGTATAAATTTTCACTAATGTCTGGAGGAGGTAGTTATCAAAAAAAAAAGCCATTTCTGACTCTGCATGCCCTTGATAAACCTATGTTGTTTGGAGAATAAACAGTCCATGGCTCAGGTGGGAAGGGTCACTTATGTTACTTCTTTGCTCTGGAGGTCACCACCCACCGCAGAGGTTTGCAGTCACAAATGGAGCAGCTGCCATAGCAAACTGCGATACAGTGGTTAAGATTACCCACAATTCCTCCACACCTAAACGTAAACCTGAGTTAGATTTGAGGAGAGAGGCTGGGAGGTGAACTGTCTTCAGCCTTATTAAAAAGCAAACATGTGGAGGGCTCACAAGGAGTGTCTAAGATAGAACAGCCTCTATAGCAGACAGATCTTATATTTGTGAAACATGCAGTGTGCAGTATCACGGGGTAACGTCCCAAAGTGACAACCTTATAAGGTTAATATAATATAAATAATGGATGTAGCATCTATTGCATTAGAAGCACAATGTATAGCACTGTAGCCTCACATCAAGGAGGTCCAAGTCTCAAAGGAGGAGGCTGGTTCCTTTTGGGTGGAATTTGCAAGTTCTCATTCTCTGTGTTTTTTTTTTAAATAAATAATAGAGGATGAAGCTTAGCAGCAGTTGGCATGATGACAATACATTTAATTGTTTTTTTCCTGCAACCTCTGTGATTTCATATACATTTCATTCTGTGGTGTGTGTAGGTTTATTTTTCTGTATTTTTGATATTGTTCTTAATACAGTCACACACGTGCTAAATCACACACACCCACACAGACACACAGACACACAAACACACACCCACACACACACACACACACACACACACACGCACCACTTATTCTTATCATTCTGATAGACCAAGTCAAAACGCTCTTTCTATGGCCACTAGATGGCAAACTTCCACTCTTTATGAACATTATATAAACTGTGTGTCAGTATGTCAGTACACAGGCTCAGATTTATAGTCTCAAAAAAAAAAGCACAGTTACTCAGTGGGCTTGTTGTCGTGCTTCAGCCAAACTACATAGTTAGAAAAGATTCTATAACAGAATCTCAATTCTGTTTAAGTTTTAAAATATTTTGGATCTTTGAAATGTGACATTATGTTTTACCCGTTTGGGAAATAAATAGTTATTTTTTGTTGTGCAAAATCAGTTTTCAGAAAAGAAGCATACAATAAACTAGCCTTTGAAAGGTCTTTTGGTTGATTCCTGGAATCGGTGCCTCAGCTATTTCTATGCTGAGTTTGAATGTTCTCCCTCTGGTTTTATTCTAGTTGAGAACAAATTTATATGATTAAATGAATGACTAGGTGAATGTTTAGGTTATTGCCTTCCGCACTTGTAGCACTAGTGCTAGGATAGGTATCAGCATCAGCATCCCTGCAACGCTATGAGGAAGAATGATTTCCTGGTAAAGTGGCTCAAGCAGACACAGAAAGGGAGAGAGGGAGAGAGTGAGAGTGAGAGAGAGAGAGAGAGAGAGAGAGAGAGAGAGAGAGAGAGAGAGAGAGAGATTAAATCCCTCAGGCTGAGGGTGTCAATAAATCCAGACTCCCTAGTTGAGGCAGAGGTGGAGGGCATCTAGTAGGCTGGGCAGTGGTGATGATTGAGCGGTGCTGATTGTATTTGTGCAGTCCTCTTCTTCTCTGAAACGAGGCAGTGATGCTATCTCTACTGACTGGGCGAGCTCCACCAGCCCAATTTATAACACCACTTTCTCCGTTTGCTTAAGGATCAGCACTATATGAGCTCCGTGTCAATGCACCATGCTCTCTGTCTGCCTCTGCTGGATATCCCCCAGTCAAAGCCCAATTGGGACTTTTCGGCTCCTCCTTATGCTTATGGATTGCGTTTTTCATCAGTCTTGCTTACTTTCTAATCTATTTCATCCTGTTTCCTTAATACTCAATCTATTTCAGCATGACTCTCACTGCCCCACTGCAATGAAGATCTGCCTTTACAATTTTCTGCTTACTTTTTTTTATGGTGATCACTACCACTCAGTCGTACCTCCGATTCAGATGGAAGGTGAACTTTTTGTCATGGGGCACTTGTCCTGTAGGAAATGCAGCCCATCATCATGCGGTTTCCTTCACCCTACTTTATAGTGTGTTATGAAATATGTATTGTCATGTGATAGCCTTGCATTATGTACAAGATGTATTGTATAATTCAGTTTATCATTTTAAAATTTATATATATTATTAATAATAAGCAAACAAATAACTAAGTAAATAATAGTGTGAGATTCTACTTTCCATTTTATATTGCTTATTGATTAAAATAGTCAATAACTAATCGAGTTATAGATGTTTATATTAAAATCACACTTGGTTGCATTTGAGACAGTTCCTCTGACTGACTTAGCACTTTTGCTTTCTTTTTGAATCAGACAAGCCAATGACTTTGCTCTAATTGGCACTAATAGTCTGGCTTTGTACAGCTATATCTGGTACTCCATGCTCTTCTGTATCTCTCCACTAGGTGCTGCTGTGATTCCCTGGTTGATTACATGGACTTTCTTCTCAAGAATCAAACTAATCTGACATAATGTGTGCGAAAGAGGGCTGGAGGGGGGGGGGGGGGGGGGGGTACAACATGAACCTTTATTCTTCTTTGCTCTCTTTGTAGGACAGTATGGATCGGTTCTTTCTATTGTAACCGCTGTCCAGAGGAGAGGCAGCATCGTGATCTGAGACGCATGTAGTAAAAAGAGCTGAATATGTTTAATGATGACTGATTACATACACTGATGCAACCTCCACTACAGGGAGCAGCTTTAAACTAAACTGTTTTATTATTTTAATATTGGTAGCTCCTGCAGAGTGGGTTGCACCACATCGCTTTTTGTGGCCTCTGAGTTCCTTTGAATTACATAGAATATAGAGTAGAATACATAAACCAGCATAATATGTAATAACACTTTTTAATTTCATTATATTCTGTTTAGTTTCATTATTGCATGGATAATATGTTTAGCTGGAATAACAGGATGCTTAAGTAGGAAATAGAGTTATTGTGCTATTGTACATTTGACAGTTAAAATGCTCTGCTTAGTAGAGTATAGCGATAGACCCTGAACCTTAATTTCCTCTGGGAAGTTGCAAATGCAAGTTATTTTTTAGCCGCTGAAAAAGAATTAACATTACCTACATTTCTTTTTTACTTTCCCAGTAATATTGTGCTCTCAATAAGTACTGTGTTGTTATTAACTTATGACTAGTTCTGAATAAATTCAAACTCCAGTGCTTAATTCTCAGAATTAAATAAGTGACATGTGATTAGTGACTCGATGAGTAGCCCTGTTGCCTCCTGGAAGGAGGGGTGTGTTTAATTTTTAGGCAGGAAGGTGCAGTTGCATACATGTGCTTTATGTTGTATTGTGTAGGTTGTGGTTCTGTGTAGCACTGAGCTCCTGTCTTTGCAATGAAAATACCTGAATTTCTGTCCTTTCTGTGTGCATTTTGGATGTTCTTCACATTTACGTCTCGAGTTTTTTTTCCACATTCCAACATACTATACAGGGGAGAACGTTTCGGGCACAGGGCAGATACAGCCAGGACAGGGCGCCAATGCATCCCATCGCCACACTCCCTCACACAGAAACACACACTATATAGGGTCAATTTTGATTTGGTCTATTTAGAGGAACCAATTCAACTTGAATCCATATTTTTGGACTGGAGAAAACCCACGTTGACATGGGAAGAACATGTCCATCCAAATTATGCTAACCACTATGCCACTGCACCTTCAAAAATTACTATAATAATTTATTACTATAATAGATTGTCAGTTTATATTTATGTGAAATCTCAGTAGTATTTCTTTAGTTCAGCCGAGTTGGTCACTGGTGAAATGGAGAAAAGATGCATTTTTGTACAGTCTACATAAAAGAGGTGGGAGATCTTTAAGATAATTCTGGGGTGCAGACAGGAGGCTCTCTTCGCCGGCTGTACCACCCTGGATGAGGTTTGTTTCTGTCTCAGCTCAGCTGGAGGTCGGACCTGAATAGCACTGAGTCATCTGTCGTGGGTGAATGTTGTGTTTTAGTCAGTGGCAGGGAGAAGACAGAGGGAGGATGGAGGCAGCCACTGAGAGGTCTGCTAAATGACATTAATGATCTAGCAAACTTGAACAGGTGCTCTTTCCATCTCTCTCTCTCTCTCTCTCTCTCTCTCTCTCTCTCTCTCTAGCGAATCCACACACTCTCTTACCCAGTCTCTTACGCCCACTCAGATTTATAGCTTGCAGACGCGATCAGAGAAGGAACTGCACTTTTGCTTGGTGACTGGTTACCATGGTGCCTGCTCTCATTTTGATCCAGAACACTGCTGTACAGCACAACACGACATCTAATCTAACTCCACCACCATCACAACGCCTCTTAATAATGTACTATCTGTATGTATAGTATCGTTACAACTCTATATATTACTGTCTGATGGCACTGGTGATGAGCATAAGGGAGATGCCTATATGATGCAGTGAGAACATGGCAAATTTCACAATGTAAAAATCTGGGTCGATAATGCTAGTGCTTGACCATCTTATCATTTAGAGTTACCGTCACCTCTAGACTGTAGCGGTACAGTTACAGTTATCATTCAACTCACAGAGATAATAAAAAAAATGGCTCATGTCGACGTAGGTTGGTTCAGTATTTTAAAGACCTTAGATGTCCATCAGTTGAAATATAAAAAAAAATGCATTTGCATGTTCTTCATATGACTCCATATGTGTCTCTGGTGTGAATGTGTGACAGGTCAGTCCTGGTTTCACATAGCATGAAACCAGGTTTGGCATGTTCTCCAAAATATATCAACGAGTGGATTGAAATTCGCATGGATGAGTGAGACTTAGTGAGGAATAATGCTACACAGATGCTCGGTTTCTTTCGGTTATGATTATAAATTAGGGGTAATTTATAAATTTATCATCACTTCTGCAAATACAGAATAAAGCTAAAACTAAAGTTATTGAATTAGTTATCATTTAACTCTATTTAACTATTTCCTGAGAGATGTATTTACATTAGCAAGTTACGACACTCCTGATGAAGAAGTCTTCGATTGAAATGATGATTTTAGTGTAACACTCCCTGCTGTCTAATTGATCCACCTCCATCTCTCTTACATGTGTAATGTTTTTTACAAGAAATGCAGACCTGGGTATAAATAAACATGACTTAAAATCAATGGTGGCATGAATTAATATCAGTTACCTTGGAAACAGTGTGAATATTTACCATGGATGCAGCCGAGACTGTTTTGAATGCTCATGTTGAAACAGATTAAAGTTTGAGAGAGAAGTACAAAGCATTTATTCATTATGGATTTTATTTCCTAAAACACTGTCAATGTTCAGTTATTTCCACAAATCCCACACACCCCCAAGAAACTCCCTCAACGGCATTGATGATGTTGCCTAAAACTCAGTGCACATTTTATATGCACAGCTCAACCCTTTCAACATGTTTATGAATGTGTTCCCTGGTTGGTAGTGGCAGGTAAAAGAAATCACAAAGCAGATTATAGAACCATGCCCCCCTCCCCACCAGTGAATGTTGGCTGAGAAGAATTGATCAGCATGACTGAGAAGAGAACAGGAGAGGGGAAAAAAGTACAGCAGGCTGCTTGTTTTAATGACTGTGTCTTGAAGTGGGAGGATGACGTGGATTGCACCGGATGAACTTGGTACTTTGTTCTTCTTTGAGATCTCCATAACCTTCTGAAATTTACATATAATATATCTGTAGGTTGTTGAGCCAGTGAGCTCCACCACTGGACTTCTGGTTAAGGGCTTGGTGAAGAGATTATACCCCTCCCAAACTGCAGCAGGCGGTGGAGACTCCACCTGTATGGCTTTTACACAAAGACTTGGGTGCCAAATTTCTCCAGAAAGTTTGTGCTTGTTTACCTTTTAAAAGGGAGTTTTTTCTTGCCACTGTCGCTTCGGCTTGCTCTTTGGGGGTTTAAAGGCTTTTCATTCTGTAAAGCTGCTTTGTGACAATGTACTGTTGTAAAAAGCGCTATATAAATAAATAACTTGAACTTGAACCTTTTAGGGTGACGTCCCAGACAAAGGTAAATACTATCAAAGTAACAGCTGTGTATAAATGTATCACTCGTTATATCTTATACACATGCAGTCAGTTTCCCCAAATGAAATAACTGTTAACACTTAGTATTTATGTGACTTTGTACGATTACACACCGCGGAGATCATTTGGGATTAAGTGGATCAACTACTTTTGGTTTTTAAGGAATAAACATCTGAAGTATACCCCAGTATTTTGTGACAATCATCTAAACTAGCTCTAAGTGGCTTGAAATCAGAATGTAGGTGTAATTTTCTGTTTAGCTTCTTGTTGTTGCCTCATTCGTTTTATTTCCACTGAGGCTCTCTGATACTTAAATGCTGTCATCCATGTTTTTTACTTTTCCTGCTGAAGTAAAAAGTGCATCCATCTGTTTCTGAAGTATTACGAGAAACCAGGGAATACAGGTGAACTGTAGATAGCTGTTACACATCTGAAAGACCTGTCGTTATTATTCACTGTCAAAGGTAAGTGAAGATGGGTGTTGAGTTAAAAATGAGAGCAGCTGAGATAACATAATCTACTCAGCGTGCAATTCAGAGCAACATCATGGGGCACTACATCCACAGCAGCATCAATACGGTGCAAACCATTGAGCAGGAAAACAATGCCAAAAGTCACCCTGGCAACGTTTCCCTGTCCTGTGGAGCAGTACAAATGTGTTATTAATCCACATCATGGCAGAGCATGGGTGTCAAGGATGGACCGTCATCCACCCTGAGATGCAACAGTGTGTCATTTTAGGTTTTGCTCTGCCCCTCGGTCATGCTTCAGGACCACATCAGGGATTCGGTGCCTTAGCTTGTCTTTCATTCAAAACTTATGAATTCTACCTGTTGAATTAAATAAAGGATCAAAGCCCAAACTTCAGGCCTGTTGCGTTTTTAATTCCCTTTCCTGAAGGATGAAGGTACCAAAGTCCAGGGGTTCATTTCTCAGTGAATGAAACCAGTGTCTGATCGAATTGAGTTGGTATCCCATAAGCTTTGCATTAGTATGATTCCCTTTCTCATTACTTGACTACCCCTGCTCCCTCAAGTGCCTGTTGCTTTTGTCTGATTTTTTCAGCAGATGAAGCGATTGGCAGGAAGATGTATGCTGATTTTCCCTGTCTCAGGAGTTTTAAAGAGTCCAGACCATCAACAGACCCTCCATACTTGTATTATGCCCTGCTTCTCTGCTAACAATGGGTGAGAACATTGTTTGAAATCTCAGTTAAGTCTCCCTGATAAGTGGGCTGCATGACAACAGAACCAAATTACCTTCCAATTATCTTAATAAACTCATGACATCAGTTATTTTTGTACAGGGATCAGCAGATCAGCATTTTTAAAAATATATAGTGGCCCCTATGCACACCCTATGCACACTACAGGGCAGACAAAACTGAACACAATGCAAAGCGTAACATCCTGGTGAGCTACATACTACATGCTGCCCCCCTCTACTAAGGACAACCAGTCCTTCTTTCTTTGTATCTTTATTGGCTGTGGGGATCCATATGGATTTGCAATTGACTCTGTCTTACTGATTAAAGCCTCCACTGAAATACCAGCCCACTCATTTTAGCCCCTCAGACAACGAGCCCCCGCCAGAGAACCTAACCATTGTGTCTGTGCTCATAATAAGCACTGGTCCAGTACAGATCCCAGGCAGTGACCTCCCTCATGCCTTGAAGTAATTGGCTGGTGTAAACAAACAAAATGGCCTCTTTCTTTTATTTCCCGTTATCTGGTTCTTTATGGAACCATCAGATGAGAAATGCACAAATTCCCAGTGGGTTGGTCGGTGGGAGCTGAGTAATTGGTCATCTTTGCACTGGCTCAGTGGTCTGCCTATATCCACAGGAGGGGCTCCCCAGGAGTTGCTGCAATGTTGTTGCTCATCGCTCTGTTGGAATCAACTTCGAATAAAACTGCCAAGCCACATGGGGCTTTCAGGGGATGTTTGGCCCATAAGAGCCACTTACCTGTCCAGCTATATTTGGAAGCATGTCCTTAATAATAAGGCTTCATTTACAAATATACACAGACATGCATTTTATCCTGTTATAGCCCTTTATCTAGTTAGGAGTTCAGAAAGTGTGCATAGGGGCCACTATATATTTTTAAAAATGCTGATCTGCATAATGCTGAAACAACTTGTAGGCTGTCATATGATTACATCTGCAAAAGCTCGATTTCTAGTTACAACTCCCTAAAAATCTGTTGTGGTTGCCCATGTGTTCATTTCCCTTTTCCCTGTTTTGGTTTAAGGGGCAGAGGCAGTTAAACAAGTGGTGTCAAACAAGAATGTTTTGGATTCCAATGATGTGCAAGGTGGGATTTTAAGTTTTTTTTTTTATGTGGACTTTGCATGTTCTTCAGATGTCTGTGTGGGTTTTCTCCTATTATCATAAAAAATATTAGTAGGTTAATTGGCAAAAGAATTAAGAATTTGCACTAAGTGTGTGTCTGCATGTGTGCCTTGTGATGGATTAATGACCTGTCCCGGTTGTTTCTCTGCCTTTTGCACTATATGCTTCTTAATTGAAATAAGTGTCCGGTAAATGCACCGGTGTTAATTCACTTATTTTCAAAGCACTTTGTACACATTAAATGTGTATGAGAAAATATTAGGGCATCATGAGAGTGGGAAACTGTGTCCATGTGGAAGAATTTGTAGTCATTTTCGATTAAACAAAGTATAATTTTCCTCTAATTGACACCCCAAGTCTTTAACTTGAATAAATGATGAGAAATGGTGTCCTGTGGTAGTGAAAAGAATGATTAATATTTTTTTCTGTATAACTAGAACATGTTAATTCCCTCATTACCTGCAGGATCTGGTGACCCAGACACCTTTGATGTTTGCTAAGCATATTTTTGGAACTGCATGTAGACTGCCTTTATCACTCCAATGCCCTCTTGCTTGGGGTGCAGGTTGTTGAGAAGTCAGTCTGCATAGCTGTGCCAGTTAAATAAGACTCCACACAATTAGGGTCCTCATGGCCTCATAATGATTCCCCAAGCAGATGAGTAATGCATTGGCCTGTCTGTCGCTTGGCTAACAGAGCTTTGTCTTCTTTAGCCGTAGCCAGGCGACAAATTGCTGACAAATGAGTTACATTCACTGGCACAGAGTGCACACAGAGCTTGGGTTTGAGGGTCCTGCAGCATCATACTGGTGGTCACCTAAGTTGATAGCACAGATGTGTAAGGCTCTAATAGGAAATTAATATCATTAATGTTTAGAAGAGCTGATATGTGAGGACTTTTTTATTAAAGCTTGTACAAGACTATAGTTGTATGGCTGTATGATATCTATTTGGTCCTGCCTTCTTTAATGAGTTCCAGAGAAAGTCATTTAAATCTGCTAAAAATAAACGCTGATCCTCTAAAGGACACCATGGACTCTGAAATCAAATGCAACTTGGTAGGTTTTTTCAGGGTATGAGAGATTGTTAGAAGTGAGCTACACAGCTGCATTCATTTCAATAACCCATTTCATAAAAGCAGTGTTTTTTCACTGTGACCAACTTTTCAAGCTTTTCATCAAGATTCGCCAAAGTCTCCAACCTCAAGAGACATACCCAGAGCAATGCCTCTCAGCTCTGTCAGCATGGATACAGCCTTGACAATTAACCTGCTCTTATTTACATAGTAGTTAGTGAGGCTTGCTTTTTGTCCCTACTTTCAACCCAGGCATCCATATGCACACACGATTTTATTGGAACCCCCTTTGCATAATGGCATGTTTATCATTTTGGATGCCATAGCAGTGATAAAGGTTTATTTCAGAATGAAATTGCTGATTAAAATAGATGCCTATAGTTCTTGCAAGCTAGCTAGGTCACAATTATTAAGGGCTAAGACATTAAGGGAATAGCAGTGGGATCATAAAGCTCAGGACACAGCACTAATTAAAAGACAGGAAGGTGCATGACAGTAATGTGATCTTTACACAAACAACAAGGCGAGCTGTTGTGGTCCTGCTGCGGTCAGATTAATAACCTCAGCTTGGATATGCTTCATGAGCAAATTTTTGTTTGATCAGTCATTAATCCATGACTTTGGGTAATTTGACAGCATGTTTTTCGGTCATAATCACATCGAGCTCGTGTTAAAAATGTTCCATTACAAATACTCTTGGCTGATTAATCTGGTGTCCTTTACACAGAAAACTTTTAATGAGGGAAAGCCCAGCCAGGGTATCCAGGGACCATGTCGGAAAGGTTAACTGACTTGCGGAGCGAGATCATTATCTACACTGTGTGAACTCTGACGCTCTGCACAATGTACACTCGAGGAGTTTTCCTGCAGATAAATAATGCTCATTATCAATGTGATCGTGACTGGCACTGCTGCATGACAGTAGCGTTTGAACAAATACATGGGACATTTCCTATGAGTCAAGTATTTCTAGTGTAGGAATAAACGTGGGCCCCTAAATAAAACAAAAAACAGAACTTCTGATTTTCATGAAAAATGTCCTCACTTATTAATATATTTTAAACCTTTGAGATTTAATTGAGGTGATGATTTCAAATTTTGCTAATAATAATAATAATAATAAAAATATTAAATTTAGGGTGGCACAGTCAGCACGTTCCCCTCTCATCGCTGGGAATCCATGTTCTCCTCGTTTCTGCATGGGTTTATCCAGGTTCTCCAGTTTCCTTCCATATCCAAAAATATGGATTCAAGGTAAATTTAAAATTGAATCTAAATTGCACAGATATAGTGTGCATCTGTGTGAGTGAGTGTGTGCCCAGCACCCTGGCCTAGGTGTATCTGCCCAGAGCCTAAAATGTTCTCCCCTGGATGGACATGGGAACCCCCCTGCAAACCTTTTGTTTTTCAAACAAGTGCTTCTGTAGGAAGTCCTGTTAAAAACTGTAGGAACTATATTTCTATATATATGATAAAAATCATCAGTGGTTTTATTATAGATTGTCATCTTTCATTAATGCTCAGAGGAGAAGCAGTTGTCAGTGTAAATAAATGCTAATACCTTTTGTTGGACGAAGGTCAGAATATTTTGCATAGATGCTTTGAAAATGTCGTTTGAAATATGAATGAATTGCATGAATCATAATGCTTGAGCCAGAACAAAGAGAATTAAAAATACCATGTAATCTTTGTCTCGGCTTTTGCGTCACATGTGGACATGAAGGCTGAGACACACTGGCAATTTTCCCAGAAGTTCACAAAGATATGCTCATTAAAGTAACCTGTCGGTGGAACTACGACAGTCTGGTAAATTAGTTGGAAGCAGAGGAGGGCATGCCGTCACTATGATTTCATGTGAAATTGGCATATCATAGACAGAAAATGTTCTTTCATATCCATGATGCTATTTTAAAATCATAAGTGACCCATCTGGTCACTTCTGTCTCTTATTTAATTTGCTAAGGATGACGCACTTCCACCTCACAGGACGAATGTCCTGGGTTTGATTTTAGGGTGGAGTAAACACACGTCCTTATTGTGTCTGCATATCCTCCCAGTGCATTTATGGGTTTCCACTGTGGTTGTGGAACAGAGCCAGAGAGACACCAATAGGTACATTGGAGAAATGAAATAGTTCAGCCAATAGGGGTGTACATGTCAGTGCATTTATGATACTGGTTCCAATTTCTGGATAAATGGGTGGTTACATCAGGTATACTACATACATAAATATCCATTTATACATCTGCAAACTACATCAGAGGTGGGGCTATGAATGTCATATCTCTATCTCATATCTCTTATTGATCAACATGCCTCCAGGATCTGATGGGGGGAAATATTTACTTTTGGAGATAAATATTTGACTCATTACACATGCAAAAAAGTTTCTCCTTAATCATTGTATATACTGAACAACTGTATATGCATTAGCATTTAAATGAAGCTCTGGTTTGGAACAGCTTGCAGTGCCATTCAACAGGGCACATATCAAGATGTCCCTTATTATACTGTCTTTCTCCTCTCATTAACCCAGAACAATAAGGCAACGGGCTCTTTACAGCAGGAGACTTTAATTCTTTTTTGGCAGAACCATGGGGGAGGAGTGGTTATGGTGACCAGTGTGGAAGTGTTTGTGTTTTGTTTGTGTAAGGGCATGGGGAGGGGATAATGAACGTGCAGCTGGGCCATTATCAGTGCCAGTCACACTTGGCATTAGGACCTGACATGGTCAAGGCATCGCTGCAGGGCACTAATGGTGGCCAGTTGATGGGTGAATTGCCTTTCTCACTCCAAGTCCCACATGCCTACCAGAGACATGACCATCTCTACAGGGGGCAATGAAGGGCCTTAATGATGTGGCTAACATTGCCAAAAGGGGCTGCTCTATTACTCCAAGTCATGTATTTTACTTCAATGGAACAGACACCTGAGCTTTGTAACCATTCCAGAGAGAGAAATTGGGTTGGTTATAATATAAAAATTTAGGTTGGTAAAGACCAAAAATTTGTGAGGTCAGGTACTGATACTATTCAGAGACTTTCTCTGTAGAAAAAAAGATGGACTACTGTAATTGCAGGTGAAATTAATTATAAAGACAAGAAGGTATCTTTTAATAATTTGGCTGGTGAGTGTATATGGTGTGTCTATGTAATAGCGAGAGAGAGAGAGTGAGAGAGAGAAAGAAAGAGAGAAAGAAAGAGAGTCATATAGCTATGTGTGTCAAATAGCTGCTTCCTGCTCAGGTTTAAATGAGCTCTATCAAATGGTCTAGTTGTCAGCTATTGAGGCTGGAATAGCATATTGCAATTAGCTATCCTTAGGGGTTTGTGTCAAAACGTCTTCAAACAGAAAAAAAAAAAAAATCAAACAACTGATCTTTGCTTTTCTTCTCCTAAAACTCATTTTCTTAAGCACAAACTGCCGGGTCCAAAAGCCACAGCACTATGGGGTGGATTAAAACTAGGATCACAGTATATCAATAACAGCTAAACTGCCTGGTTATCAAGATGAATAATATCAATAAAGAGGCACTGAGGCCTTTGGTTTGAATGGAACGATGGGTGCGCTCGCGTCTCCAAGTAGGTGCATATTTTAAATGGCATTGTCTACCCAGAGGACTAGAGGAAATCAAATTAAGCTAAGGGAAACAAAACAAGAGGAAGAGTAGCAGAAGTGTATGAGCTTGGAAAACAAAAGCATTAATCTTCATGAGTTCCCCTTAGGAAATCAAATACAAATAACACAGTATTATATTCCATTATTCCTTTTAAGGCTTGCATACAAAGTTCTACTGAATTCTGAATGCTAACAATATGCGTTAGGTTCGGGATGCTATTTTAATACGGCAGCTTTGAGTAATCATGTTAATGTACACCAGAAGTAGTTCTATTGACACTAAAACCTACAAGGAATTTAGTTTTGTTTTTAAAAGAGCCATTCATCTGGGATCCACATTCATGTCCCAAATTTCCATTTTTGACACAGTGATGGATGGGCAACAAATCAATTCCAAGCATTTGATCACACTCTGAATTACAAGTGATGTTGTATAAAGTTAAATAGAATTTTAAATACTAAAATGAATTAATTCATGTTGTATCAGAGCAAGAGATGCGAAAAGTTGTGAAAAACATTTGTAGTCAACAAGATAAGTAAATAATAATAATGATAATGATAATAATAATAATAATAATAATAATAATAATAATAATAATAATAATAATAATAATAATAATAATAATAATAATTTTGATAATTTAATATAATTTTTTTTTATATCAAGACTATTTTAAAGTTAAGATCCAGAAAGAAGCAAAAAGACTTTCATTATGTAAGCTTTATTGGACCATTCAATAATATAAGCATGTCTGTACAAAGAGAAAGTGACAAGGTTTAGAATACAGTGAACCAGATCACGCCTGTGTTCAATACGATGAACCAGTGGCATAGTTTAAAAGATTATATTTTCATACCGGTGACAGTCCAACTGACACCGTCGTAATGTGTAAACGCCAAGTCTGGACACAAGAGAGGTAGAAAGCTGCCTGCCCTTACAGGAAGAACATTTGTCAAGACTCTTTCCAACTAATAATAATATAAAGTATATACTGTATATAACTTTCACCTTTTTTGTGACTTTTCTTAAGGAAACATCAACTTTGCCTCACCTTTTTGCATTATTGCTTAACTATTGCAAAATAAAGTCAAATCTGCAAACTACATGAATCTGCACTTTACGTTCTCGATGTTGTTTAGCCTCTATACAGCAGACACATGGTTTTGTATTTTCTTTGATTATATTACATAGAACAGATTACATGGAATTTAATAAATATTGCCTGTATTTCAATCGCATGCTCATTTAATTAACATTTAATGTACATCAGCAAATCTCTCTTCTCAATTTAATTTAGTGCTATATAAATGATGCATCTACATAATATGTATACTGTAGAGAAAGATGTGCATATTTATATGTGATCTAAAGCCTAAATAGAAACTGATAACCTGTTCTTTTTAGATTCTTAGGTGGGTGTTCACCTCAAGCCTTGCTGAAGACAAATGTGTGAAGACATTATGTTGTTTGTCATTATAAAGACATTATCGAACGTTTATCAAACCCACTTTAAAGCCCAAACTATGTCTTTTATTTATGTTATGAAATCACAACTAAGAGAAGATGCTTTAAGGACAAATACCAAATGGCATGCAGGCGGCCTGGTTTTGATCCTGCAAGGCCAGGAGCAGAAGTCCTGTTGTGAAGCAACAGCTGACCAGTTATGGACGATGGAAGCATTACTGTTGCTGCTTCAAAACACCATACAGTACAATCTATTTTGTGAAAAAACTCAGGAGACATTCCAAACAGAGCATACGCCTCTGGGAATGCAGACATCTGGAATAACCGAGGTGCAATTTCCCCATCGCTGAGCACTAAGCTCTTGATCTGTCTCTCGAGCACTTACTTCAGTTGCCTTTGATCCCTAATCTCTTGCCCTGTTTGAAAGAAAAGGAAGCACAAATGAAATCAGCTCACCTGGTCCTTTATCCCCTTCGGGGGGGTGGGGGGTGGTTGGGTACAGCAAAAACAGGAAAAAGAGGCTGCTATTTTCTGCCCTTTTGAGGGTCCTCTTGTCTCAGACGGCTGTGATAATGAAGTGATTCTTTTCTCCTCCTCACATTCACCTCTCAGGTCAAACGGAACCGTGAAAAGTCAGAGCTACAACATTGTGCCCATGTTGAGTGACCTTTTGATGGTAAGCGGAACATGATAATGACATTTCTTCTTATTGTGAAGTGTGACTTTGGCACATGGGTGTGTAACTTGTATGACCTACAGCCCTGCACTCATCATCACATTATATCTGCAGTATTATAAGTTTTGAACACCAGATTTCGGCTGTAGCTGCAAAACAACACACAACCTGAGCTAATTAGTCCAAACTATGACATCATAATATATCTTTATCAAGTTTTTTGTAAGAGCCAAATTTCCATCCTCTGTTTTCTTTTCATCTTATTGTTGTTAGTGTACTGTTTTCATTTATGTATATGTATATGCATTCTCTGTATGAATACAGTGATAATTAATAGCTTTTAGTTCTATTCAGCATTCAGTGGACTCACACCTGTGTTGATGATTTACTGCTGAGATTTCAATGTCTGACTGTTGACCTCTCTCTAGGCTGTTTTCAGCCAGTGGTGGACCTGTATTTTCTGTTTTCAAGATAATACAATATGCCAAAAATGTGGGTGGTGTATCTTACTGGTTAGGTTGTTATAATCTGAAGGATGAGTGTTCTAATCCCAATTTCACAAATATTACCAGTTGAAACCAGACACTTAACCATTATTGTTCCAGATGTGTTGTAAGATGACTTATCTTGTATTATGATCTTAATCTCCATTTGCTTGAATATAAAAGTGCCTGCAAAATTATGTAATGATGAATTTTCAAGAGGATGATCATTAAAATAGGATTTTGCAGTTTAATCATATTTTTAATTCCTACATACAGACACTTTTGGCCCCACTTCTAAATCAGATTAATTATAAAAGATTTATTTCTTAATATTCCTAACTTCAAATTTCTAGTTTATGCGCTGTGAAAGGATCCATATGATTGTGTATTGGATTTATTATTATTCTATTAGAGAACTGACATTGACTGACTTTAGTTTGTGTTTTTGCTATAAGATAAACCAGAAGCTTTCTGTAATTCCAACTAGGCTGATGGCAGATTAAGCAGCACGACAGATTGCTCCATAGGTGAAAACACACTGCTTGGTAGGGAATCACTTTTTTATGCTGTCTCACAGACATGTGAAAACAACAAACAAAGCTATCCTACTGGAGACTAATTTACCATTAAACCAAAAGGGTGAACTGTGAATTATTCATTTTGGCACATTTTGCTGACTGCGAGTGACAGATTTCCCTGAAACAAGTGTGTTTCTCCACAGGGCAACCAAGGGTAAAAGGCATTAGGTTCTGAATGAATCAGGTGGAGTCAAGGTAAAATGCGGCCAGAAGATAAATGATTGAGGGACGAAAGATGGAGCTTTTCGTTCACACTTCATTTGGGCTTAACAAGAATAGTGGAAAGAGCAAAAGGGAAATGACACAGAGTCAAGATTTTCTCAGCCAGGAATAGGAAATAAAAAGCTTTAAAAAAAAAAAAAAAAACCTGAAACGACAACAACGGTAATAAGATTCTGTGTTCTACCAATCAGAAGCTTTTTTTATGGATGAGCTATTTTGGGTTATATGAGTTCTGAAATTTACTGAACATATATATACCATTTGTTTACAATACAGAATAAAACTCACATATAAGATTTAGATGTACATTACATTACGTTGTCATTTTGTAGATGCTTTAATTCAAAGTGGTTGGGGTCAGAGCACAAGGTCAGTGTGTATCACCTCCAGAGCAGTGAGAGTTAAGGGCCTCGTTCAAAGGCCCACGTTGGCAACTTATATATAGTATATATTCCATATACTTATGTAATATCATATAATCTCATGCACTGCTGTATCATAAAAGCATGGTCACAGAATTTTGGACTGAACTGTATTTTAGTGGTGGTTTAAGGACTAAATAATAACTTTATAATTATTTGTGCGGCAGGGATGTACAACATTACAGCTGAATCTCTGGATATAGAGCCCTGGTGTGGGTGGGTTTCGTGCATTCTGAGCTAATTACATTTAAAAGATTCACAACAGCCAGCCATATGAACATTATCTAGATGACAAAGAAACAAAAAAGACTGTTACCAAAAAGTGCAACAACAGTTGCAGGAACTATTACGCTTTAATATACACAGGTATATACAGTACTGACAGATAAGCAGGTCTATTACTTACTCAGCTGCCAAAATGAAATGCATGCATGTAGACAAGGTATTAGATGACTGTGTTGCATCTTGGTCTGATGGATTTAGTGAGGTACAGTACTAGTTTTTCAAAATAATTGTACCAGATCTCAGTCATCGGGAAACAGTTTGTCCTTGGCTTCCTTGGGAAGGTGTGCAATTAAAATATTATCTGGGGCTAAACAGCTCTCAGTTTGAGTGCATCTATCATCCTTAACCTCTAGCTCTGTAATCTGTACCTCGTGAGACATGGGAAGATGAGGAAGAGATGGCGAGAGACGGAGAGAGAGAGAGAGAGAGAGAGAGAGAGAGAACATGGTCAAAAACTGTCTTACTCCTTCAGTTATTCTCTCCGGCTCTAACA
This sequence comes from Corydoras sp. C115, assembly GCA_019802505.1. Classification (NCBI taxonomy): domain Eukaryota; kingdom Metazoa; phylum Chordata; class Actinopteri; order Siluriformes; family Callichthyidae; genus Corydoras; species Corydoras sp. C115. Next base: position 2,614,064 of record JAFMOC010000029.1, read on the forward strand.
GTGGGAGTGCTGTGCATGTTCATTAATCAGAGCTCCAGCCAATACCATATACATTGTTAATGGGAAACAAAAAGAGGTGGCGAACAGGAGCAGTAAAACATGATGGAAAAGATGAGATCAAAGAAGCGATGGTTGAGTTCACCTCAGGCAAGTGGACAGAGCAGGACATGCTGAGAAAGACATAAAATTTCAAGTGTCAAGTGGAGATAATGTGTTCTACTGTTGAGGTAATGAACTACTACTAAATAATAATGGCTGGATCATTTTCAAAGAGACTATTAGATCACTCTAGGCGCTCACTGATTAAAAATACAGAAGTAAATGTATAAAGGTGTGTTAACTGTGGAAACTGTCTCCCCCCTCCTCATTACCCTGATAGGATCTGTAATAATCATTTAGCATTGCATTGTCATATTGGGTTACAGTCAGAGGTTCAGTTCATAAACAGCTTGGCAATTTTCAAGTATTACAGTAGAGAAGGGAGTTTTTGCTCATTTATCAAGGTGCTCAGTTATGAGGTCAGACAGTGATGCTGATTGAAAGGACCTGGATTACAATCTTGGATCTAGGACCTGGATTACACATCTTGTTCATTCAAAAAGTGATGGATGGGTTAAAAGCCAAGGTTCTTTACCACCAAACTCACCCATGTTGTTATGGACCTTGCTTTGAATACTGTGGAACACCGCTCCACCAAAGTTGAAGCATGTAATTGTCTAAAATGTTTGGCTGACTGACTAATACGACTGACAGTGATGGAATTAAATGCATGCAGGTATTAATTTACTGAAACTTCCAATGGAATGCAAATATAATAGGACTAAACTTGTGAAATGTGTTTGCTGTTTTGCACTTCATGAACCCACATCGAACAGTGATGCTGCTTTTGCCACACTGCAGTTTTGATTTTGCTTATGGGGTAGTCTTACTGTAGCAGAAAATGTTGCACCAATTTTATTGTCAGGACATGGGATCTGTGGTCAGCAGCATTGTTTTTCATATTGCCATGTGAATGCGTATGAAAACTTGTACTCCTTTCTAACCGGTAGCACATTTCACACATACATGCTCTTTCTAAGCTATTCAGTCAGTTTAACAAATATTTTTACAGCATTTCAACTTCAAATTGGTCCTGAAATTTATTAATGTGCTATTTTTCTGCCTTCACAGTTTAGCGATTAGGTCTTTGGACCCCAGTGATTTGGGAAGCACAGCAGAGCAGATAAAGTGCAAATACAGATGGATGTACAAATACCCTAACCAACCAGACATCATCTTGCAGTATGTTCTTAATGATGATGGAATATAATGCAATCATGTTTGGCTGTCTGACGCAGCAAGAAGCCTCATGCAGCAGCCGAGCCTCCACGTGTTTCTTCAGATTCTTTCGGCTGCAGTAGGATTTTAAGCTGTATTTTCAGCAATGTGTCTTTGGAATTGATACCTATATGTTATTTATAAACTCCAAACCTATTGCTAAGATATGGGGTTAGTGATTTTGGTAATTATTTTGATGGTTTCGGATCTTTGTATTTTGGGTTGTAAGGAGCAATACTAAGTAATCTGATCTTTAGAAAAGCTTTGTATTCTGTCATAAGTTCTGTCAGTTTTATACTTGTAGTTCCCTTACACCTGTAGAAATATTGCCAAACTTGGTAACTGGTCCGAATGAATTACTAACGATGTCTTGTTTTATTCATCTACTAAATATCCATTCATTCATTCCGCTTTATCCTCTATTAGGGTCGCGGTGGGGTTCCCCATGGCCATCTAGGGGAGAATATCTCAGGCGCCGGGCAGACACACCCAGGACAGGGCGCCAATCCATCGCTGGGCACACACCCACTCACACATACACTCTATATGGGGCAATTTAGAGAACTCAATTAACTTGATCCATGTTTTTGGACTGTGGGAGGAAACCGGAGAACCCGGAGGAAATCCACGCAGACACGGGGAGAACATGGAAACTCCACCCAGGCCTCTACTAAATATAATAAATAAAATAGATTTCAAATGATTAGTGCAAAACAGCCGTTAAAGGTATGAAACTATGTTTATAATAATTAAGCTGGTTCTGGTTTAATTAACAGTATGAGATCCTGTCCTACTCAAAACTCTAACCATGACAACCATCTGGTGTCGTTCAACAGTGGCAGCCATTTTCATTTAAAACCTTTTTGAATGTGATGAACTTAATAACACTTAAATAATATCCTTCAAATGGTTACATGGGGGTTGTAGAGAAAACACAAGGCTTGTTAAACATCCTGCAACAGTCTCAGCAATAGAAACTGTATTACATTTTTTAAAAACTTTTTTTTTTTTTATAACATTGAATGGTTAATGAACAATAAAGATTTTAATAGCATTTGATTTTGTGTTTGCCATCAATGTGGATGTTTCAATAAAGGCTGATACTGAAAGTTGAACAGCTGCATTGCTACCTTGATTGCCTGTCTCAACTGTTGTACTTGTCACATGTTCACCTCAGTGTTGTTCATTCGTTCCCTCCTTCTGTTTAAATTTTTACTCCTCCCACTCTCTCAGGTCTGTGTTGCTTCACTTCAGGTTTCAGCTGTCTCCTTCCTGTAAGTGTTTTTTAAAATCTTCATTATATATATATATATTCATTATCTCCCGCTTTATCCTCTATTAGGGTCGCGTGGGGTTCCCCATGCCCATCCAGGGGAGAACGTCTCGGGCGCTGGGCAGATAGACCCAGGACAGGGCGCCAATCCATCGCTGGGCACACACTCACTCACACAGACACACTCTATATGGGGCAATTTTGAGAATTCAATTCACTTGATCCATGTTTTTGGACTGTGGGAGGAAACCGGAGAACCCGGAGGAAATCCACGCAGACACGGGGAGAACATGGAAACTCCACCCAGATGGGGATTCAACCGGGAATCCCTAGCGCTGAGAGGCGAACGTGCTAACCACTAAGCCACCGTGCCGCCCTATATATATATATATATATATATATATATATACACACATTTTGAAAATTTAATCAAGGTGCTTGCAACCATGTACTGCATCATTGTTCTGTGCAGGCTGTCCTATGTTATATCAGTCCTATGTTTTATATACCTTACTGTGCATATGGTTTTGTGGATTGCAGTATTGTATATTGATAGTTCATTATGACTGTGATGAAATGCCTATGATGCCTTAACTCTTTATGGCTCTGCAATCAGATAAAGGTGAGGAGTAAGGACTGCACTTATAGCCAGATTCAGAATGAAATCACATGAGAGGGAAACACATTGTCAAAAGGTTGTGGGGAATTAGATTGAAAGTGAGTACAAACAAGACTACACCCACTGACTTTCCTGCTGAACCTCACTCATAATAACCACAGAGTCAGTGCACTTTTACAGCTCTGTGGAGTATAATACAATACAGTAATTGTAACACAAGGAATGAAATATTACAAGCCATAGCAAACAATTGTCCTTTGAAGTATACTTTCCATCGTGTTTTGTTTTCTCTGAGGTGTGGGGGATGCAAACGACCAGCTGTATGAACCATCATTCTTATTTACTATCTCTATCTCTTAAGGTTTAAGCATGTTTGGGTTTTACTGAAGACCAGAGCTATTGTTGTTGAGCATTTTAACAGATTTGACTGCAGGACAACATGGTGTAAAACATGGCAGGGTGCCTTCATATACTAATCTGATTTTTGGTTTAAATGCACTTCAGTTTTTTGCCATTCTAACTAGTCCAGATTTCCTACACATGCATTAGACATAAAGCATCACATCTGTCACTGCAAGACTACCCAAGGGCAAAAATTCGTAGAAGTCCCTCAATTAAACATGTCACAGTTGAAAAACATTTTACGGATTTTCTTTTCCAGGTGCTCAAGGAAGCATCAATCTTTTAAAGGGCTTATATGGCAGGTTTCCAAGCTTTCTTTTATAAGATAAAGGCCTGTGACACTGCAGCACACTCCAGTAACTGGTGGGCTTAAATGAGTGTGCTGGGACCTGTGCCATACACATTTAATCAGTGTAGCAGAGGCTGCTGTTGCTTCTTACTGGATCAGAGAAACTCTGATCAGACTTGCTATACATCAGCTGTAAGAGGATTTCTCCTCGCCAGCCACTTCACAGCTTTGTAGAAGGAATGGGCTGCTGTTCCACCATCAAAAGCCTCCAGGAAGCCAGCGAAGTAATGACACCACCCCTGTGATGGATAAGGATCCATGGCTGAGAACAAATTAGTATGATGTCTTGGGAACATAGGAGAAGAATATTTATTTAGCATTGTAAGAAACAAGAGGTCCCCAGTTTGTCAAAGGAAGATGGGTAACGAGCAAAGCAAGGCCAAGTCGGATCGACACAATGGGGTCGAACTACAATTGAACAGGAGCTGCCTTGGAAATCCATCTTGACGACATCTTGTTCTTTATCTCTATTTCCTTTTCCCTCTGAATAGATTTTACAGGGACTTCTCTGCTTGTAAACTTTCCAGAGTGTCAATACCTATTATTGTGTCTGTTCTCTAATGAACAATGCTCAGCTTCCTGGGCTCTTATGACAAGAGGACATCTGTTTGATTAATGTTTTAATCCACACTGACTACAAACAGCTCTGCTGGTAAATGTAGTGACCCTCCGGACCATCCATCATCCCTGCCGAACTGTATATTAATGCTTTGTACTTTGGAACGCAGTATCCCACGATGACAGTATTAAAGGGACTTCCCTTTCTGTGTCAGTGTAATTTGGACAGCAGTCTCTGAGGTTAATTTCTCAATGCTTTGTCAGAATAACATTTCTCTTTCATTTGCATTTATTTTAATTAAGAAGCTGCATTTAGGAGGGTTTCCAGACAGGCATAGTCCAGGTTTAGAAAAATGCATCTGTGCCTGGAATTATTTGCTTTATGCGAATTAAATGTCTCCTGCAGTTATAACAGCAGACACATCTTTTAAAAGGCTTTTGCATCCATGCAATTGCTAGAGCTTTACTGAGGTCAGATGCTGAGTGATTAGGCTTGTGATCCAAAAGTTTAAGCTGGCACTTGGATCAGCATTCAACCTTGTAGTCCTGAAATGATTTTCCACATTAAGTTTATCAAATCTATTCATTATTATACTAATGAACATCTACAGGACAGTGGTTTGATAGTACATAGTAATACAGACAATGGAGCAGTTTGCTGTTCTCCAGTTAATCAGGGTCCAGTAACACAGAGTCATATGTGTCAGGTACACAACACTCAACCATGTATGTTTATGTATCATCAGACACTTCACAAACTCATAAATATGGATTCTTATATTTATTACATTACTGAAATATGTTCTCGCTGGTGAAACGTCTTGCTTGTGCACATACAATTTTAGAAAACCTTCATTTATTATATTGTTGCAGTGTTTATGAGTTTTTAATAGGCAAGTTTTTCAAGCTGCTGAAACGTTTATCAGGTGTTTTATTGCAATGTTTGTTTTTAGGACATACTCCTTAAACCAAAGGTAATGTTCAGCATGCCAAACAAATTATTAAGTGTAAATTAATCTGAATTTAGAAAAACATATATAGTCCATATGTTGATTACAGCATTATGATGTTTTGTGACAGTCACTGAAGCGCTGTGGTCTTTTGGGCCAATAGTTTTCAAGCTGCATTGTCATTTTTATTCATCTCCAGTGGTTTCCTCTGCTGTTACATAAAGAAGAAATAACAGGTGTGAGATGGTCTGTCCCCTCCATCAGAGAGAGGTAACTGAGAAGCCCATTGGGGGGTAAAAAGCTGGAACAGAACAGTAAAGCTTTTTAGTGAGGCTAATGAAGACCGGTGGGAGGAAAACAAACAAAGCATGTAAAATGAATGAGGTAGCGTCATTGAGAGTGGTGGAGTACAGTTGTAATTGTCTTAGATGTAGAGTTAAGAATGATGATCAACATGAAAACCATTAACAGGGAGTTCAAAACCAAGGAGTATTAGATGACTTGTAATAAACTGCTTTAGCTAAAATAAATTAAGCTTCACTTCGATCTCCTCACATTGTCCAAAGACAAAGCATGATTATACCTTTCAGTATTGGACCTGTTCAAGGTGTAAATATTCAAAACTGAACAGATGGAAAATTCCTTTTCTGAATATAGCAGTTTATTTTTGGGTTTTATGGTGCAGAATTATTGGATTAATTTATTTTACAAAATGGTCTGTACTTTTGTAAGCCATCAGATTAATTAAATTAATTAGTATGTAATAAGAAACTCACAGAGATAAATGGCAAATAACTCAAGGCACTTTAATCCCAATCAGTAAGCTACTAGCTAACTGTTCATGATAATATCTTAAACTCTATGAATACTGTCAGTACTGCAGCTGGATGCAAATCTATTAGCAGTTCTATTTGCATTTTGTTCCTTCTTATCCATATGTGCCACTAATTTACAGCTGCTCAAAGCTCTGACAAAGTGCCATGCTCGTGCGGCTACCAATCTGTCAGTCATTAAACACTGCGTCTTATCTTGCACACTGATCTGGCAGAAATCCTCAGGCTGGTGGTAAATCTATTTATGCTTTATATATAGCAGTTAGCAAGTGCAATTAGCAGAGACTTTGATTGTTTACTTAATATTAATTTCCATTTTGAGCATATGTGGTGTTTCATTGCTGGTGCTGTTATGAAACACAATAATGGCATCACATGGGGCTCATCAGCTGCAGGACTAATTCACCTCTAAAGGACAGTACTCTGTTTTTAATATTCCAATACCTGAGTAAATATCAGTAACTTAAATCCGGTGTGGGAGATTTTACAATATGCGAAGCTAGTGCTGCAAACTAATTGTAAGAGACATTTCTAACATGAAGGGGTGTAATGGTGAGCACATTAGGGCTTGCGGGGGCTTCTTTATTTCAGGCTTTTTCATTTGTCTGTCTTTTACATGAAAGATTAACCCAATGCAACAATGGGAAAATATAATAGAGCGGAATGAGCACATGCTCAATAACTAAATAACTACTGAATTTAGGACTTTTAGGACTTTAGGATTGATGTTTTCTTATTGAAAGTGAAATAGTGAAATAATGATGCATTCCAGTCGCAAGAAAGATGGTTTGGACCCTGGGTCCTGGCATTCGTTTATTATGTCAGGAAGAGAAGCAAGCCAGAACCTTGTACAGACATGGTCCTAAAGACCAGTCCCAATAGCGTATAGAACCAATCCTGTTTAAATAAGTGTTCTAAATCCCAAGGGAATAATTTTTGCCTTTTTTGGCCCGGTATAGATTGAACAGCTGTGTAAGTAACAGTGTAAAAATCTAAATCTCATTCCAGTGGACTGTGTGTACATATGGATTCATCAGTACTGTATGTCCTCTGCTCCAGCATCTGCACAGACAAACCCACTTAACACCTTTGATATGAACTTTAATGGATACAATTCTCCCAGACCTACTCCAAAATCCTGTAGAAAACAGAAATGTAAAAGCTATTTAAGGTGCAAAGAGGAAGCCAACCTACAATGGGATGCCTTAAAGATTTCTGTGGGTGTAATGTGTAGGTGTCCCAAAACGTCTGTGCTTATACTGTGTGCATGTTTTTTTTTTTTTGCATGTTTTTTTTTTTTATGATCATGAATAGAAGAACTTTAAAGGACAGAAAAAAAAAAAAACTTTTTGGTGTTTTATACTTTTTTTTTTTCTTTTACAAAAGTAAAGTACAAACTTGATACTAAAAAGAATAACAATCCAAGAAGGCTGCAGTTCAGAATCTGTCAGGATCACAGAAGACTAATTGGTTCATGAACACTGAAGCAATAGACATGACAGAGGACCTTTAAAAGTAATAACATTATGCATTCACTTTGTATTGGACAGATTGCAAGAGTTCTTCACAAGTGGCGTGATTATTAGATGAAACAGCAGGTGGTTTCAGAGGCCATTAATGCCGAAGAAAAGGACCTAAGGATTCCTGTACTCATTACTATGAATGTTAGAGTAGAAATGTCTTTTAGTTGCAGTGAGTGCAGTGCATCAGTATATTTGCAGACGGAATTTTATAGGTCTCTATTGGAACAGCGAGGCCAGTCTGTTTGCATTCTCTCTCCAGCTGTCTGCCTTAAGCCGTAATAGCCTAAAGCTATGGTGTATACAAGCAGCAAAAGAAAGCACCAGGGATAGTATGCTCTATTTTTAGATAAAAAAACAAATATCTGAACAAAAAGGCCTTTTTTTGTTTTTTGACCTGTTTATTTTGTCTGTTGAACATGTCATTCATGCACATAATGCACTACACTAAATACTGTGTGTGTGGTGTGTGTACATATGTGTGTGTTTGTATAAGGTACAGAACATCAACATATTTCACCTTTGACATTCAAAGTAATGAAAACGTACAAGTCAACTAAAAAATGTCCCTTTATCTTGGTTAGGACAAATTAACATATTGAGTAACATAAAACACTGCAGGGGGTTTTTGATGTCCCCTGCAGAGTCCATATGAATATTAAAATTCCCCAGTAAGATAGTAACAGAATAAAGTTTCTGTGCTAATATATGCTTAAAGTTGAAAAGGAAACTATGAGAAACTTTTGAGAAAACTATAAATTAGCACCACTGATGACTAAAGGCCAGTGAACCCTGAAAACCAACAGCTGACAGGAGCTGGATTAAGGGGTTGGTTTTGTGTTCTTTTCAGTTAACCACTGCATGATGTTGTATAATCTTATGTAATGGTTTGGACACCACCCAATTATCCAAACATTCAAGCAGGATGACCAAATTTTTGCCCAAGACTGTATTTAAATTTCTCTCGTGTTGTCTGGTTGGAACAACAATAATCACTTAGGGTGGAATCCATGTCTCAAAAGCAAAACCCCACAGAGCAAAATGCAAAGCAGCCATTGGGCCCTGACTCAAGGCTGGAGCAGGAGCAGCTGGACTTATTAACAAATCATAAATGGATCTGTGCAGTCTTTACTTGCACCTGAAGCTAAAACAGTACATGTACAGTAAATTAACCTGACATCCTACTGCTAAATAATCCCTCTACTTTGACCACTGAAGCAAAAGACCGGAAAGTAATATAGAAAATTACTGCATCGAATACTGCTGCAGGGGAAATGATCAGTGGCCAACCTTTAGACTGGGTAAGAAGATTATTTAAGATTAGAAGCGAAATCCCTTATTCTTTATTTAGCCCTTGTTGAGTCATTGCACTGCATGGAATAATACTCACTGAGTTCTAATTTCCTTTATTTTAAGCTAGAGTCTTCTTAGCTGCAAAAAGATGGATTGTGTGACATTTACGGGAATATTGATTGCCCAGAGTCAAACCCAAGTTCAGTGACATTAGCATCCTGAGGGATTCGGTGCCAGAGGCAAAGCCCACATTGCCTCAGGAGTCAGCCATATGTTGCTCAGTCAGAACAGCTTCAGGTTGTGCGGGAGGAGGTTAGCATTTGTACAATAAGAAACCATAACTTGAGTTCACAGTTAAAAGCATAGTAAATTCCATGGAAAGACTTGAGTATCTGAATATTCAACCTCCTATCAACGTCAATGGTCGCTTTTATTTGTTGCTCATTTGCCGACATTATGTGACCTTTGGGATGCTCGCTGTGTCGTGAAACTAATGAAATTTGCTGGGCTGCTTGTTATTGGCGCTATAAACACTATGTTTTTAATTAGGCTCCGGTTAAGCATCTGCGTATGGGAACCAGCCACAGCCAAGGTGAAATCATTTTTCTCTCTCATTCACTTTCTCTCTCGCAGTGTTGGTCTCACATGCATACATGGTGCTAAATGCTAGGCAGTTGTTAAATGGCTCCATGTGTGAAACACTTGGTAAACAAATTAGACTAATGTGTAGGAAATGTTGCAGTTCTGCAAAAGGATGCCACGAAACCCTCCATCAGCGTGTATGCACCTGAGACCCCGAGGTGTTGGTGCACTCTGGCAGTGCGGCATTAATGTCTGATCACAGGACTGTGAGTATTATTCGCAGCCTGTTTGTTTTGTTCATTTCCTCTCATGTCAACTTGTTTATAAATTGAATTGATTAATGTAAATAAAAAAGTAATATGAATTTCATCCCGTACATGAAGTAAGCTTTAAGCCCTCTCTCTCTATCTACTGTATGAAGACAGTTCTGCAAAAGGATGCCACGAAACCCTCCATCAGCGTGCATGCACCTGAGACCCCGAGGTGTTGGTGCACTCTGGCAGTGCGGCATAAATGTCTGATCACAGGACTGTGAGTATTATTCGCAGCCTGTTTGGTCACTTCCTCTCATGTCAACTTGTTTATAAATTGAATTGATTAATGTAAATAAAAAAGTAATATGAATTTCATCCCGTACATGAAGTAAGCTTTAATTTAGCTGGAGATTTTATCCCCTGCTGTAATTTCAACAAACGCTTATAGCTGTGATTCAGACTGGTTTGTGAGTCCCAAATCCAATTATGCTGAAAAGGATCTTCTGCTGCGATATACAGTGTATCAGCCTTTAAATGAATTGCACATAGCAACAAGCAACTGTACAATCCTGATCTGCCTTACGTCTGTATAGGATACAATGTTTAATGTTTTAAACTTGTTCTTTGTGAGTCCCAAAATGTGCTCCCATCAGTAGGAATAAACATTACTTGTCACCAACTCTGTCTAAATATCAGACATTTCTGCAGTGGTTCTTCTTTGTGTGTAAGCAACAGCTATTTCAAAAGCTTGGTTAACAAAACCACAGTTAAATAAAATATTTCCCTCCAGTGATTTGGTAAAGGTTTAATCAATTCCCTATCTGCAGCCTCTGAGCAGGAAATCAGTTGGAAAGCAACAGAACTAAAAAACATAGTTTTATCTAATTAACAAAGACCTAGAGTTTTCCAGCTGAGTGCCAAAGAGGGTCAACTGTTCATGAATAGTGGCAAATTAATTAAATTTTTATCCATACAAGCTACACAATTGGATTTGGTATTTTCTGAGGCAAGATGCTTTTTTTTCTCAATGTGCAAGAACCTCCAGTACTCGAGTGAGGACCGGGCCTTGATTTGCGAAAGCTTACAAAGATAAATTGTACCTGAGTGGTCGTGTTACCATAGTAACACTATCTTCTCATTATAATGGGAAAAGGGCAAGGCAGTGAAAAGAGAGGGAGAGATGGAGAGAGAGGGCGAGAAAGTGAAAGGGAGAAACAACTGTCTATATCTCTCTGTGGATCCACTGTGAAGCTTTAATTCATCATTTCATAATCCTCTCAGTTGTTTCACAGCTGATACTTTTACTACATTCAGATGAAGAGCAGCTTATACTAGTGACTTTTGTCCGGTCATGTCTGGTTCTTCTCTTGCATCCTTTGTTGTTAAATATGTAGTAAACATCAAGGCTGAATTCAGAATAGTCTCTTATTGATGTTTTAATTGAACAATGGGTGACCTGTGTGTCCACATAAAAGAGCTTACACTGGCCTCCATCCAACACAACTATCTAGCATATAACCCATATTCTTTTCTTGATTTGGTTCATCAAACTGTGGATAAGTTCAGGTTCACAGATTTGCCTTTATATGAAACAGATTCATGTCATGAGGGTTATCATTCTGCATTTATACTTTTGTACACAGAACATATGCTGGCTGAGGGTAAAGGTGAGGAGCAGATTGCCCAGAGTGCTCATATGTAGAGCTGATACACGATCTGCACTTGATAAGCAGGGCAAAGTGATGCAAAACCTGCACATGGCTGCTGTAGGACACACATCAACATGCGTGCAGAACAGCTGCAGGAGCCACACATGTGAAGTCAAGTGAAACTAAACCCCTTACATGCTGTGCAGTAAAAGAATTCTTGTTCAGCAAAAGCAGTATGGTTAACTGTTGCATTTACTTGCCCATAAAATTGATATTTTTCTGTGACTCCACTAATTATTTACATAAACATGTGTTTAAAGAGCAGCAGCTTCATTATCACAATCATTCTCCACCTGTTATTCTTCCTTCTAAATAATGGAATGACTTGAAATAAACAGTGTCACACAAATGCTACTACTGTAATAAATATCATTTAATGTAGTCCATTAATTCTTTCATATCGTGTTTTTAGTAGGGTGACAATATTAGAAGCACTTAGACATAATTGGGCTTTATGATCGATGGGAGTGTTAGGGATTTGTCTTGCATTTGATAATATATAGAAAAAAAATCTATATAAGGCTTTCACTAAAATATGTACTTCTAATGATCTATTTATTTGTTTTTTTTATTATAATTTTTTACTGTCTTATTTATCAGATCCATTTCCTGTATAGATTAACTATGTAGTTATACAATTACAGACTGCAGTCTATCTGTATTTTTGCATACTGTCTGTCTTTACAGACAGGACCCTCATAGTACAACCACTGAGCAGGTTTTATTTGAGTAGTGGATGATTCCATGCACTGTATGAAGACAGACATGATAATGCTATGTTAATTGGGTTCTGCTGGTATGAATGGACCAGTTTCAGCAGCACTGCTGGGGTCTATCACTGCACACTGTTTGTGTTAGCCATCCTGATCAGCGCTCACATGCTGGTGGTATTTTTGATTGGTGCATTATTTTTAGTCATTCATCTTTTTTTTGGAGTAAAGGGGACCTAAAAATGTATGTAAAGACACAGATGGATGACCGTTTGTAGCTGTAAAACTACAAAGTGCTGCTTTGTGTGTAGTTTAGCTGAATCAATTAAATATATAACCAAATACTTAAAAGGAATAACATATAGAACATAACTTCACATTACTTGCGTGTGTACATACAGTGGCAGCGCTAAGTCTAACTAATGTGCAATGAGCTAGAACTATGTAAGGCCTCAATGCATCATACTTCACTGTTCAATTCTCCTGGGTCCAAACTCATCTCTTGTGGTCTCTCCTTCTCTTCAGCTCACTGCACAGGTAGTTAATGGAGTTCAGGTCAGAGAACTTGGATAGTCATGTCAAAAGCTTGAACCTGTGGTCAGTGAACCATTTTTGTGGACATCTTAGATCATTGCCCTGCTCAAAGATCCAACATGGTCCGTCTTTTTGCAGAGGCAGCGAGATGATTAATTCTATGCTCTTAGTACTTCAGGAAATGTGTGATTTAACTTAATCTTCCAAGATTCCCGTTACCTTTGGAGTAGTAAAGCATGTAAAGCAACTCGTCTACATAATAGCTTGGTTAGGACAAGATCCTCACCTTTCCCTTAAAACACTATTAGAAACACCTGCAAACTTTATTCATGGACTTAAAAGGTAGAGCAGCAGTTAAATGCTCATATGCTCATGCAGCTGCAGATGATGTTGACATCCATTATAAGATTGAATAAAATGCATTCTCATTGTTGTTGGTGCCAGAAAATCTGATTTAAGGATATTTATAACTGATCTCCTGGGATCTACATCCAGAAAACCATATCATATTTGACCTAGAATAAGGCCATTCAGTGGGCAGCACTTGTGCAAAAACAAATGCCTTGCTGAAGGAGGAGGTCAGTGGAAAATTACCAGACTGTAGGTTTATAGTAATACAGTTCACCACTCTGTACAACTTAGGTGAGAAATAGAGCATCTCAGAAAGCTTGGTTTTGTTTGGGAGACAATGAAGGTCAAGATCAGCATTAAAATGGTCCATGAATGTGGTCCTGGGTTCAGTTTCTAAGTGGGTTCTGTATAAAATGTGCATGTTCAACCTCATCGTGCAGGGTGTGTGCCATGTGACTGTTGGTTTAACATATTGTAATGTCTTCTGAATTATTTTTAAAACTAAGAAGTTTGACTTCTTAAAATTCTTTTCAAATCTAAACAGTATAATCTGGATATTGTTATTGATATGAATTTGTTTAAATTCAGTAAAAAAAAAAATCAGTAAAAAAAAACTTAGTTCTTTTAAAGCCCAATAGAATTTTTATAGTTGTTACGTGGGATGAAATAGAAAGTCTGTGCGCTATGTAAACGACCACATTGGAATTTAGCTTCCACTCTGAACATTTAATGAAAACAGAATTTTGAAACAATATGTGATATTAAAAAAGTAGCCAAGGCCAGACAGCTAGAAAATAATTTGTCATACAGAACATTAGGGTTAATCAAGGTAACAGATACTTTGCTCGTCACGATTCTGCCTTGCCTCCAGCTACAGCTTCATTACATGAAGTAAGGAGTCTGGTGTGGGTTCTGGAGGAGCAGAGACTCCCCCATAGCTTGAGGGCTTTTTATATCCTCTACCTCACTCTCAGACAGGAAAGAATATTGCTATAGTGAGTGGAATATCGCCAGTGAGCGTAGTTTGCACAGCTTCAAGACAGAAAACTTAAGACATTCACAAAGTGCATACTATGAACAAAGTGCATACATGAATTATTACAGATGATGTAACATACTGGTTTTAACAAGGCAAATGGCTTGCAAGTTACTTGTTGAATTAGAAGTTTGAGCTTTAGATAAGAGCTAGACTATATTCACCCCCAGCTGGGTTTTGTTTCACGCTTAAAGTCCATTATTTGATATTATAATTTAAATCTGTTAAAATAATAAAAGTGTTACATAACGCTGATATTGAAGATGGTTAGTTTAAGGTTATTTTAAATTGTAAAGTCCGTGCTATAGTACAAACATCACTACAGACTCAAAGGAAACTTTATTAACAAAGTGGAATACAAACAAAACTAACAGCACATGTTATCATGTTATATACAAAATGAAAAAACAGTAGTGCAAGCAAAGAAACGGAAAAATCTCAGGCAAACAAGCATAAATTACTATATAATGTATTATACTAATAACATATAAACAACAAAAGGACCTCAAACAACAAAAAAAAATTAAATAAATAATCGAATATTAACATTGGGGTTGTGACCTCTTACCTTGTGATCACATCAGAGGTTCATCAAAATTAGTAGGTACAATTAATTAGGCGATTTCAGAAGTTGCTCAGGCCAAATTAATTATTTAAGTTCTGATCACACTGTTATAACCAATCCAAAACCACATAGGACACTTAATAAAGCCCAACAGTGACATACATCAATATCGATATAAAATCATTTAGTTCTGATACATCATAT
The DNA here is from genome assembly GCA_019802505.1 of Corydoras sp. C115. Classification (NCBI taxonomy): domain Eukaryota; kingdom Metazoa; phylum Chordata; class Actinopteri; order Siluriformes; family Callichthyidae; genus Corydoras; species Corydoras sp. C115. Next base: position 2,629,123 of record JAFMOC010000029.1, read on the forward strand.
AATTAAATTTTCCAGAATTTATTGGTAACAGACCAAATCATAGTAGTTCTGATTCACCAGGAGCACTAATTACAAAGTAATATTGATTAAATCTACAAATTATACAGCAAATTGGAGGAAAAGCAACTTCTTTATATTATCCATTTTTGTTATATGATTAAAATAAGCTTATTGGGTGGTACATTACATCCTTATTACAGACTGTTTATGCTCATATAAAGCCAGCAGCTTTATACCCCCTCCCAATAGCAGTCAAAATGTAATGAACCTCCTCTAGTGAGTAATGGACACACCTACAAGTCTGCCAGGTCATGAAATCAGTTTTATACTTAAGCTGCAGTTTACACACATGCCCTCAAGGAAAAGGGCTATTGCATCAGGGTAATTTGCTTCTTTCTATTAGACCTACATTATGTTAATGATACCAAATACAAGACAAACATAAAGCAGAGGGAAATGGCTCTTACACATTTGCTTTATTATCGGTAATTCTATTTTGAGTTTGCACCGGGTCTAATGGACTATTTAAAACATGATTTTCCTCACCGAATATGTTTCTAAAAAGATTGAAATAAAGTTTTCTTTAGTTAATTTTAATATGTTAAGATTATCATTAGTAAAATATTAACCATATGGGTTCTAAACTATTTTTAGGAATGTTTTTATGTTGTATCTTACCTTCAGGTTGCAGGGCGGATTCCTTGACCACAAGCCTTTGACTGCCCCATATAGACAAATGGGTGAATTAGATGGATGAATAGATTCAACTTTATTGTTATTATACATGCAAAGGCATTCACCAGAATTTTAACTGCGTGCAAAACGAATGACCGAACTGAACGTCTATGATTAATCTGATAAAATGTCTGGTTACAAACAGGATTGGACACGAGACATGCCGAACGCCATAGATTTGATATAATCAGTAAAACATTTAACTGGAATATAGAGCACTAACCTTTCAGTATGGTTGCTCTCGCTGTGCTGCTGATGTCTCTCTCTGAATGCACAGACAATAAACACTGTCAAGCAACAGATGAAATCCATTATCTCACATGCTTCCCAGATTTAGCTTCTGATTGTAAAATATGCATTTTATTGCACCATCACACACGTGTTCATTTGTGCAACGTGCTTTAAACACAGGGACAATCTGAAGGATTAGGAATTACCAACACAATTGTTCATTCTGTATCCCACAGTCTTAATTCACAATATTTCATAAACCTCAAAAGAGCTATTTTCTTTCTTTTTTCTTTTATTTCTTTTTTATTTTTTTTTATTTTTACACTTTATCTTCAAACCATTTGAACTTTTTAAATGCATATGAGATTAACCTCTATTTTAATCCACTGCATTTTTGTTCATTAATTGTGAATGAGAAAATTTTAAATAAATTTAGCTTCTGTGACCATTGAAGCATATGATTTGAAAAAATATCAACTCTCACTGAGTTTAACGTTAAAGAGATTTTTAAATTGACCTCTTGGATTTTGTGTTCCTGAAATTGGCTTTTTAATTTTTTTTAAACAACAGACAGATGTGAGAAGTTTTGGCAAACTACCAGGCCGATGCCGTTGCTCAAAGCTGGATGCGTCACCTTTTTAAATGTGAGTGACAGTTCTTTTCAGCAGTTTCTGAAACCCTCATTAAGTAAGACTTGTCAAAGACAAACACACTAATCAAAGAAAATAATAAAATGGAGGGAGTTAACTCTAGCTCATTATGTTAAAAAAAAGACACTTGCCACACAGATGTTTTCTACAACAAAATGATCAACTGCCTCTAATCACTGCGATTACGAAAATAAATTTAAATGTTGATGGAGAAAAGCTGCTGTAGTCCAGTCTGTAAATATTCCATACAAATCAGTTCGCATTATACTTATGCAAATGAAGTTATGTGAAGAAACCAAATCATATTTTAATAAGCACTACTTTTGTTTCATACTGCAGTGATAAAAGATTAAGATTATTCCTCAATTAATGTTTGCTTAAATTAACAGAAAAAACATGGATGTCATTCATTGAAAATGAACAGACAAGTAATGCGTTAGTAGGTTGTTGGTCAGTACTTTATTTATTCCAAATGGAAAATCACATGAACTGCTTTAGGTGTGGGTGTCAAAGCTCAGTTTTATCAATCTGAAGGATGTGGATTCAAATCCCAGGTCTACTGAACTCACAAATGTGGGTCTTTGAGCAATGCCCTCAACCCTTATTGCTCTAGAGGGTATGTTATGCCAACCCAGTGTTCTGACCCAATCATGAAGTTGAGAAACATGTAATTAGCTTTGGCTAATAGCATCTGCTAAATGACCTCATGTAACGCAAGTAAAAATAATTTTGTCCATAAAGTGTATTTACAGGCTATACTGTTAAATATAAAACATGCAGCCAGTTTATACATAATTTGTTCTTGTGTTATTGAAAATGAGCTGCGCTGAGCCCGAATTCAAATTTACATTTCACCTCTGGTAAGTGATGACAGTGTGCAGGGCATTGTAGACATTTTTTGTTTATAATAATCACCATGAAAACTGTTTTGTTTCCCATCTAGATGTGTTACAAATGATTTGCCATATCAACACACAGTCTGGCAGGCTTATTACAGATCACGTCTGACAAGCATGTGAAAGACTCAGCAACCGGATAATTATAGAGAAAGCTGGAGGAGAATTGGCAATAGGAAGCTTCATCTATGTACTATACCCATAATGGATATGAATAATCTGATAACAATTGTATGTATGTGTGTGTATTTGTGCGCATGCATTAAATCTAAGCCCAACTTGCTAAATACCTTTTTATATATATATATATATATATATATATATATATATATATATATATAAAAAATACTTTTTAAATATATTCACAACAGGGTCTTGGGCTGATATGTGGGGAGGGAAGACATGTTTCTTGTCTTCTATATGTTTTCTGTGGGAATATGCTTTACAGTATATTAAAAAGCAATTAACGCTCTTATCACTCTAATTCAAAAGTACTTTCGGTTACAATCTTCTACAGGTGAACTGCACACATGTGCTGCAAGCTCATGATGAAGGTTTAGACCACCAGCTTACATAGCTGCTTCATACCTGCAGAAAGCAAAATAGCTGCAACATGCCTACTAAAGCTTGAAAAATCATTTTAAACTTTGAAATATTTAGTGCATTTTAAAGGCCCTGCTGTTCATTTTCATCAAATGACAGTTGGCCTCCAGAGGGCGACAGTGGGAAATCAGCAGTTCAGCAAGGGAACTACAGATCCGAGCCGACCTCTGCCTACTACTCCGTTTTTTTTATTTATCTTGGCCTGCACTTTGTGCCTTGTGCTTTAAGAGTTTTGTGAAACTTGAAACTTGTAGCTGATACAATTATTTTAGATATTTATTCACACCTAAGAACACAAACCCTACACATTAAAAAGCCGAGCCACTAACCCATATATATATAAGACCAAACACTTTTACATTTTTACCTCCCCAGTCTTGCACACTGAGGCCCATAAATTTGGAGCCAGCTGACATTTTGAGGTCTCCGTTGAAGAAAAATCATCTGTGGCTGTAGAAAGTCAGCAGAATGACTAGGTTCTAATTCAGTAATCTGGGGCAAAACCTCACTGCCTAGGTGGATGATTCTGAATCAGAAAGGTTACAGACCTTCTTTTGGGCCCAGTAAATTAAGCAAAATCTTTTTGTTAAAAATTTCAGCTTGATGCAGCATCACCATATTTCAGACATACTCTCTAAATAACCATTACAAATATTTTTAGGGAAACGATGGACTCAGCAGGTAGTGGAAAATTGAGGGTTCTTTAATGGAAAATTGTTGCATGATAATCATCTTAAATATTAGTCATTTGAGACTAAGTGGGGTAATACTGGCCTACTTTCTGCTGTGAAGTCAAGAGTTGATGCTGACCTTGGGCTGAGACTGAATATCAGCTGTGGCAATTACAGAAGGAAGACTGCTGTAATGCTCTATGTACTAATCGGCCATGAGAATGTCGGGCTAAAGGGAAGATGGGTTGTTTGTGAAGGAAGGTATGAGCATAGGAAGTTAATTCGCCCCTAACAGCTTTATTTCTGGCAAATCTCCAATCTGATTCCAAACAGCTCACTAAGGTTATATAAAGTCTTTTTTCTTAGTCACGGGTTTAAAACAACAAAGATCCAGTAAACACTTGGCAGCCCTATTAGATCCGATCGACACATTCTAAATACCAAGAGGTACTAAAGACACAGAAGGTAGGAAACTAAATAAAACTAAATATCATTACTATGTTAGTCTATTTTTTATTTAATGTGTAATGAGGTGCTGGCATTTACATCAGCTAGTGAGAGTTTTAGTGACTGTTACTTTTGATATTTGCGTCACAGCCCTTAATATTAGTTATCATAGGGTGGAATAGTGGTGCAGTGGTTAGCTTTTCTGTCTCACAGAGTGGGTTTAGTCTGCGTATTCTATTTCCTCCCGTATTCCAAAGACATGCTGATGGGTACATCGTAGAGACTAATGTCTGTGCTGTTTGTAATCTTTCCTGTTCAGAAAATGGCCCAGTAGTTTGCTGTCTCGATCTTAAAGAAAATAGTGAATGTATAATTAGTGAGGAATCTGTTCACAATATTGCAGGTTGAAGTGTTTATCCTAAACATAAAAGAAAGTGGTTGGGGCTCCATGGGGCTCCACCTGAACACAGGTTCACATTAGAATTAGTTTTGTAAAATAGGATATGTTTATGATAGTAAGCTGATCTGCAGCTGAAAAGAGAGACTAAAACATAGAAACTTTAAAAAGGTGGTTTATTAAAGGTATGAGGTATTACTTCTTGACATTTTTATTGAGTCTTTCAGTCATGATCAATGATCAATGAAAGGCTAAAACGTTAATATGCATTTATTGTGATGAGCTGAACAAGAGCAATCAGGTGGATGAAGCCTGAGCTTGTGTGCAAGCTGTAAAACCTGTGATAACAGTGACTGTGATTCCAAGGCTCATTCAAATCCTTTGATAGCCTGAACGCATCTCCGAAGGCCAATTTGCGTGCTCTTTCACCATTTCTATGTCATCTTCTCATATTTGTACACATATCACGGCTGATGAGATAAGCAGGGAGAGCAGCAACCGACAGATGGTGCTTCAGTCAAAGCGACTTGGTGCCTGTTGTCCGACTGCTGCTTATTATTACTCACAATTGTTCGCAGTCATAACAGGTAATGTAATCACTGCCTGTAATGCATTCAGCTGGAAGAGCGGCATCTGTTTTGCCTAGCTTAGTTTATGATATGCTGCAGTCACAGACACAAAAAATAAAGAGAGGGGAAAATCAATAGAAGGGGGATTCTCACAAATTGGATTTATTGCTGCCAGCTTCAAAGGATAAATGAAATCTGATGATGGGATTAGCATGGAATAGTCAGATAAAGACAGGCTGGTGGGGAGGAGCATGGCTGAGATTGGACGTCACCCAGACAGATGTTTGCATTTAAGGTTAAGTAGCTCTCTGCAACTGAAACAGGGGGAGCGGGTAACTAAATTCGCCAGGGGTATTAGGAAGGGGACAGAATCAGCTGCAGAAACCAAGTAATACAAATGATTAAATGAACAAACCATTGGAACATTAGACACTGACAGAAGCAATGTTGAGTGAATGACAGTCAGCACAGATGAAAGGAAAAGCTTTGTGATGCAGTGGTTAGCATTTCTATCTCACATCAAAAAGGCCGTGCACTTGATTAATAGGCAGGGTTGTTTTTATTAGAAATTTGGTATGTTCTTTCCAAGTCTTTGCCCTTATCTTTGTCCCATGTGAATGTGTTCATCTGTGTGTTTTCACTGTTAATAGTTGGTCACCTATCCAGGGTGCCTCAAGCTGTCTTCCTATAACTGCTGGGATAGGCTCCAGTATGGCTAACAGGACCATATTAGGATTTACTATCTTAGTAGAAGACTTTGTTTTTTAAGGTAAATGCAGTGATTTTAGATGAGGTAAAGCTGTGAGTACGATCCCTGAGAATTAATAGAGTAACAATAGAAGAACAAAGTTATGGCAACTTTTAGATGAATGTAACACAAATGAAAAGATTCGATGGTCTGTGTGAAATATATGGGAAGATGTTATCGCTTGATTCTCATTATCACAGTCCCTTCTGTCCAACAGGCTGCAGAAGCAGCACTCTGTGCTCCATAAAGCCTGTGAATGATAATGCGGTGAACAGGCTCCAAAATATGTCTTCGAAGGCAGTATGGGAAAATAAACTGATTTTACAGCTGATTAAAATCCCTTTACAGACTGAATTTTACTCGGCGATACACTTTCACATTTCTTGACTCACATTTACAGCTGCTTTCATTTCATGTTCATAATTGGACTATGGATCTCATTCTTACATCAAACATATTGTCTCATCTGATCTAGTTAACTAATCTGATATAAAAAGGTTCTATAAGCCTGATTTTTGACATTTTATTTTATAACCCATTACCTCAAAATAGTGTCTTTATACTTTTCCGTCTGCTTCAGCTCGTCCATAAAAACATCAGATTCGGCTTTTATGATATGTAAATTTGATTCTCGTTATTAAAAAAAAAAAATCTTATTTGAAGTATTTTTCTGTTGCCCTTTCTATATTTCATGCCCTGTACATTAGATGTGAAAGACAAAGCTGACCCTTTTGGATGTCACTGTGTAATTCGTTCTGATACTTACCATTTCAAATGAATCTGTACGTTCGTCTAAGACGAAAGAGCTAACGGTGACATCGCTTGCCTAGGTTTGTGTGAAGCATGTTTGTGCACATAATGTCTAAACAGAGATCACAGATGTTAAACAAACAGAAATAACACAGTGCGAACTCATTCTGCAGTCGCTGTGCTAAACACACACTCCAAATCCCTTCTGTCCATGCCGGGGAATTATGGACTCAGGAATGCTTAGGCTCAGATGCAGGCATGACAGTAAGAGGTTTATAAAAATAGCCTATATCAAAGTCAGCACATGCACGCCTTTGGCATGACAGCATGACGTGTGTGTATGTGAGTGTTCACTAGTTTGGCAATAAATAAGGCAAGTGTGTGATTTCTCTTTATTGACACTTATTATATTGCATGGTGGTTGGGTCTGAAGATGTGTTTTGTGTGAAGTCTACCATTCACCGTTATAAAAAGCAGTTCAAAATTTAACTGCTGTTGCTGCAGTGTGTGCAGCTACAGGTAGTGTTGGGGTGGTATGGTAATAGGGTGATGGGGGGGGGGGGGGTTCAAGAAAGGGGTGTTATTGATACTCCTGACGGTGAAATGCACAGATGTCCCAATACTTGTCTTCAAAATTCCATTAAAAAAAAATAATATTTCCCATAAATCTTAAACCTGGATGGATTCAAAGTTAGAACATCTTCATGTGATGGGTTAAAGTTCTCTCAGTGAAGTGATTCATACTGTGGGTGAAGTTTTAATCAGCTGATTGTCTACAGTTAATGACCACATCCTTTAGAATGTAATAGCCTGCACCTCCCTCTGTGAGTGTGTGTGTGTTAGACAGAGCAGGAAAGTGTGAACCAGATAAAACGGGACCCAAGTGAAGGTTGATGGAGAGTAAAAGGTTAAAAGGGGAGGAAAGTGAGAAACAAAGGGCACAGGAATCGCAGGCCAAGAGAATGTGTGAAGATATCCATACGCACACATTCATCGATTCACAGCAAAGAGTGAGGCACATGCTTTTGTCACTTACTTGACTAGAGGATGACTCTTCCTCACTTGGTGTCTCATGAGAGTGGTGGTGCTACAGAGGACTTCTCTTCATACTTACCCTTCATCCGACTTCAAAAGGCACATGAAAAAGCTACTTTTTTCGCCAAGACAGGATGTCAATGTTCGATCCAAAGCTCATTCCTGCAAATATGTTGTGAACTCCCTTGACAAAATTTTAGAATGTCACATTTGCAGTCTTACCACTACATGTTTTACTGATTTAAAGCCTTATATCCCATATATCAGCTTTTCCTTGACAATGATTTTCACAAAGTTCTTATAACGTTTCCGTAAATTTATTTGGAAAAAAGACTTACCATACCATGTAAAACCAAGACATACTATGTAAAACCATCTGTTTTGCATGGATGTTTACAATCAAACTACAAATGTCATCCTGCCAAACCCATAGTTCCTAACACTGCTGCTCTCTTTCTCCTTGTTCTGCATCTCAGCGCTACTTAAATACTGGCACATAGACCATTAGTGGAACCTTATAGCAGGTGCATCACTTGCCTTCTTCACATCACTGGCTCTGCCTCCCCCTCCTCACCTGGTGTCTGATCATCCATGCCGCTGCCACAGATACCAATAACATTGATATAGCTTTCCTATAAAGAACAGTTTTGGATGAATAAGGCTAGTAACCAGTTGTTATCCAGAATGAGTTATAGCAGTATAACAATAAAACCATAATTACTATAAGTTCTCTGAAGTATAGCATCATTCTGATTTAATTGGTAACAGTAAATATGATGCTGAAGTCAAAGCAAATGAGATTTGCTCTTGAGCGGCACTTCACTAACACCACACAGGTTATTATATCCTATTCACGAGCTTTCGTTGCCGCTGTTCTTAGAAATGTAGACGTACTCCAAAAGACAATATACTCAGTGGAACATAAGGGAAATATTGACTCAGCCGTGAAAACAGGGAGCAAAAAAATCAAAAACAAAAAACTGAAAAAAAGGGAAAACAATAACAATGCGCAGCAACAATTGCAGAATATTTCATCAGAGCACACAGATGATTTTCAATATCAGACAGAATGAAGGTGAGCAGAGCAATAGATTTGAAAGATACACCCTCTATAACAGTGGCTGGGGACTGGATTAAACATTTATAAGATATGCTGACGCTTATTCAAGCTTTTATTTGGAATAATGATCCCGCTGCATCATGAGTCAAGTGCGGCCAGGTCTGCGGCAAAACGAAATGGACACCCAGCTCGAGCAGGACCATGCGTCTTTCCAAGAACGTGGAGCAGAATTTAGTCCTAGCTTTAAATATAGTATCTGGCACGCACAAGGTGGCAGAGCCTGAATGAATTTAACAGGTAATGATAAAACTTAAAGGGCCGAAAAGAAAATGTTCGATCCGACATGAAAAATATAGTGCCTCCTTCCTTTCGTGCCCTTGAGAAGCATTTAAGCGGGAGCTTGTTGATGGGCTGCAATGAATCAAGAGTCAGAACCATACAGGATTACAGCTGACCTCCAAGATTGATGCCGGAGTACAGAAGAGAGAAAGTATCGGTGCTTTGTGTATAAATCTGTCTCATATTTCATGGACCTGTTGCAACCAGTTGATTAAAGATCATTAACTTGATTTAATGGAAAAATGATGTAAAATGTTAACTGTATATAGTGGGTGTACCCTGCCAGCAAAGTGGCATAAGTTCATTGATTGGAAAAGCAGGTGGCACTCAGTAAGGCGCTAAATTTGCTGTCCATCACATGTACCCAAAGTTTTAGGTTGCATTTGCATCCCACTATGTCACAGCTAAACAACAGTTTTCTCTTGTAACTAGCATACACAGTGGCTCCCACTAGTGTTGTAGCATGGTCGATGTACTCTGTCTCTATTGCTTTTTCTTTCTTTTGAGAGCATGCTTTCTGAGGTGAAAGTCTGTGCATATGCAATGTATTAAGTATAGCTTATTTCGGCTCTATTTTTAAACTTCAATTCATTTAGCTTTGCTCTCATCCATCTTCTCTTATCTCCTATCTGAGCCACATCCACCCTCATGCCCTCTGATCTCATTAAACCATTGTGTCTTTTATTCTTTGGTTAATTTTTCGTCAGGTTACTAGTTGAAGCCAAAGAGAACACAGAACACAGTGAGCAGCAGGCATGTATAATACTTTCAGGAGTTTAGCTTAAAATCAAATCAGTTTCATTGTCTAAAGCAAATCACACAGGCACATTTTTAATTTCATGTGATATGATCAGTTTGTCTAATTAAGGAAAAAAAATAGATTGACACTTTTGTAAACCTTCCAGTCCAAAACTTGGTTCATGGTGTCAACTCAGTTACTTTTCTATGCAAATGTGATTTGATAAGACACTTCTTTGTTCATTGCAAACCATTAATCTGATGACTAACAGTCAGTATTCTAATCTTTCACAAAGCTTAGCTTCATCCAAGCATTATTAGATCCTGGGGAATTCACAACATAAATGCCTGGCACCAACTGAGTGCTAGCTTTCGGGAAATAAACTGTCAGATCTCGTAGATGAAGCCCTTCAACATCATCTTGCACTAAAGGCAAATAGGTTTGTCTCCAATGGAGTTTCTAATTAATTTTACAATGACATCATAGCAAGACAACACATTATTATTAAAAAAAAACTTTTATGCACCGACTATGATGAAAACAGCTTAACTTTAGGTCTTGTATCAAAATGTGGATTTAATTCCTATAATCAGGCTTTAATTATTTTAAATCTGGCTTCTTTGCTGCTTTTCCAATACAAATGCTTTTGTTCAGCATGGCATTATATTAATGCCATTAAACTTAGGAAATTTAATATGGATTATTCATTAAATAGACCAGATAATGAAGTTCTTTTGTTGACTTTGACTCCTACTTGCTTCTGTCTTTGTCTAATCCCTGACTGACTTATTGAGATCACAGCTCTGTGGGTGCCGTAACAATCCTTTCAGGGCTCCTTGCATGAAGTATGTTCAGGGCCACTGTCATGCTGCTTAACTGATTTAAAGCCAGACTAGCACCTTTGCAAGTTTCTGTGAAATATTTCCATGGCATGCAAAATTCCATTGTTAAAGTTTAATAGTGTACATGTAGTAATAATAATAATAATAATAATAATATTGTAAAAACATTTAATACTCTATCCACCACTGAGCAATCCAGCTTTGCTTTCCTTTAGCACTTGCACCACTCTGCTACTTGGCACTTTAAAACGAATGGATTCACCACTGGGTGGGTTGAACTCAACCTGTCTCGAACCACAATACTTCCTTCAATAAGATTAATGGAGCAAGAAGATGAGTGAAGAGGCTTTTTCCCCAAAGGGCGGCCAGCTATATATATTTCTAAAAGAGCCTGTTAAGACCTGCTCTGTTATCCACCTAAAAGCACACAAGTACAGATTTTATGACCTAGGCAGCAATATAAGAGTAGACATATACTGAGTACTCATAGTATTCAGATTGTATCCTGCAACCATACCAGCATTTTCAAATAATAGAAAAAGCACTTAACACATAATGTGCAAGTCATGATGCCAATTTCAGACTTTATATGCCTTTCAATGGTTAATCCATCATTTGATGCAAACTGAAACTAACTAGAGATTATATTTAGAGATTCATTCACCATCCTTTATATTTTACAGAGACACTTTTAAATAGCTGTATTCATTTTTACATGACTGGAGGGTCTTGTTGCTGTTACAATGCAGAGACTACCTTATTCTAGTATTTATCTTCATACTGTAGAACCCAATACCTTTTAAAGTCTGTGTCCAGCCTTGATCCTACCCCACCTCTAGATCCAGTTCACGAAGTCCACCTTCAAATCCAAGTAGCTGTGATGCTGCCTAACGTCTAAATCCAGCCACTAATCCCACATGTCATTCAAACTTAAGGTTCATAATGAACTGGAACTAAATGTGAGTGCAGCAAGCTGAGGAAAACATTCCCGCTACGCCACAGCACCTAGCTGCTTTTCGCTGTCCTAATTATGCACCTAAATCTTCCTTATTAGGCAATTAAATAAGTAATCAGACTTTTTCCATGCTTATAAAGTCCCAGTTAAAAGTGTTAAAAGTGTTCAGGCTTTAAATGGGATCTATCCAGGTTGATTCCGTTCAATTCAAACTCTGCAGCAGACTGAAAAGTTATGTATTCTCAGTTTTCTTTGAAATGCTCAAACACTTTGCATTAACTTAACCTCTCAGGCTGATAATGTTTTTAATGAGGATAAATGTTGCCAGGAGACAGAAAACTTCGATTGTAAGATGAACTGCAGGTCTTCATTATAGGAAACACAGTGCTGCCTTTCTTATCAGAGGTCCTCAAAAATGTCAGGTGCCGAGGGGCATGTGCATGAATCAGACTGAGATAAACATATGTCTGCAGTGATGATCTAAGCAAGAGAATGCATACAGTGTGCAGTGTTGGCTTATTTACATGAGTAGTCAACGTTAAGGCTGATGCACTGTAAATACATATTAATTATATGAACAAAGTGAACAATATTTATCATGGCATTAAACGGCAATGGCATTATAACAATGCCAAAAATTAAATGTAAAGAAATTACAAGAAGAAGAACTCTAAGGAGGTGATGCAGCACAATTCTATTGATAAATTTAGAAAACAGCTTTGAATGAAACATGTTTTAATCTCATATTTGGATTTGTTGCAGCTTGAAACTTGGTATTATCATGTTTTGCAAAATCTGCAAATCAAAGAACGTAACAGTAAATTGAGGTTATTGAAACAACTTCCCTATGTACTCTTTTCTTTTATCTTTGAGCTAGAACACTCTGTGCAGTTCTATAATATAGAAGTCTGAAAGTAAACTGTAGGGGTCCAGCTAATAGCACCTGGGTACATTGACACAGTAGGAGATGTTGAATGTGGGAAGTGTGGAAAAAGAGTTGGGTTACAAAGTTTAGAGCAATATCAAACAAGTGTACACACACACACACACACACACACACACACACACATAACAGAAGCCTGCTGAACTGTTCTATTTAGTTTTATTTGTGGCTATAACAACTAAGATTATAAAAAGTCAGAGCAGTTCACGTTCCTTAGTGTTTAATAGTGACAACAATTCACCTATCCTGTCACCAAAAACGTAATTGCTGTCACCAGCATTTGCCGTTATTGCCATCTTGTCTATTTCCTATGTGCCAGTAATTCTGAAATGATCTCTCAATGGTTTTTGCCTTGGGGATCTATAAAAGAGTGTAACCAGCAATTAAATATAGCTGTAGAAACGCAGAGTTATAGGGACTTGGCTTCAATTTTCCAACAGGAAAAAATAAAATATATTTTATCTAGAACCATATCAGGTATCTAGTACTGTAAGTTTTATGGCACTTTGACATGAATTTGGAACAAATATAGAAAAAGTTCTTCAGTGGTAAAAAATATTTTATGTGAGTGGTTCATATAAAAAATGTTTCAACAACAGGGTTGAGAGGCAATCTATAAAATATTATTTGAGTTCTGTTTGTTGGATCCACTTTCTACATCCACTTCTTGTCTGGTCATCTATCAGATTTGACAATACAAAAAAGGTAACAGCTTTTAAGGGTGACGCTCATAAGACTCCTTCAAAACAAACTTTATGGACTGACTGATGCAAGATGTTTTGGAGACAAAGTTAGGGAGAAGAGATTGAGATGGTTTGGACATATACAGAGGAGGACTGAGGTTTATTTTGCAAAAATAATGCTGAGGATGGAGCCACCAGACAGGAGGAAGAGAGGAAGGCCAAAGAGGAGGTTTATAGATGTGGTGAGGGAGGTCATAGTGGTGTTTGAAGTGATGGTATAGTCAGGACAGGGTGGGAAGGAACATATTGAGCGACTGTGGTGCCCTCCAATTGGAACAGCCAAAAGATTTAAAAAAATTAAACTTCTGTATGTCATGTCATAATAAGGTGTAAATATGCCTTTTAAATTTAAAATGTCTTTTGTAAAATAAACTTTTTATCTTATTTCCTCTAAGGTTAAATTAACACATTTCAAAGGATTCATGTAGGTGTCATGTAGCTCTACAATAACATCACTGAAGGTTGTGCTGAACAACTTGTAGTGCCTTAATCACATACTTTCCCAGTAAGAGCAAATTTCATTTCTAGACATTATACAGCATCCATTACAGCATTCATTCTTAGGCTATTGCATTTATTTTCATCATCCATTCTCTGTCAGAAAGTTGTAATGGCAGTCGTCTGAGTGATGAAGCAGCAGGGATGTGCAACATCCCCTGTGAGTGAATTTTAAATTAGCAGGGAACATTAGCCAATGTGTCTGCAAGTTTTACTTTCTCTGTCCATTTTAGCAGCAAACAATGGCATTTAGCAGGAAAAATACGACTGCTCATAATAAACGCCACACAGATAACTGTTACTGCACAGTGAATACCTACCTTATCAGTTCTCAGCACAAACAACACTGTGAGGTGAGGAATACAAATGGGATGTTACCCATTTCCCATGGTGACAGGGTGTAAAGAATCCACTTGGGCTGCCCAGTAATATCCTTAGAGACATTTTATAAGCTTATTCTCTGATACATGCACATGAAGCCTGGTCATGTGTGATCTGCCATTTTTCATTTGGACAACAAAGAGGCAGGTCCTATGTGCTCTCCCTCTCTCTCTCATTAGTCCTTTAGAATTGGCTGTATGTCTTTGTAGTTTTGGAACAATTAGTGTTGGAAAGAGTTGTACAGGTATAGATGTAAAGAGATTGCATAAAATATGCTTTGAAAAAAGATGCCATGCATTCGGTTAACCTAATAAGCAATCAAGCTAGCAACAGAAACAATACAAAGCAGTCTACACTTTAAGTCTACTGTTTCTGTTAGAGATTTGGGCCAAGAAACAACCAATTGGTTGTTTGAGTATTCATGTACTTGGTCAATTCAGGTTTGCAGAATTTGTATCAGCACTTGCAGCTGCTGAGATATTTGGGGCTGATTATCTTTGGCAGACTGCTTTTGATCGATATCCTGTTGAAAAGTTAAACCCAATCTCAAATGAATTAAAATAATTTAAACTCTGCTTAACCTTTTAAAGACCAGATGTTTGTCCATGATTGTATTTAAAAAGTATTACCTAAGTTTATGGTTTACATTTATCATAGTACTTTGTATTAAGTAAAAATGTGGTCTTATTAAACCCAGGCATAGCTGTTTACATGCTTCATGGTGGTTTCCCTGATTAAATGAAGCTTTTCATTGGTGTATTTATGTGCAGTATTATTTTAATCCTTGTTTTTTAAAAGCTTGTTTATTGCTGGTGGATATAAGCATCGCATTGCTTATTATATCAATATTGTAGAAATATCTGCATTAATTTACATTTCCAAGTCTGACTTAGCCTTACCCATTACAGCATTAAAGGTAAAGGTAATACAACACCTGGAACAGGTCGCCCATCCATCATGGTCACCGCCCATCACATTTATTTGTGTTATAATTATACCTGAGTTTTGCAATTACAGTTCCTGTTATGGGAAACAGAGCATTATTGTTATAAATGGTGGCAAATATGATATAAATTGCAGTAGCACTAGGATGGTTCATAAATGCATTTAAACATGAGATAGTTATAGTTAATGTACAGCATTCGTGTTTATTCAAGGTGTTCAAAGTCACGAGGATATAATGAGAAGTATATGTAAAACGGCCTCAATCGTAACCACATAAGTGTACGAAGTGTATAATTAAGGGTTGTACCAGTAAATGACAGAATGAAAAGCTTGGATAATGACAATGGGAATGAAGGCATAAGCAAGCTGTATGATTTTCTTATAAAAGGAAGCCATTTCACATCGCTTTAGTCTATTTTCAATGCAACACATCCATTTGCAAAGCTTATCTTTTCACGAAACTTTTTAGGACGGAGAAAGAATAGTGACAGATTCTGCATATCAATAAAGATGTCATAAATACAACAGACTCCTGGACTTCTCTAAAAACTTTCTCGTTAAAAGTACATAAATTGCTGAGGAGTAGGACATAGTGAATTACAACCATTGCAGAGTTTTATATATATATATATATATATATATATATATATATATATATTCTTTTCTTTTTCTATCCATTCAGGCACCCAAAATCTGATATCCATTAATTTCAACAATCAAAGGAGATCACAACACGACAGCTATTCCCTACTAACGCAAACGATTATTACACATTGGGATGCTTATTGTTTTATATGGACACTTGCTATATTAAAGTAGTAGTGCTGCTATTGCACATATTATAAATCATTTGATTCCTGGCATCTCTTGTCCTTATCTGCAGAAATGGCCAACCTGATTGATTAGCATCATTAGCTTAGATTGGCATTATGCCATCCACACTGGACACAAGTGGCCTTGTGGACTGATAATTCTTCTGTAAGTCTAAAAGTCCTTTAAGAGAAGATTGACTCACTGTAAATGAACCTAGTTGGATATGTTGTCAGTCCAATGCAGAGCAGAAATACAAACACATCGATAAAAACATTTATATGTAAATGCAATTTAGTTTCTCCAGTTTACCAACATACCTGTCTTTTGAGTCTGGGAGAACATACCAACTTTACACACAAAACTATGAAAATCAGAAACAGCACCTCCGTTAGTTTCTAATTTTATTGTAACATTGTCATGACAGTGATCCAAAATCATAATTTGTTCTGTGTTCATGGTGTTGTTTTTTTTCCTGTATCACTGTCACTACCTCAATAATGCAGTGATGTCTTCATTTAATTGGTTACCATGGAAAGAGGGTGTAATTAAAAAGTGACATAAGGAAATGATGATGCTCACTAGGCTGTACTGTACTAAAATCTGCTATTCCATTTAACCTTAAGTGCTCATTGAACCAGTTGTTTCCTCCACCAGCTGTTAATCTGTTCAATAAGAATTTTTCTGTTCGACCTTCTTGCTTGCATCTCTGATGAGGGAAACTGACCCAGACGAGAGGCTCAGAAACATGAAACTGTCTGATGGTCTCAGTCCAAAATAATTTATTCAATCTTCATCCTCGTCTCCATACTGTTTTGTCACGCTGCCACGCGCCAGTGTTTCTGTTGTTCTACTCTTGAACGTTACTTCACATCTGTTGCTTGCAGAACTGGCACTGATAACGCTGGTTTGTTGGTTCCCCCCTACAGCGCTATACCTGTAGATCAAACCGCAGACTTCTGGCACCTCAGGTTTGTTTTGGCTGTGCATTCTCATTTCTTTTTAAGCGTAAATCTCTCTAAGTAGGACAGTCAAAACAAATGAATAGCTCTCACATCCAAGACCGGTTTGCTCTCTTCTTCACGCAATAGCCTGTTTATATTATTATTTGTCAAGGGCTGTAGGGATAAACAGAAATAAAATGTAGGCAGGAGTGTTGCCTCTGTGATAGCAGAATACACTGATTCAATTACTAAGCTGTGAAACTAAAGATGATTGCACTGTGCATAATTATAGACCAAACTACAAAGTTTTCATCATTTGAAATAAATTAGAAGTAACTTTTGCTGAGAAAATATGAAATCAAAATAAATAAATTAAAACCTCACAGATTGTAATTTTGAGCTAAACTGGAATATAAATTATATAGGATATAGACAGGTTCTATGTATATATCTCTCTATACAATATCTATTAATCAATCTATCTATATATCTGTTTGTCTATGTCTGTGTCATTATCCAATCTATCTGTATGTCCATCCGTCTATAAATGTGTCCATTGAATCTTTCTGAATGTCTATTCAGCTATCTAAATCATCTGTCTATCTGTCAGTCTGCCAAATTATACATTGCCTCAGGTGTATAAAATCAATTTCGCAGTCATGCGTTTTGGATAATAATACAGCTTTTCAGAAACAGTTTAGGAAAGATGAACAAAAAAAACTTTACAATATAATAACTTTACAATATAATTACATTCAATAGAATTTACATTTATTTAATTATAATTGAAAATACTTGATATTGAGCCGCACAGCACCAGTCTTAAGTCAGTGCTTTTGATTATTTTCTTACTTTCTTTGTCACTATGTGATTCTTAGGTTTCCTCCCACCTTTTCAGAACCCAGTGCATTTCAATGACATTCTGTTAGATCTGTTGTTTTGAGAATTTGTTTTGGTCACAGCATGAACTATACACAACTCAAGAAGCATCAGGAGGTTGGTGTAAGATATCAAATTGTATCCTGATTAATATGCAATGTACATAGCAAATACTTCATTAAAGAATAACTCATGCTTAGCAATTATTAACTTCACAACCTCCAGATTTTTAGGATATCTAAGTGGATTTAGACAGAGGGTCTTTTATAAGTCTTTGAAAAAGACAGATATGAAAAGGTTTATTTTATAATAATTTTTCTTGTTGATGGTAGACAAACCAGTTATTTGGAGTGATGTCATATTGCAGTGGTTAATCTAACTTGTATCAATGGTTACATTGCTGTGTAAATACTTCGGCATCTCACATTTTTTTTTCCATTGCTACTTAACATAGAGCTGTTTGATGCATGCTTATTTAAAGGGATTTGTGGTGTGGTTTTCTACTCTGGCTTTATCAAATCTTGGCTGAATTTCTTGAACATTTGTTGGGTTTAGATGATGTGCTGAGCCAATTCTTAGTTTGAATATCGATTTAGCCAATCTGCTGCTTGCTTTGTTACAGCACTTGGGAAAAATCTCATTAAATTATGTATGTATGTATGTATGTATGTGTGTGTGTGTGTGTGTGTGTGTGTGTGTGTGTGTGTGTGTGTGTGTGTGTATGTATGTATGTATGTATGTATGACAGCTTTTCAACCACTAGTCATTTCATTGAATCAGAATTATAGTTATCTTGATGATTTGAGGTTGGTATTATTATATAAATGTGTATTCAATCCAAATACTTACAATTACTTCAGATTTCAGCATTTATGCATTCCTGTTGCATGTGTACAGCCTTTTCTAACTTGGTTTAAGTACATGGATCATTAAACACCCTCTCTCAGTGTCAATATTTCACCCAGCTGCATATGCATTGTGGGTCAATCCTGTTTTTTTGTCATATTTATTTATTTATTTTCATAAATATGGTCATGCAGCTGCATGCACTTAGCCAAATGACATGGATTATACAGAAGTGCTGTAGAGCAACGATAATTATTTCACTCAAAAGTGCTTTTATTCTGTCAGGAGAAAAGTAGCTCTCCAAAAATAGTACAGAATTTTTGAAAAATCACAAGAAGATGTGGTTTTTCCATCAATATTCTGTCTGTGGGGCATTTTTATGACCAGCTGTATCGTGCTTTAGTTGTCATTAAACATTAACTGTTATAGTGTTCATCCTAAAAGTGCAGCTGCTCATGTCAGATGACTCCATCACCTTAGTGCCTCAGTTATTTAAGACATGTTTGAATCAAATAATAAATAATGACAAATGAGGTTATTTGTTCTAAATACGAAACTTCATACCGTATAGTGCCGCAACA
Organism: Corydoras sp. C115; assembly: GCA_019802505.1. Lineage (NCBI taxonomy): Eukaryota > Metazoa > Chordata > Actinopteri > Siluriformes > Callichthyidae > Corydoras > Corydoras sp. C115. The sequence continues at coordinate 2,648,360 of JAFMOC010000029.1, forward strand.
TGGTTAAACTGTAACATACTTAAAACACTTATAACACTTGAAAAATATTTACAAGGATGTCATAAAAAATAAATAAATAAACATTTTCAATTAAGAGCACACTTGGGTCTTATCCATGGCAACTTTTATTACCTGAGGTTTGGTTTTGTATGTTTTGCTCACGACTGATTTATATGAAAACATCAAGCTGTTATTTTATTTGCTCTCTATTTTTCCACCTCCACGGGCTATTATTACTGTGGTTACTATGGTTACATGTTGTATGATCAGTCAGGGTATAAAGATGCTGCTTTGCTGACAGTCTGAACTTAGACTCTTGGATCCCCGAATTCATGGTTTTGCACTCCGTGCTATAGAATTAACGATTCACACTGTGTAATGACCACGGCTCTGGACTGTGATTAGGGCTATGGAATTAGTGCTAATAAACCCAGTAATTAATAATTAAACTGTTGCTAAAGGTTTCTGTACTTGCATCTGGTACTAATTCACTTTTTTAGTGTTGCTGGTCCTGCTATAAATTATGAATGTAAATTAAATACATCAGTTATTTAAAGGATTAATGCAAGTCCATAACTTTAGCATTACAATAATACAAGGGATGTTCAAAATCTAATGCCCACATTTTTTTCCTTTAATCATATTTATTCAAAATGGTTGAAATTTTAGGCCTATAAAGATCATTTGCTGTCTTTGATAAAGACATAGTGAAATTTTGGGGCATTATGGTATTTTTTATGGTAATGTTACAGTTTTTCTGCATTGAAACAATCCAACTCTTTCATTTCCATTTTTTCTCTGAAGATTAAATGTACCGTATATGATCTCAGCACTCATGTACACGGTGTCTGGATGGTAATTGATGGCATTTGTTCAAATACAGCCTTTTATGTTTGTACTCGCTCTGATATGAAATTGAAGGTGAGGAGCACTCATCAGCTTTGCACCCAGGACAGACTTTTACATCAGGTGTTATAGTTTTAAAGTAGAAACTCTCATTAAAAATTACCCTAGACTAAACCCAACAACCAACATGAGGTGTAGACTATTGGCAGACTGAAATGCCGCAGATCAGTGCCAACCTGCTGAGAGATAATAGAATATATTATATATATATATATATATATATATATATATATATATATATATATATATATATATATATATATATATATATATATATATATATATATATTGTCTAATGGGGATCAGGATTTTTTTTTACAGTTAAGTGGTTAAACTTAACTATTAAACTTTAAGTGCACAAAGCTAATAATCTAACAAATGACCACATATGTCTCATACCAAGCATTAAGATATTGTAAATCTGCTGACATAACACTGTTCATAATCAGATTCATGATAATGGCCTGTAACAGCTCAGGTTAAGCACTCGCTTATGAATTAAAGGTCATTTACAATGTGTAATTACATTCACTTGCAAATCAAATCGCCATAATCACCTTCTGTACTAATTATGATAAGATCAATGACCACAGTGTGTAGCCATAATATTAAGAAGGAAACTATGCAGACGACAGAGAATCAACCTGGGTGCTACAATTTCCCAGGTTCAGTTCTGCTTCACAATGTGCTACAATGCCCACGTGTCAAAAAGTGCCATAAAAGTCTGTAGGAAAGCAAAATCCGGGCTGACTCAGCTCTTCAAAAAAACATTATTGGAAATTTTTTATTTCTACTGCTATTTTTGCTGAAACAGAAAAGACTACAAGAAATAATCACTAACTATTAAATGCCTTTTTTCCAGGAAAAGTTACATAGCATGAAAATCAATAACAGGTTAGTTTCCCATGATGCAATCATGTGGTCTGAATATTAAAACCAATGAAACTTAAGAGGCCACAGTGGCGAGACACTCAAGTGCAGTTATTAATCAGTATATTGAAGAGGTCGTTGGGTTAAGCATGGTGCTGAGCACGAGTTCATCAGGGAAATTACACTGGACATCACTGGCAGCCCAAAATTCAAAACAGCAACTACTTTAGCAAAGATTTACATGAAGAATTTAATTCATATTGGAAGTTTCGCACTGATTAAAATCCATCCACATTTCACATGGACCTCAACCTTAAATTTACTGTAGATGTGGCTGATAATTCACACAATCCTGCAGCAAATAATACAAGTGAGAACTTACAACAACCTGTATATACACAGGGCATTAATCTGCATGATACTTGACCCCAAAGACATATGCACTATAATACTGTGTAATTAAGCTGTAAGCTCCAGAGTGGCATAGTGGTGCAGTGATTAGCACTTTCGCCACAGAGCAAGAATGTCGTGTTCGATTCCTGGTGGGGCATAGGCAGGTCCTTTCTGTGTGGTAGTTGCATGTTCTTCCTGTGCCTGCATGGGTTCCTTCTGTGTCCTGTTTATATTTGAATATAATATATTAAGCAACAAATTCTTAAGTTGGTCACTGTAAACACAGAATATCTAATTCGTGTTAGTTAAATAAATTCACAAATGACATATTATTGTATTTTTTTTTCAGCAAATGAGACTTTATTGAACAGAAAAAGGAAATTTATTTTAGAATTATGTAATCTACATGTATTGTGGCTTAACAGTTCAATAAGACCAACTTTTTTTTTGCTGTTATAAACTCCACGCCCATATTCTGACATGAAATTAATCAACTGGTGTCAGAGACTAGTGTTTGTAAAACTGATTTCTCTCCACTGCCAACAAAGTTTACAGCCATGTGCTAAATCAAAAGAAAGTAATTTGATAAAATACTGCCAACATATTTGGAAATATGCTGACTCACCACTTTATGGGCGCTGGTGGAAATGAGATCCTGATGCAGCTGTTGGTCTGCTTTTGAATGATGAATAATTTGGATTTTCATCAAATAATTCTGTCTAGAGAAATAGGAAAGCAAAAATATTTACTTTTTGATTCTATGCACCCCTCTCGCATTTAAATACAGATATGGGTGTTAAATCACATTAATACCTGGCACCCCAGTGGTTGATATATTCACAGACACCTTGGCTCTGCATTGTAGGGTGAAGACGTAAAGAAATGAAGGTCTATTCATTGTGAACAAAGGTTGAAATTATTCACACACTCTGCATGCACACAATAAATGGCAAGCCTTGGTTGTGGCAATGAGCAATTATTACGTCTAGGGATTCACACGAAGGTTGTAATTCAGAAGCATGTAATAGCCGATGTAATCTAACAACCTGTTGCCCTGCCTCATGGAGAAGGCATTTTCATAACAAAGGCAATTATCTTATTGTCTGTCAGGACAAAAATCGTGTCGGTTCTAAATCCAACCTGTATTTAAGAACATCATACAGGAGGGTGTTTAGAAGACTTTCATGCCGTAGACAATATTTAGTATCTCTTCAAAACAAATGAAATATAATAGAGGACTGTAATATATTATTTAATTCCACTATGCTTTTGTAAGATTGTTAATGGTTTTTCATTATTAAAATTGTTAAGCCTTTCATGAAAAAGGCAATTAAAAGCTATTTTCATTACATCATATTTAAATCCAGTTAAAACAACATAACTTACTAATACAAATTACTGTATTTTTAAATTTTCTAAAACAGATCAATCACATGCTTTAATTATAATGACACTTAAAAGCTTCTAGTGTTTTATTAGATAGAATCATAATTGGATTTTGCTTTAGGGTTAAAATCAATTTCCTGAAGTTAATCATGTGAATAATGATCTGATACAAAATTAATTTATTTGAGGTCAGTCTGTCCTAATTCTGCATTGTGGACAGTTTGGCCCGAGAAAATATTTACATTTAGCTTTTACATACTGCAACAAAATATTACCATAAAATTTTGATTTAAACTAAAATGCAGGAAAAAGATGATGTACACTGGGCCAGTTATTATTGTAAAATAAACCCTGATTCACATTACCTTTAAAGTGTGTCTTTATGAAAAGCATTCTTTAGAGGCCTAAAGAGATGGAAGGTGGAGGCCCAGATCTGTGCTGTATGCTGAAATATTATTAAAAAAGTTTAGACTATTCCTGACATTTAAAATGTTGAATTGTTTGTCTTTTATAGGAAATTTTCTACTCTCTATATTTATATTCCTTTAAAACCAACAGTGCCATATTGTGAAGTAAATGCATCTATACATTGCTACCTCAAGGTTTTCATTAAAATGTGAGCTCAAATGCACATTTATTAAAATGTGTTCAAATGTCTTTTCCTTGTTGTTCCTTTTCTCTTTCATATTTAAATGTAAGAACTTTGTTTTGAATTTCTCATCAGCAGTATAATATGTGAGAAATTGTGATTCCCCGCTTGATTTCTCAATCTGAGAAAGAGCAGGAGTGACACTTCATTGTGTCTGAAACAATACATTCTTATTTGAATTCTGAGAGACAATGTTCACAAAGGCTTGAGTTGTCAACAGCTGTAATCTTCTAATTGCAGAACTTTCGGAATTGCATTTAAAAATTTTGTGAAGTGGTTGTCATTGTATTATAGTTTTAGGGCTGTGTTTAATAAGGTCCTATGTTTAGTGTTACTACTGTTGTCGACTGTCCATGTGTTCAAATATAGTAAATGCTTAGTTATATTAGTTATATCCATTAAGTGGCTTTTAGTCTATCATTAAAACCAAAGACTGCAGTGTAAGCACAGATAACATGTGCTTTGTGACTTAATGGTTATTACAGTTGGGATGCACATATTCAGGAACGATACTCAGGGATTTGACTTTTATTTGTTATTAAAGATTTCACGGTTACACAATTTTAGTATTAATCTGAACTGATGATCACTACTTTTCATGCCAAACTTAACTGGATAGTGTATTGGAGACCAAGAGACTTTTACACAAGCAATAATTCTGTTTAAGTGAGCCTTTGCCTTCTGTGGAATTTTTGTTTTTCATCATTTCTATCTTTTTGCAAAGAGAAGAACACAATGTAATCCTCTGCTGTAGGAACTCACCCCCCTCAGGGTTCGGCATATTGTACACATAAATACGATTTGCTTATCATTGTTGTAAGGAACAGTTGTTTGTGGTTTCTGTAGAATTCTGTCGATACGTTCTCTTCTGCCCTGTTTCATTCACACATTCACACATTATACATTATAATTATAATGATGATGAAACTCATCTCAACCACAAACCATATAACTCTGGATTTGACTCACTTCTGAGCATGTCTAGCTCAAAAGAATGGATACCCCACCAGGCTTGGTCCTTTCAAGGTTTTTGCCTAATTTTGTCACTATAGAATGGTGTGGTAATACCCAGAAAGATGGCAAATTAGTTGGACATTTCTATGGAAGGAGTTCCTTTTTTTAATCTTCCAACCTAATTTGCTTTTCCTTTGTCCTAGAGAAAATATTCAATTTGGAGACAGACATTCAAAAATAAGTGCAAATTGCAGTGTATAATATGAAAATATTGATATACTGTATGCAAATAGACCTGAAGTGCAGTGGTTAGACCTTTTACCTCACAGCAAGTATACGAATTCCAATCCTTGGCAATGTGGACAAGGTCATTTTTTATGTGTGTGCTTTGCATGTTCTCCTTGAGTCTGTGAGTTATGATTCCCTACTTTTAATAAACATGCTGGTTGGTGAATTCTAAATCAACCCCAGATCTGAATATGTGTATCTTTGTGGCTTAACTGGATGTTTTCCTACTCTTCATCCAGTGGAGAGCTGGGATAGCCAACTGCAGCCCTGGTCATGTTATCTGAGTTACAGATATAATAGGTTTTATGTTAGTTTGGTTTTTGGGAAGTGTTAAATATTAGAATAGAACTGAATGACAGCCTATCAAGAATGTCACCACTCTATTAAAGTTAACTATAATTATTATATTATTGTCTGTTGTATTAAAAAAAAATCAAACTTTGGACAACACGCTGAAGCTCTTAGCTCATGTTTCTGTTTCCTTTCATGCCGGTGTCTTTCCACCATCAGGGGAAAAAAATTTTTTTCTCTTTGAATGCTAGTCAGCTTCCAGCTTGATCCCAATTTATCTCATAGCTGCACTCCTTCAACATGATCCTGGCAGGTCCTCCCATGCGCCACCTGACCCCTGCAACTGATATAGAATGCAGTGCCATGTCTTATCACCCTATTCCCATAACCCTCTATGTTATTGCCTGCTTTTTAGATTTAAACTCATATAGAACAACGGCAGGATGGAACTGCCCTATTTAGCTAGACACAGGCTGTAGTTCACATTAAACATAAAACTCTATGTTGTATGGATATATATATATATATATATATATATATATATATATATATATATATATATATATATATATATATATATATATATATTTGTGTGTGTTGTGCAGAACCCCCAATTATTTTTGTCTCTTGGTTGATTATCAGTAATCAGGATTGCAGCGCATCAGCTGACAAGTAAAGCAGATCAATGGTATCTTCATAAAGCAGTAAAAGTCACTATTCCCTAATGAGGCCTCTGTTTTTCTACAGCTCAATGAGTGGCTGGATTCATCCACATCTGCTTTGCTTTATTCCTCTAAAACTTCATAGATTTTGCCTTTGCTTTGTTTTTTTCCAACACTGTCTCAACACATTTCTCCTTGAAATCCCTCTGCCATTACACTCTCATATGGTTAATAATTGTATTCATAGTGAATGCACTTGCTGTATCACACTGGAGGAAATATAAGGCCTACCTCTTAACTCAGCTGTGTCTTTGATTTCATTACAGATCACTGTAATCAAATCCAAAGCCTTTGTAATCCATCTAAAATACCTTGGCAATTAATTCAGACACACAATTGACTGAAGTGCTCAAAATAAAGGACTTAAGGAGATAATGGTACACCCAGAACTGTTTTGAATGTTCCTGTGATTGTTAAAAACCTGCTTGCTTTGTCTTTGAGTGGGTGGTTGATTGTGAAAGCTCATCCCTAGCAACATTCCAAAGAAACAGCAGGCCTCTGTTCTCTGCTTAAATATTATTTCACAAAGCAACCAGAGAGGAAAGAAATTGCCTTCCCCCGTCCACAATGGTGTCTGGGGACACCTGAAAATAAAGCTTGCCGTTTCGAGGAGCATTCCGTGAAGAAATGTTTTATATAATCATTTTGGTTATCACAGTAGTAGCACTGCCTCCATTCCCACGTGGCTGTTTCTAACCTGGATGCTTGTTCACCCTGGCATCTCACCAGCCGCCCACAGAATTGTCAAAGCAACATGTCCGCAACTGAAATTCCCTAAAGTCACATCTTGTGGACAGGTAATCAACCAAACATTCCCAGCAGTGATGGAGGAACACGTAGTAAAACAAATAGGGGACAAAGTTAGAAATCCACATGGAACAATGCCAATCTTATTTCCAGAATGCACTGGTTTGGTTTGTTCCCCAGTAGCCCAGTGAAACTAACTGATCCAATTTGTCACACAGAAAATTATATCATCTAATAAATGCACTGAATCTATACAAAGCACTCATGATTGAACATGTGGTCTATGGCTCATTGGAGAAGCATTCTGCTTAACTGCACATAAGGGGGCAGTGTTTCAAATCCTTTCAAATGGACTTTTACTAATCAAACATCATGCGGCCGTGTGTGGTGGATGATAATGGGCTGGGTTTCAGAAAGCAGATTAGACAGTGGATTACTGCTGTATTGCTGCATAAATGAAATAAGCTTTATTCTGCATATTTTAGCTAATTCAACTGTACCTTTGTGGAATCATATGCTAAATGCTGAGCACCAGTTTAAGAGACAAAGAAGCTTTAGAGGGGGTCACTACAAAATCTCATTTATGCAAACCTGGTTAATTAAGAAGCTGTTTGTGTTTACACACTCTGTGGCTACGTATCAGCCAAAGTATGAGTAAGCAAGAGAATTATCTGCAGAAATCCATAAATCACACGAATAACAAATGATGTAAACAAAGTAATTTACCATGAAAAAGATGAAAAAGCCTGTTTTAAACACATAGTGAGAAATTCAAAAGGTGTATTTACTTGCCAAGAATTTCACTGAACATAAAGATCAGCAGTTTTCCTTCTATTAGGCTCTTGAACTGCCAATTTTATTGTCTTTGGATTACTTCAAGCAAGACATATTTGCCAATTGATATGTGCCTCATGTAAGATTTTATGGCCTCTTATACCATTTATGGAAAAATAACATCCATAAGTTATTCATACATTGACTTGTTTTGGTAAAAAGCCTGTTCTAAAAACACTTTATATTGGTATCCAGTGCATCATTATGACACACTCACTTATTCGCACTACAACAACTAAAGGTGACATATTTAGTTTCCTCCAATCACATTTAATTTAGAGATGCTGGATAAAACCATGTAACAAGTGTTAAGTGATTGAACGTAAAGGTGCTTTATGACTAACTTGCATTATATACTCTACTACGTATGAGATTAATTACTTACATAGTCCTGTTCGTCCTTATCTGAATGAAATTATTAAACCAGGTTTAATCAAAGCAACAGCTGAATGGATGAAAATAAGCACCTGAGTACGAACATTGAGTTTCTTATTACATTAATATCATGTTGATCTATTTGGATCAGCTTCACCAGTCACGGTAAAGTAGATGCAGTCAAGAGGTAAGTAAACATTTGCATCACGTTTTTGGAGCCAAATTCTACCCAATGGACCTTTAAATTGCAACTGACATCCACAACAATAAAGAAAATAACGTCGAAAACAAACTAATTTATTGTAAGATATTAGACTCTTGTTTAGTGGTCCAGTGAAAGGTTTTGCAATAAGGAGCTGCATTTGGCCCGTGGTCTTAGATTTTATGGTTTATTACATTATGTGTGTACATCTATCATTAGGACAAAATTATTAGGACATAATTCTTATATAACATAAATGTAAGTGTTCAGGGCCCCAGTCCCAAAGGTTTAAACAATAAAGCAGGCAGCTATGCATTTTAGAAGTGTATGTATTCATATATGTAGAAACAATTTGGGGAAGGCACTTCACATTTTGCATATTCCTGTCCCAGTGACAGACCTGCAAAGAACCCTGACCTCACTGTACACCTTTGGTTTAAACTAGATCTGAAAATACAAAGCAGACCCCTTTATTTTTCAGGACCATTGTCTGTCCTCTACTGATTTAATAGGCAAAAGTGTTTACAGACATGGAACATAGACATTACAGCTGCTAAATTTCCATGGAATTTAGTGAAATATCCAGTATAAAATATTTTACTGAATGACACGATGCATGGCAACAGATGTAGAAGCTTCTAAAGTAAAGTGTATCAGGAAAGGGCTCATCAAGGTCTTGTTTATCATGAACTAGTGTTCACTGCATCAGAGAGCCCAGAGAACGGTATGCAAGGAGAAAAGAGAATGAAAAAGACAGTGGAGGTGGATCAGTGGGAGAGCGTACACTGCTCTGCCCTGGCAATGGAGGCGGGTGGCCCTCTTCATTTCTTTTGTGATGAATTACATGTTCACACTAGTTTACGTCACTGTACACGGCAATGACTCTGGGACTGAATTAACAGCTACCATGCTGAGTTAGTAGTGTGAACCCGTCATGCTGGACTCATTGAAAAGTGCAGTATTAATTCAGCACGAGTTTGATCTGTACAGAAAATGTAGCTTGTTTTTGCTTTTTAATGTAATGCTTGTAAAAATAGTGCTTTATTAACAGAGTTGTTAAAAGTCTAGTTTGTTGCTGTGCTATATATAGACAAAGAGCTTGGTTGTTCTCTGTTCAGTGCCTAAAGAGTAAAAATGGCATGCAGTCAAGTTCTGTGCTGTTTTGGTAACCTTTTATAAATGTGGGGTGTAGTTCAAATTTTCAAAGGATCTATTCTTTCAAAACATTTTTAAAACAGTCCAAAATCAGGTGAATCATACCTTCTGTCATTACATCGCAATGAAGCTGGGTTGCGAACATTTTGATTGTTACATTTACTACATTTTAATCACACAAAGATTACAAAATAAAGGACAAAACAGGATTCACCAAAATACTACTAATAGTTATTGACTTTTAGACTTCTTACATATGGCTATGTGCCCAGTGATAGATTGGCGCCCTGTCCTGGGTGTGTGCACGGCGCCCGAAACGTTCTCCCCTGGATGAGCATGGGGAACCCCACCGTGACCCTAGTGTAGGATAAGAATATAATGAATGAAAAGGACATATGGCTATGTAGCAGCACATAAAACAAGAACAGCAATGTCCAACTAAAAACGGATAACAATCACATGTAACCTGCAGCTATAAAGTAATCTATAAAGACATTTGGTGGGTGTCTGCATATCGGGGATTTTAAAAGACAATCAGATTCCAGGTCTGAAACTAGATGTTTTACAAGCTGCATTAGAATTCATTCATGACCATTGTATCCCTATACCCAGAATCTATTTTGCTTTATTACATTTAGAGGAGAAAGTAATTATACACACACTTTACAAAGTACAAATTGTTAACACTAATGCACTAATGCGCAGAATGACCAGGAATTAAAGCCTTAAACAGCAAAATGATTGTGTTTGCATTAGTCAGGCTTGATATTAGAGACTTGAGGAAAAATAAGCAGCCATTATGGGGCAGCAATTTTGTCATTAAGTTCTTTTGCTGAGGCTAAATTGTAAATGCAAAGAGTTCACAATGTGAAGTCGTTTGTGCTTAGTGCCTAAAAAATACAGATTCTGTGTCATTCCTGAACGAACAAGTCATTTTGAAATCCAGTAAGTAATGTTTGTGGCATTGGATTTTCAATTGTGATGAGAGAAGCACTAATTAATTGGTTAATGCAATCAATTGCTGTGGCACCTGCGAGAGAGAGGGAGAAAGAGAGAGAGAGAGAGAGAGAGAGAGCCACACACACACAGTGAAAGAGAGGGAGAGCAAGAGAGAGAAAGAGAGAGGGAGAATGTAGTGAATGCAATTATCTTGATGTCCTGCCAAACAGGATTTAAGGCATGGGAACACAGATAAAGCATTGATTTTTCCCTCTCCTTTGCTCATTCCTCTTTTCCTCTCTGCTCTCAGCATGCGATCCCCCTCTCTTTCTGGTTTGTAATAAGCTGAGATTCTGTGGGCTCCAACTTGAGTGTTTTTTCCCCTACAGCTATTATTTCAGTGCAGGGCATTTGGTTAGAGTAAAGTCTCTCCCACACAGAGACCCAAACTGATGCTCCTTGTTGCTTTTTTTACTGTGGTTTCTTTTCATGGGCCCGAATCAGAGAGATTCTCTTTTTCCTTTATATGACCCTTTGACTTCATCCCTTTGGGAACAAAATAAAGCTGGGATTAGAGTGAATCCTTGATAAAAGTTTTGGCATTTTATCTACTGGAATAAAAAGGGTATGGGTGCAACTAATGTGTATTTTCAGTGTAGTTTTATAAGTAAATCTAAAGTTTTACTTGCGCAGAACTGATTGTTGACATTACTGAAACTTCTGCCCTCAAGTAGTTTTTTTTATTGGACAAATAATTACATTTGCAGTAATTTCATCAGGTGCCTTTACCATTTGCATGCTTTCAATTACTCTCTATATCTAAACTCTAATTTCTTTACAAATTCATTGTCAACTTCCGGCTCTCTCCTGTGGAGAACAAGGTCCCTGAAGAAACACTACTGACCAGATATTGCTTTTGGTCTATTCACAGCGTGTCACTAAGGCTGTCAGGGTTGTGACAATGTGTGATGTGTGATAATGGTATATGTGCAGCAGTGCTTCTGTACAGCAAGCATACATATACTGGCTTCAATAATAGACAAACCTGCTCTGTAGGATTTGGGGTACCATTTGAAGATGTGTATATTTATTTCATGAATGTTTGTTGTGCTCTTGTTCTTTGTCGATTATGGATGCAAGTTACCCTGCTCGTTTTTTTCTGCAGGTGTAAGTCTTTTAAATGAACTCATTAATATCTACACTATTTCACCTGTTGGAATTACAAATCCTCACTATTACCAATCCAAAGGGATTTACAGACAGCATTGGCACTAGGGATGATTACAGAACTTAGAACCTCATATTCAGGACCTTTATTTTTAGTTATTACTGCAGACTTTCTTCAAACAGGAACCCTGAGTAAAGTTTCTGAAAATCACTGATTCAGGAAGAAGAATAAATACATTCGTAGAACAATTTGCTCTAAAATACTAGCAATATTTTCTCTATTTTTAATGTACTTTTACAAATTACACATGAAATGTAAAATCCTTAATAAGAAATGTAGTCAGACACCTAAATAAATCTGGCAAAGGGTGGGGCATGCCATTTTTGCAGTCTGATTTGCAAATATAAAGTGTTAATAATAAAAAACCTTGATGTCAATCTTTGATTAAATTCTGAATACATATAAAGTGCTTCCGGGAACAATAACTTCACAGGGAATGTTCTCAAGGATCTTTCAACATCAGGAGCTTTTTCTGCTCTTATTTGACTTTCTTTAGTTTTTACAGGTATGTTTATGTAGTTCAGCCTAAACATTCACTTTAAGGATGTAAAATTTAGTGCTGTGCAATTATATTCTTTCAGTCCTGTAGGTGTCATTTTATCAAACCTGAATACAAAGTCGTTGTAACTTTTCTTTCTTTATTTTATCGTCTTTTTTTTAAGTGACAAATATCAATCCATCACACAAAAAAGATTTGTATTCAGCAAAAGTTTTCAGCTCCAAACACATGAACATATGCCAAAAAAGTTTTGGGTAAACTGCAAACATTTTTGAAATGGAGAGACAAGCTAAAGAGAATGCTACTCATGCTGTCATGTTTCATAGCCTTTTTCCTGCAAGAGTTTAAATAGATAAATAAGAACTGCCATTTTAACGTGCTATTTTTTAAGCTAAAATGTGTTGACAGACAATATACTGGTAAGGAATACATATAGTGTATATATATTTTATCACAATTGAAGCCATAGTTTTAATAAAAAAAAAATAAATGGAGAATTAAACTAAACTTATGGTATTTAACACGACCATTAAAGCAGATCATGAGTTAAATGGTGGTAGGTAAATGCAGAATAATAAATCCTATGTTAATAGTGTTTAATTCTGCCTTTAACCTATTTAAGCCACCTAAGTCTAATTTTCTTGACCTCAGTCTGGGGTGATTTCAGTTCCAGATAATCCAAATATCACTTGCAAGAAATGAGAATTGATTATTCTTGCTATGCAGTGTATTGAAATAGATCAGGTGGGTGTAAAATTGTCCATATAATAATAAGCCTCAAAAAACATTTGCACAAAGCCGACAGTCAGACAGAAGGTCAGGTGTTTATTTACTGAGACTTAAAAAAAATTAATAGCTTGGGTTTTAGCACGAGCGCAATTATTTAGGTTTATAAAAATAAAGAATAAATACATGAATAAAAAGCTAAGTAATAAAAATGTTAATGCAGAAGTTTGTAATGAAGAAAAGAAAGAAATAGTCAATGCTCATTTTCTAGTCTCATAATTTCTACACTATTTTGTACTTTTTTCAGTCAGGCAAAAGCATTTTTATCCAAATTCCACCATCATTCACATACATTTTTATGTACTAGAAACATGACACATTTACATGCATGGCTGTGCACAGCAGCCGAGTTTTCAATATCAACTCGGCAGACAAGATGAGAGAAGCCATTTTCTTTATTCCATTATTTTACCTTTTCTGAGTTTGTTTTAAATAAATGAAATTCAAAATTGTATCAATATTTAAGGTCTCATGTTTGCCCTCTCACTGCAATGGTACACACAATTTGGATCAGGACAGAGCTTCCACTCTGATCACATGACAAATCTTAGCATCCATCCTTCGTCCCTGTGTAAGCTGGCAGTAAACTACAAGGGTAGAATAGAAGGACACATTTTGGAAAACCCACCAAGCCTCTTAAGCACAGCTGGGGATGTCAGAGTTTCTGAAATGCCAGCTGTTACTGCTGCTTATTCCAAAGAATCTGTTTGGTTCACACTTGAATATATTCTGTTGGCACTTTAAATGGCCCAATAGAGAGGATGCTGTAGGACTGTCCTGAGTTAGTATTTGATCTTGCTACTTTTGAAAAAATGGAAAGATAAGATAAACTTTTGAGCATTTTAAATATAATTTGGCAACATTTTGAATTGTTTTAACTTTCTTTGCATTGTTGCCCAGATTTGGCCCCATCCGCCACATGCTACATGGATGGAAGGTGTATGTTGCAAGATGTAGACCACATACCGGTTAGGGCCATGGTTCAGCCAAAGTGAGATGTAGCATGGCCAAATCTCTATCAGATATCAGATGATGAACAAGCTATTTTTTATATATTGTCCTTTAATGCCAGATGTCTGCCCAACATATACCACACCTGTTTTGGGCCATGTGGGCCATGGAATGTTTTCTATGAAGACATACAGTGTGCTAGTGCTGGCAGGGGATCAGTGGGACTAAATCTTAGTCAGAAGATAATTGTTGAATAATAGATTTTTCAGGTGTGCTTGGGTTGCTATTATTATGCCATTCATTTAAATATTTTACATAAAGCTCTAGATCTGAACACAAAGACAAAATCTCACTTATAAGGACAGACAAGTTTTTGTTACAGAACTGTAAACTGTAAAGTATAGCTGTCTTGCCTGAACTACAAAAAAGTGAACATATTTTTTGCACTAAATGCTCTAAATAACATCTGTATTATTTATTTTTTTGGAAAATGGTTTATCATCAAATTTTAACATGCTTTTCTATTGCACTGTGGGCGTTCACTTTCACATTGCCTCATGTCAAACATGCTTCTGAATAACTATGCTGCACCATTAAACTGTGTGTTTACATCTCCCTGTGGGCTGGTGATGATTACCTACAAAACATCATAAAAAATAGAAATCTGAGCACTTAAAACCATTCTATGAAGCCTTATTTGTGTATTGTAACTGGCAATTAATGTGCTTCATGTAAGAATTTGTAATAATATAAAAATATATGTTAATGTTATAATACATGCATTATTGTAACATTATTTTTTATAACATGAAACTAGATACAGATGAACATTTAAAGCTGTTCTTTTGTGGATTTTAACTTTTTTCTGAGCATCTTTTCATGGGCAGTGATGCAGGACCTTCAAACAATTAAATTGTATGCTAAGGTTCTAAAACCCTTTTGTTGAAAGACATGCTTTGTTGATTTTAAATGAAAAAAGAATTAAACCCAATTCAGGCACAAATGCACACTTCTCAATGCAGAGAGGAACAGGTCCTACACCAGATGGTATGTCCCCCATAGAGGGCTGAGCTCAACATTGATTCACTCTATCATTTCATGATAAGAGTGATGCAAGTGATCCAGCCAATGCTGAACTATCAAAAGAAATCCAGGCCTTGTTATCCAACATCAGTGGCTAAACTCACAAGTGTGCACAGTTCAGACCAGTAGCCTTTGGCTTTGCAGAGGAGTATGAATGATCATTCTGACTTTCTAAACATAAATATGACTGAGCCACATATCATAAAGAAAATTTCACGAAGCCTGGAAAAGTAAAGCAAATGGCTGAGTTATTCCTTATGAAGTTTTATTTCTTTGCTTTAAATGTATTTTTTTTAGATTTTGTTTGGGAATTCGACGATCTTTAATCTTTTTATTTTCTTGCTTATGTTACTTCTAGTTAACTTTGTAGCCTTTAAATAACTAATAAATATGAAATCATGAATTGTATCTACTCAATGTAAC
Organism: Corydoras sp. C115; assembly: GCA_019802505.1. NCBI lineage: Eukaryota > Metazoa > Chordata > Actinopteri > Siluriformes > Callichthyidae > Corydoras > Corydoras sp. C115. The sequence continues at coordinate 2,664,041 of JAFMOC010000029.1, forward strand.
AAAATGTAATTATGCCAACTTTTGCAGGTGAACTATGTAGAAAGATAGGCTCATTAATTCCAAAAGGCATAACATGAACTTTTCAATAATATGCTGTCAGCTGCACTTTTGGTTCTAATCTCCTCCAGCTACACTTTTCAATTCTGTTTTTGAAAGACTACAAAAGGGTGCTAGAAATTGTAATACTAAAACTATTAGAGCATAAAATTTGGTGGGTCCAACATTTTAATTAATTGCAAAGGTGAGTTAGAATGGTATATACTGCACTATGTGATAAAAGATGCAAAATGAATGTGTTGTAATGGAACTGCCCAAAGCTCAGCGTTCATTTGAACAGTAATTAAATACAAAAGATGATCGAGCCAAATTCAGTTTTATTGAACACAGCTCTCATAAGAAGAACAATAAAGATCTGAAGATTATTATTTCGCTGTTCTCTACTAGGCCGCAAATAGGACCCCGTTGACATCGAACGTGATGACTTTAAATATGAAAATGGAAAACACCAAAAACATTATTGAGTACTAATTGCATGGAGTCTAAGTGGCATTACTAACCCAGTTTACAATAACATTTGATTTCTCTCTGATGGATTGAATGGGTACGTTGGGTTACTGGAATTAACTGTTTAAAGTATTACGCATAAGGCAGGATGTCTGACTGGAAATGTGAGACATGGTATATGAAATGCAAGCACAGTGTGATGTGCAGGATTTGAATGTGGAGGACGATTTTTTATTTTATTTTTTTTCTTTTTTTTTTTTTTTGCAAGTCATCTTTAAATTCTGTGCTAATTTGGTACGACAGATGCTTTTAGAAGCATCTGGCCTCTGCAGCTCTGTAAAACAATAGTGAGTGCTGTTATTGTGAAGCAGAAGGGCAATAAGTTTGCAAAGTACAAAAGCATCGAAAAGAATAATTTTTGGCAGGGCTTACTTCTAAAAGGGTTACATGACATCTGCATAGTTCTTATATAATACGCATAAAGTATGTATTGCATAAAATAAAGTGCATTTAAAACAAAAAGGAAACACATATACAAAACCATTGTCATTATCAATATGAGAGACCTAAACTTGTGTGCTTTGCTTTTGCTGACCAGCAGTGAACAGAGACATATGCTGTATTTGATCTATTTGTTTAATTCCTGTTAAAATGCTTTTTCTTGATCTCTTATAACCCTTCATTTTATTTTATAAACCTGACAACAGAGAAGCATTTTTTTGTTTTTACAAGAGAGGTTTAGTCTAATATCCAAAAAAAAGTTTTCTGCTTTATATCTTTATTCCACTGAGATGTAAAACTGATTGAGTTCAAACCAGCACATTCAGTTCCACAGAAAATATGCTTTGTGAAATCCTGTTACCGTAGAAACTGACTATCCTAGAGAAGGAGGGAAACCAAAGCATTTGAAGCCTTATTAAAGTCTAGCAGACATCAGCAAAGCACACCTCAGTGGCACCAAATATCATTAGGAAGAGAACAATAAAAAGGGACATAATTAAGATGAACCACCACACGCAATACAAATTTTAACACACCAGCGCATGCCAATGCTGGACTTGCAGCTTAGCAAGTATATTTGCCAGGCTACTTTAAATTTGTTCTTTGTAAAAAGCATGGGCAGATTGAATGCATCTAAATCAAAACATATTTTTTCACATGGGACCCCATTTCCATCTCACATGTAGTTCATTGTCTTCACCACCAACGCAGTTGAGCTGGGGATTCATGAGTGTAAATTACTTGCTGGTGCAGTAATGGACAAAATGTATGCTTTCCCCTTGAGAAGGACATGGTGACAAGTCGAGAGATTACTTTGACAAATTCTGCCAGCAGCTTTCTAGAAATGAAAGACTATCTGGCATGTGACTGTCATCTTCACAAGACTTAATTAAGAAAAGACCGATTCAGTGCAGCAGTCAGTTTTAGTTTATTATGTAAATCATTGAGATGTTTAGATTCACTCCATGTGTCATGACTCTGCTGTCTCAGAACATGATTCATGGCTATATTAGTGAACCTTCTTGTTAAAGAAATTATGTTTTGCAGTATACGCTGTCGATATTACAGCACTGCTGAGACTATAAACATCCAATAATGTACATGGTAATAGCAATGTATCGTTTGCTGTAATTTACCAGTTGCCAGATTTTATAGTAAGAAATTCTCGATTTTTTTTTTTTTTTTTACAAAGCTCTACAAAGGTCTTGCACCCTATTTATACCTCATACCTCTGTTAAATAGTACTGGCATTGGGAGATTCAAACTTTACCAGTGAAAATTAAATCTTTCCCTTTTGTACCAATTTAAATAACATGATGCATTGTGGATATACACTATATGACCAAAGAACTGGGACAATTACATATTAAAATTAAGAAATGATTTTGAAGAGAAGCTGTGTGAATTTTTGCCCTTTCATTCAGAATCCTGATGTTTGAGGAGATGGCCTGGCAATGTTTGTTGCAGTTCATTTTAAGATGTGTCTGAGTCAGTTTATAATGCATCATTAAAGTCAGAATTAAAAATATATTTTCAAATATTCAGAATATTTGAATGTTTCCTTTGACATTAATATCTGTAAACACTGCTCTAATGTTATTTGGCATTGTTTGGATCTTTTCTTGAATACTTTGTTTTTTTACAAAGAGGCCAGTTACGGACTTCATCCCAAGGCTTATTGGAATTCAGAGACTATTCCCATCTTGTTTAGAGTCGTCCTCCAAAACATCCTTCACCACTTGTTTCAATTGAGGGACAAAAAATGGCCCTCTTCAAACATTTTATTGTTTTCTAAAGAAAGGCTAAGCTTCTTCTGAAATCTTCTAACACTTGTGAGTGAGCATGTATATCTGAAGTAAGAGGGCAACAAAGGAAGGGCAGCAAAAAAAAAAAGCTGTCGGCACACTGTATATTTTTCCCTCGTTTATTGCACAGACTCAGCCTGTCAATCTCTTGGCGCCCCACTGACTCCTGCTGCTCGACTGGAATTTACTGCACATTCATTACTCTTGCTCAAAGATTTCCAGAGGACATCTATGGTTGAATTCAGACGCTTTTGCAACAAACAGTGTTATAAAAATAAGGCACAAAGATGAAACTTGCAAATGGATCTGCAAAAGCTGTCAGGGCAAAAAGGTAATAGAGCCAAATGGAAAAGGTCTGTGTCAACACCTTCTCCTTGGACCTCATGTAGGAGGATGTGCTTTTCTTTATAAAGTTGCATTTCATTTGATGTTCATAACTTAAGTCCTGAGATGGTCTAATTTTACTTTTTATTGAGGTTGCTAATTATGCCCTCATGGCTTTAAGCAGAACAGCTGCATTAAACAGAATATTCATTCAACAGTACATTATGTAAGGTGCATTCAAATATAAGAGCATTAAGGTATTAATAAAAAGAAAATGAAAATAAATATACAACAGAAATAAAATTTACATGGTTTTAAAATGTGATCACATACTTATGGATGTGTAGAGCGTTAAGAAACAGTTATTAGTATTTCTCAGTTACTAGAACACTGACTCTTATCTTAAACACTTCCTCTGTGTAAGCTCTAGCAGCTAAGTGGGTTCAGACAGCAGTCACTTACTGCATGAAATCTTTCTGTGATCTGTGATATATTCACCTGCTGTAACAGAGAAGTAGAACAGATCTTTTTGAAAAGGATCACTTAGAACTTTGTGAAAAGATCTAAGCACGGAGAGGCCACCTCGGTTGCATACATTTCAGTTTTTGACTGGGTACATTGTGAGAAGTGACACATGAAAAGAACGTGTGATTTATTGAACAAAAAAAGGTACCCACAGAAAATCTGTAAAAAAAATAATAAATGGAGAAAATGATGAAGAAATGCATTCATGCCTCCTACAATTAACATGGGATGGACACTGTCCTCTTAAAAACGTTTATCTTTGGTGATCTTCCTGGTTTAGTTCAGTTAAAAAAATACAATTAGATAAATTAAAAGGTTAAAAAAAATCTAAAACAAATAAATCTAATATAAAGCTATAAATAAGTATGTAAATTCGTCCTAATTTATTCAGCACCATGGACAGCTTCACTATCCACCATGGACAGCTCCGTGTTCCAGAGCAGAGAGATTCATGTCCTCCATGAAAATATGATTTAAAAATGATCCTTTTGTAATGTTTTTCCAAATTATTCCTACAAAGATGGAAACAAACATATAGTCTAACATGCTAGGTGCTTGATTTAATGTCAATAAAAATTAATAAAATACATAAATATAATTATTTTGAGAATATTTTAACTTAAAACTTTAGTTTTAATTTTTAAGCCTGTGTTATGTTTAAATCCTGTCTTTCCTAAGTGTTTTTTTTTCAAAGTTATCTTCACGTATTACTACATTTAGACAATGAAAATGTCAGTTCCCTAATAGAAGACCTGCAGTTTTACTTTGATTACAACCATTATGAAGCTATTCAAACTTTTTCAAAGTTCTGTTGCACTCTATACTGTATGATAAGGTGCTACTTACTTTAAATACATCCATAGATTTTTTGTCAGACCTACTGTTGGTCAGGCCTCTGATTTGGGCACTTTCCATAAATTTATCCTCAATCATTTTTGAAAGCACCTTCTTTCCAACAATAGAGATTTTTTTTATGATTTCACGCCCAGATATTTAAAAGAGCCAATTTCATATTGAGGTAATCAAAACCACAGCAGTTCAGGCTTGATGTAGCGATTAGCCTTGTATTTGAAAGGTGACCCTAGAAGATCTATATATACAAGCTGATAATGATTGTACCAGCTCCACATTCTAACTGTGTACATTATTACCAACTATTTATTTTAGTTTAGGCATATACAGTTTTCACACTGAAAATAGGAAAAAATGTATTGATTAAAAAATAAAATTGCATAACATACTATTGTCTTATTGCATAGTTATGCAATTCTAATGTGTGAAGGTAGAATCCCAATACATTTGCACTAGCAGTTCCTTTAATCAAAGGTCTTGTTTCATTTCATTTTATAGTGTATATTTTAGCTGACTCCCATGCCTCAACATTAATCAAAGCTCCTAAAGGTCTTAAAGCTTGTTTCTGCACCACAGCTCACCATGATCTGATTTATTTATTCCAGCAAACCCTTAATCTGGGAATGGGTGACTGCATGGACTGTGACCCCTATTCTCATTAAACCTGTTGAGGCTTTTTATTAGTTTGTTATATGGAGCTTTATAGGATGCACATCAATGTCTCTTGCGTCCTGATATATCTGGCATCTTTTATAACATCTACTAAGTACACCGTCTGTGATGGATTGCTGTTTACTGCCCACTTTAAACTTGCTCTGCTTTCTTGCATCTGCAAGATGCTCTATGGATTATCCCTATATCTCTTCTAAGTGACATGCATCCTGTAATATTCTCCCTCTGATATTTTGACACTATCTGAGGCAACATGTGGATAAAAATGATGTTCGGACTTAGGCACAAAAAAAAAATCACTTTTTTAAGGCCATGAGTATTTACTTTATGCGTCCTGTATAAAAATGTGAGAATCTGCTTGTACAGTTCATTCATGTTGATATTTATTAACTATCATGTTGATAGTTTAAGAATCACATTTCATTTACAGATTAGTCTTTTATCAGCCCTTGTCTATATACTTAACACATAATAATAATACATTATTTCATCCACTTTAATTCCAAACATAGAGTATGTAACCACTGTTGCCAGAAAATTATGAAATTATGTAGCTTTGCCAATGGGACTAAATGAAACACCTCAGTTCAGTGATTGAGAGGTGTATCCCAATACTCTTGTCTTAATAGTATATTAGTGAATGGGTGTAAAATGCATGGTATTTTAGTTAATCCTAAATGCTTTGGAAGTTTTTGTTTTTCAAATTATGCTGTCAAAAAGCTGCTGCTCCATGCTCCCGGGCAAAAACAGGAGCTCCTTTCATATTTAGAACATTTTTTGAGGTGTTCTAAAAGCATAAAGGAGTCAATCTTGTAGAATTTTTCAGCAGTGTCTAAACTAAAAGAAAAATAAATGCACTTAAAATGGTCTCTTATTTCCCACTCATCGGTTTGGGCACCCAGAAGACATCTTACTTTCATGCAGCAAAGAAGAACTATTAGACCCATGCCTGCACTGAGGCATGCCTCAAAGGCAGCAGTAAAAAGACACACTCTGGGACACTTTTGTCGGTGTTTCTTTCTTGTGTTTCCCTCTTTACAGCTCCGTCTCTCTTACTTTTTTTGGGGGGCTCTTTCTTTCTCATTTACATTTAGTTCTGCCTATGGCTTTCGTTCTCTGTCTAATATCCTGCCTGATATTCCACCTACATCATTTATCAAGTCTTGATAGATTTCATAAGAATCTTCTAAAAGGTCTGTGGCAGGCACCCAAACAGCACCATTATCTGCTAATTCAGCTTCAATAGAGAGCATTTTTGTCTTTTCTGGATAGAGAAGTCCTGCTGCCAGTTCTCATACACTATCAAAGTCTATTAAGGATCATTATAGTGTTTACACACTGAAAGCTTGTTTTAAAAGGATACTAAAAAAAGAGTACTAAAGTCTATGGTGTGCTAGCTAATCAATACAGAGAGAAAAGACATGAAATACCATGGAACATGCAGAGGAGTTGGCTAAAGCACAAACCTTTCTCATCTGAAGTTTGTTCTTAATAACCATCAACAGCAGGTGGACTGATGATCAAATATGAGTGTATATTAGCTATTCTGCCTGTATATCTTAGAGGTTGCCCACAGGGTGTTCCATATTCCTTTGCTATTAAAATAAATAATGAAATAGATAAATAAATAATTACTGTACTTGTTTTGGGAAGTTGTTCTGAGCATCTTGAAAAACATGCTACTTCTTCTGTAGTTCTTCTGTAGACTTTGGCTTGAAACTTTGGCCCGCTTCAAACCGACTTTATAATGTTGAGATGAGGGGTCTTGGGGATGTTGCCTATGTTTTTGGCCTGGTGTTTGGGGTTAATATCATGCTTTAGTGAGAACTATATTCAAAAAGAGCAAACCAAACCCCTGACATGTAAAATATTAAGCTGTATTGATCCTATAAACACTTCATTTGACATGTTTCGTTTATTTGCTTTGAGTTGTAAAGTGGGGAGGCATGGTGGCTTAGTAGTTAGCATGTTCTCCTCTCAGTGCTAGGGATTCCCGGTTCGAATCCCAATCTGGGTGGAGTTTCCACGTTCTCCCTTGGTCTGTGTGGGTTTCCTCCGGGTTCTCCAGTTTCCTCCCACAGTCCAAAAACATGGATCACGTTCAATTAAATTATCCAAATTACCCCATAAAGAGTGTGTGTGTGTGTGTGAGTAAGTGTGTGCCCAGCGATAGATTGGCGCCCTGTTTTGGGTGTATCTGCCCTGCGCCCAAAATGTTCTCCCCTGGATGGGCATGGGGAACCCCCTCACGACCCTAGTAGAGGATAAAGCAAAACATAATGGATGGATGGAGTTGTGAAGTGTTCAAGTTTTCAAATGACCAACTAACAGCTAAAAATTTTACATAATCACACATTTCACTCTTATACAAGAAAACTATGTATTCATTTTCCTGTGTTTAGATTTTTCTTTTTTATTTACATCATTTGAAGAAATATGTGACCATGTAAAGAAAGCATTATCACTAATTCCATCCTTAATCAATAATGTGTTGTTATTTACAAACGTTTGGCCCATTTTTGCCAAACTACTAATACCCTGAGTATTTATTAAGGTGCTTTTAAATTTTATTCATGGAAACAAATTATTTATTTTGTTGATATCTCATCAAATGACTCTGATCAATAAACAAGTTTAAAAGGAAGAAAGTTAAAAACAAACCATGAACCCTGTTTTTGTGCAGCCCGTTAGAGCTCAAACTGAATGCATTTCTGTGCACAACACAGCCATTTCTGTTTATCTTGGACCATTTTATGCCACATTACCTTCCTGACTCTGTAGCATTTGAGTCAAATTATTGCTTTAAGACATCAGACGCCTAGATGCCCTGAGTAGGAAAATAAATATTTTTAAAATGGGTTCATATTATATAAGTGTCTCGTATTGACCTGTTAGTTAGTGATGGGTACTAATCACTCACTTACTTTAGACTTCAACATTACCAAGTAAAATCTAAAGTAAAAGTATTATTAATTTGCTGAATTACAACCTTTGCACAAAATTTTTTTTGACATTAAATAATATTGAATTTAATATTTATTTGCAAGTTCATTTGATGACAGTCATTTGTAGAACCTATAGAATGTTTTCCAAATGGAAGGTCATACGGTGTTTGCACATCAGAGACCTGTGATTTTTTTTTTCCAAAAGCAAAAACAAAATGCATTGACTGTGATCAGAATTAAATAAATAAATACATTTTTGTCCCACAGTGTGTCCTTGTTCCAGAGTGACACAGCTCGATCGTTTCAGTGCAGAAAATGGCCTTTTCTGTTTATCTACGACCATTTTATGCCACATTACACCCTGGCAATTCATCCGGGTGGGTCACACTGCTGGTTTAAACATAAGAAAGTATATACCTCATATTGCTACAAAAACAAAACATGATGGTTGATTAGCTTTTCTAAATATATTAGTGGACTATTAAATTTATATGGCCCTATAATGACAAATTATTTATCATCATTGAGTATTTAAGATTGATGCTTATGTCTTACAATGATTTAACGTTTGCATAACCCCCTTTTGTACTTTTCTTTATCTACTCTATGCAGTTTTCTTGATGCAGTGCTTTGTGTAGTAACTTTGATCGGCCGTGTTATTTAGTTACAGCCTAAACTCACTCTGTTGTGTATAAATATCAATAAGAAGCCAGATGAGTATGTGCAGATCAAAAAACTGCATTCTGCACAGGGAGAAAAGAAGGAAGGAAGGAATAAAAAAGAATGACAAACCTTTTCACCATTTTGTTTATTTGAAATAATTTGCAGGTGCTTGCTACTAGTGTTTTTAAATAAATTTTCATCGGGTCCATCACACAGATAAACACAGCTGGGCGGCACGGTGGCTTAGTGGTTAGCACGTTCGCCTCTCAGCGCTAGGGATTCCCGGTTCGAATCCTCATCTAGGTGGAGTTTCCATGTTCTCCCCGTGTCCGCGTGGGTTTCCTCCGGGTTCTCCGGTTTCCTCCCACAGTCCAAAAACATGGATCAAGTCAATTGAGTTCTCCAAATTGCCCCATATAGAGTGTGTATGTCTGTGTGAGTGTGTGCCCAGCGATAGATTGGCACCGTGTCCTGGGTGTATCTGCCCAGCACCCGAAACGTTCTCCCCTGGATGGGCATGGGGAACCCCCCCCACGACCCTAATATAGGATAAAGTGGAAGATAATGGATGGATGGATAATAATAATATATATATTCTTAACTGCACTGCATTTACACTACTAATAATTAAATAAATAAACAGTGTAAACTAAGGGGAGAGTCAAAATGAATGAATGAATTATTACTTATTTTGAATGCATATTGAGATCAGTAGATAAATAGCTTTTAAATTTTATGAATGTTTATGTGTATATCTACAAAGTATCTCAATTTGCATTCAAAATAAATAGTAATGAATTCATTCATTTATTTTGACTCTGCCAATAGTTGCATCAAGTGATTGTCCTGCTTGTTCTTGAATATCTTGTATCTACATGTACAGTAAGTCCTCACATTTCATTCCTCTTGTAGTTTCTAGTTGAGTAATTCACGAGCATGTCACATAACTTGAAATGAATTATTAGCCGATATTTGAGATGCAGAGGGGGAATGCAATCATTCAAACAGCTTTGTTTTCTGCAAGGTCTGTAATAAGCTGGCAGCCTTGTTTGGCGAGTCAACAATCTTATAATTGTTTTAAATGACAGAATGCTCTACAGTAAGCATGTTTGTCTATAATCCTGCTCCAGGCAGCTCCGATACACACAGCTGGAGACAGCCAGGCATCAGCAAGCTGCTGATTTGCTCACTTGTTTGTGTCAGGAGTCTGAAACCTGTCGAGAATCCTGGCGAGTGAGAGAGTGAAGGAGAGAAATGCATAAATGCTCCACGCTCTCCAAACACAAAGCTTATTCGGTGGGAGACGAGAAGTTTTTGCTTTTTGTGCATGTACTGCAAATCTGCCTCCCTCTCCTCCTTCTCTTATCTTTGCATGTTAGCAGCACCTGGGAGGCGAAGTATGAGAAGATCCATCCTAAGCCTCTATCAGTTTTACTTGGCTGGTTATGTGTATGAATTTTCCCTTTCTCACCAAAGCAGAGGCGGGAATGAGTCAATTAATTACTGAAATCCACCGTACACCTCCTTATTTGCTCATTTAAAGTGAAATGGGAAACCTTTGGTAGAAATATGATTCTTTTGACTTTCTTCAATCATCCTCCTCTTAGTGCAAAACCACTATTTATGTTTATCAGAACAGACTGAGAGGCCATTTTTGCACGTAATGTATAAAGCATTGTTGTGAGAGATTGGTATAGAAATAAGCCCCATTAAACACCTTTGGGATGAACTACAAATAATAAAAGGGGGGGCTTGGCTCTCACAGACCAAAATCTGTGATAGATAATTTATATATATATATATATAAATTCAATATATATATTCACTGTGTATAACTATGCATGTGAAGAATAAACTTGACTTGACTTGACTTGATATATATATATAAATTATAAAGGTGTTATATATATATATATATATATATATATATAATATGTAAATAACATTCAACATTCCCAAATCTAATATTCCATGTTACTCACTACACCACAGCAGGGAAACACCACAGCATATCTTTAAGCATTCATCAGCACAGCTATCACAACGGCACGACCCTCAGTCCAGGCAAGATCCATATCGACTTTCAGTGCAGGAGAACATCCCCAGACATAACAGAAGACACCAGGAGGCATACTCATGACAGCTTCAGACTGGTGGCTCAGAACTGACCTGGGGAAGCAGCTCAGACTCCCTCACATGTTGGAACTCACTGCAGTCAGGGTTGACACAAATCAGAGGAAGAGAAGCAAGTCTGAACATCAGGAGGTGCACTGTTTGCAAGTGCACTGCAAAATAGAATGTTAAGTTATTAATTTATAGATAAAGGAAGGTTTGCTTTGTTTTTATTAACATTAAGACCAAAATAAATGACCAAGAACTTAAGACATGAAGTAGAAGTAGACACAATGATGGCGGTAAATTTGAACTTCTTAGTTAAAATGTAAAAATGTATTTGTAAGCTTTGGCCTTAACTTCTTCTAGTATGTAGTACCAAGTACTGAAAGTAGTAATCGAAAGCTATTATTAAATTTATAAATTAGCTTTCTCATTACACATGAGTGCAGAATCAATACTTATTTTATGTTAATAAACATTAAATCATAAATTTTGTCTTAAGTGTCACTGCTCAGAAAAAAACATGAGCCGACTAATTCCTCTGCACTTCAAATAACAGGATATAATGGAAAATTTACCTTTGATCAGCATTACTGTTGCAGTCAGTCTTTAACAGCATGACCTTCTTTAAAATAAAAAGTAACTGCCTCATCTACTCACCGATAAATTAGCACAAATAGCCCATTATCAGGTAATATGCAATGAGTCGCTACGTATAAAATGGCTCTTTCAGGTAAATTCCACGGCCTAAAAGTACACAGGGAACATAATGCTACCCTTAAAGCACAGCCATAACAGGATCTGAGTGGGGGAAAAAAAAACTTTATATTTAACATTCTATTTGATTAATCTATTACAGTCAAAATAACGCAGGTTTTTTATGCCAGGTTAATTTAAAAACCTAAATATAGTGCGTCGTTTTTAAAAAATATATTTAGATATATATGTTTAAATTAAAATGTTTATAATATGCACCAAAGATCTTGGTGGTTAATCATTTTTAACACTGCAGTAACACTGACATGGTGCAATTAGATCAGACACAGCATTGCTGCTGAAGTTTAACACATTGACCATGTTGATCTGAGACAATGTACTGTTGTAAAAAGAGCTATTTAAATAAATTAAATTAAACTTGGTTGTCCAGTGGGGGTCTTTGATCCATAAATAATAGGAATAACTTTTTCATCAGGAGGATGAAGGTTGAGCTTATGGCTGATGTAGCCGACTTGATAATTAGACCTTAAAAAAATTGCCTTGGGCCCAAACATTGCAAGGCAGACACCTTGTGTTGCTGCTTTTGTTGATGGAGGTAATGAGCCCAAATAAGGCTGCATTAGGAGAACAAAAGACAGAAAGACCAACACATGTCCACTGTGAAAAGTGTAAAAACTGGTCCACAGAAGAAAATAACTTTATACTATCTGAGTTCTATGGCATGGAGCTGTTAGAGAAAGAAAGATGTTTTTTTTATTTAGATAAAGAAAAATATTTATCTTGATCTTAAATTAAATCAGAAAATGGCGTTTCTCTGTTTACAAACTTGAATGTATGCAACGTTTTGCAAATGCTGTAAATAGTGAGCTGCTTCATTTTATAAATATAAATGTGACAATAAGATTAAATTAAATAATGAAACTCGATGATTAAACTGTTTCCAAAACTTTTAAAAATATGAATGTAAGAAGTTGGTTTAACCCCAGCAAGCCCATGTTCTGCTTAATAAGAACAGAATGATGTTATTATTAGAAGGTTTGCTAAGTGATGTTAAAAATTGCAGTTGATCTGTGGTTTCGAAAACAGAATTACAATGATAAAGCTTTCTCTTTAAACTCAGCCCAGAGTTATTGATCCATGGTACCGGCCTAAATGTTTGGGCCAAGTAAAAAAATAAAAATGCCTGTGAGAGTCATCTAAGGCAGAGAAGAATGCGGGGCAGGGTATTTGTTGAAGATGCTGGTGTGAAATCAGAACAGTATCTCTCAGGACTCATTCATCAGAACCTTTGTAAATAAATCATGAAGGAAAATGTTTTACACAGTTCAGACTGCTTGAATAAAGCAATCAAGATCAGCATGTTGTCAGAACAGTGGGGGGTTAGAAGTGTGTGGGGGGTGGGGGTGGAGAAAAAAACAATATTCTGGATGTAAAAGTGTTCATGAAATGTCAATAATAAGTCATTCTTTTGAATGCATGTGTGCCACCAGCTGGTTGATGTATATCACACGCACAGCTACTAACACACTGCAATCAGAGCTGTGTCACTGCAGTTCTGAGAAACATTCACCACCAAAACATAGCTGCTCTGTGGTGTCTGGTGGGGCTTGAGCATTAGACAGCAAAGTCAAGGGAACTAGCAAAACATGCAGAGTTAAAATTAAACCATACTACTTATAGATGAACTTTGTACAGTTCTATGTTAAGTGAAAGTGATTAAAAAGGAGGTGAACCTCATAAAGTGGCCAGTGGAGCAGTTTTAGCTGCCAAATCGTATAGCAACTGGGTTCTGATAAAACATTGTGTACAGAACAGTGCATGATCTCCTCCTGCCTGCATTGATTATTATTTTTTTTCTTGTGGAGGTCTAGACATCCAAATGTATACTCAACCAGTGATACTAAACTGCACCTCTGGGTGCATATGTGCACCGAGGTCTGTGTGTTCCCCCTTTTGAGGGACTTTCAACCTGTCTCTGGTGTTTCCCCAATATTCACATGAATGCAGCTGCAGCACGCCCCCTGACCTACAACCAATAAATGATATAAAAACCCATCTGTGTAATGTGTTTACCACCGAAGTGCTTAATAAACGAAAACACAGTTATCAAATTTTAGACTATTCAGTCATAATACTTCTCAGATTTGTGTGCCATCAGCAGTGTGGGACTAAATAATTATGGCAAATGCAATAAGTGGTTTAAATAGAAGAAGGTATCTGTAAAACACAGATTTAAATTTAAGATAAATGTTCTTTTAACTGTTGCACTAAATGACGATAAAAGATCACAGGACATGTAAAATTGCTAGCTCTATAAAATGTCTAGATTATAAAACGTGTATTAGGACACTAAGAGCAAAGAGATGCATAGTTGATACTTTAAATATTTGGGGACTGACACTCCAGCTGTAAAGAAAAATTTGGGTTGAACTAGAACAGAGATTGAGCCAAGCCCTCTGTCCAACCTGATGGATGTGCAAAATTTACCATCTTGTAGAAATGTTTTTAGAAAAGTGTAATGTGTTAGTTTGTTTAAAAAGAGAATTATTCTTATAATTGTCAAACATCTCTACACTTTTAATTAATTCATTCATTATCTCCCGCTTTATCCTCTATTAGGGTCGCGGTGGGGTTCCCCATGCCCATCCAGGGGAGAACGTTTCGGTCGCTGGGTAGATAGACCCAGGACAGGGCGCCAATCCATCGCTGGGCACACACTCACTCACACAGACACACTCTATATAGGGCAATTTGGAGAATTCAATTGAATTGATCCATGTTTTTGGACTGTGGGAGGAAACCGGAGAACCCGGAGGAAACCCACGCGGACACGGGGAGAACATGGAAACTCCACCCAGATGGGGATTTGAACCGGGAATCCCTAGCGCTGAGAGGCAAACGTACTAACCACTAAGCCACCGTGCCGCCACTTTTAATTAATATTCTCTTAATTTACATTCTCTTTAAACTAAATTATAATCTCACCCTCATCCAAATGTTGTTTTTTTCCTGACATTTGACTGAACATTATGATTTAATATGAATTTTTACTTGAAGCTATTATTAAACAATGTTTTTTTTTTGTATTTGTGTCTGTCAGTATCAGTTAAACTGCATAATTAAAAACAAAAGCTAATTATCTGAATATTACTTTAAAATGCTGATTCAATATACTTGGCTGCTACTTTCATAAAGGATGAGACAAAAAATGTACTTGATAAAAGGCAAATAAACAAAAATATTGCCTTCAAATAGAATACATTATGTTCATTAACATAATTATGTGCAATTCTCCACACTTTGGCTGCAGGCCTGTTATCTGCACAATTGCTGTCAAACGTGCCATTAAGGAAAATGTCACTGTCAGGACTTTCTGCAGGTCGGGGAGATTCTCATAACTCTTATCCTCTCAGCTGTCTTGTTGGCGCGGGACAGATGAAGAGAAAGTGTGTGTGTGGGTGTGTAGGCGAGGCCAAGGACTGCCCAGCGCTCTCCATTAATAATGCAGCAGTGGGAATGCTCATAATCATTGCCCTGTCTGCCTGACTGGAAATAGTATTGGCTCATTCAGTGCCCCTAGTGCCGCAGTGCCAATGTCAGGTGGTTCAAGACCTCTTTATCAAGAGGGAGTCACGACACACAGGGTAACCACTTTACTTAAAATGAAACATTCTTTAATGTAGAACTACAGTTTGCACAGTTTTTGTATTCTGTTTGGGGCTGTATGGTGAATAAATAATAACTTGTTCCGTTTTTAATAGTGAGGCCTTCATTTCACAGATTTATAATTATCAGGTTGCGGTTGGCCACCAACTAAGATGAGCCTGGTTGGCTCTGCATTCAGAGGGGAGATGTTTGTTAGGTGGTAGACATCCTGAGGAATGGTTAAGCTTTAACATGTGCCTTTTTGGGATGGCGTTTTTGCTGCATATAGGGTCACATGAGTGAAATATTTTAAATTAGTTAATTTATTTTATTTGGTCTCCTTTAATTGTTGTGTTCAGTCCCAGGTGGACATGTGCATGCTTCCCTGGTGTCTTTCACCATACATGTATATATTAATAATTTTAAAATGCAGAAAGTTTTTATATTTGATTTATCCTTAGTGGTTTTTGTTTCAGACAACAACAGCTCCACTCACCGTGATTACAATTATTTCTAATCTTGTCCTGACACTAATGTGTGCTTTTCTTTTCTGCCAGTTCTCTGACCATTTTGATTTGGGGTGGAATTATCAACTTTAATGCAACTTTTCCTTCGGCTCTGCATCCGTTTAATATTAAACTGCTTTCCGTTATCTGTATTGCAGTTGAAAGGCACTCAGTGCTAATGCGGCTCTGCGTTAAGATTAATAACTACATCTTGCAAAGACCATTTGGTCAAAATAAGTGCAGAATTTTCCTGGCACTTGTGTCGGAATGGAATTACATTTCCCCTTTTCTAAATTAGCAGTACAAAAAAAAGAGTATTTTTCACCATGGTTATATCAGCATGCAGAAATTATCAACCAGGAAAAAAAACAAAAACTTTCAGGGGTTTCACAGTCAGCAAAAATAGACCCTGTTATTACCTCCCCCCCCACCTTCATGTTCAAATTTCTTTGTTTGTTTTATTTGTATATTATAAAAAGTGCAAACCTCTGAGCATATGTTTACCTGACAGTGCTATACATTTAGGTTGATGCTATTATTTGATGACAGGTTATTTTTTATTTTTATTTAATAATTTATTCATTTTAGGCAGCACGGTGGCTTAGTGGTTAGCACGTTCGCCTCTCAGCGCTAGGGATTCCCGGTTCGAATCCCCATCTGGGTGGAGTTTCCATGTTCTCCCCGTGTCTGCGTGGGTTTCCTCCGGGTTCTCCGGTTTCCTCCCACAGTCCAAAAACATGGATCAAGTCAATTTAATTCTCCACATTGCCTCATATAGAGTGTGTCTGTGTGAGTGAGTGTGTGCCCAGCGATGGATTGGCTCCTTGTCCTGGGTCTATCTGCCCAGTGCCCGAGATGTTCTCCCCTGCCTGGGCATGGGGAACACCACCGTGACCCTAATATAGGATAAAGCGGGATATAATGAATGAATGAATTTATTCATTTTATATTCAACATGTCTTTACGTGCAGGACAAACACCCAGGCAAACATATTTGCTCTTAAGCCAATTGTGTTTTGCAGTTCATTTAATAGACACCAGTGCTTTAGAAGAAATTTCAATACATAGGAGAATATACAAACATTACAAATTATAGTTCAGGATGTGATGCAAAAGACTGTGGTCACATTACTTTTAAAATGTTTTAAATTATTATTTTTTTTATTCCATCATAATAATGTCATAATAATAAAATCATTATCAATACACTTGCTTTCTTTCTACAAAAACTACAAAACTCCGCTGCAAAAGTCATGAACATTTATACCAGTGATAAAGTAGTTCTGGAACAGTTTTAACGCACTGTGAATAGAGTTTAAATATTATGTGTATAAAGGGCTTTGGATTAAGCCAGGTGTCGACAAATTTACAGAATGTTGGTCGTTGTTCGTGCTTTTGTCTTTGGGCTTTGACTCTCATGTTCTGAACATTTTTTTTCTCCATTCTTGATCTTCCATATTCATCTCCTTTGGCTATATAATGGCTTACTTTAAAATGTTTACTCTAGAAAGTGGGCTGCTTTGCTAAATCGCCTGAAGTGTTGGCATCCAGGGCACTGTTCTAAAATAGTTTAACTCCCACCCAAATAATAGGTCATTTAAACTCTTAAGATGAGGAAACTTTCTTATACCTTGGCAATGTGGACTGTAAAAGTAAAAAATAAAATCAATTGCACTATTTATTATTTTTTAACATGCGAACCATGTATTCTTACACACACACACACACACACACACACACACACACACACACACACACACACACACACACACACACACACAAACACTATTAATTTCATTACACAGATGTAAAATGTACATACATTTATTTGTACCTTAAACCCCATCAGGATCCTGAATAAGAAACATCATAATATTGATGTGCACTTACGGCAGCCTCATTAGTCGAATGTAACTCCAGATTGATTAACAAATTCTCCACTTGATCATTAGTCTCTTAAAGCAACTCAGATCGGAAACTTCAACCTCCTGGGCTAGGAGCAGTTAATAATAAACTGATTTAAGCTTAATTTGCTTTGCTTCACAGGTAATGATTTCCAAACCTTAAATAATTAGGATCTTTTAATGTAGAAATACTGTCACTACTGCACAAACAAATCAGCGTTTTTATAGTGATTGATTGATATGGTTTGTTTATTGGTGCTGTATTTGCATTGAGCTAGAGAAAACCTCATCAAAAATGTTTCATTAAGAGGACATGTGCTGTAGAAATGTCTTAAAAGTTATAAAACAAAAAAAGTCAAAATTCTCCCCAAACATAATGGAAGTAACACCAACCGTAAATGTAAAACTAACAACATGTAGTAGCAATTTTTAAATGCTGCTGCACACAGGGTTTGAGGCTGCTTATGACCCCGATATTTGACAAATGAAGCAATTTTTTTCTTATCACACTCAGCTAGAAATCCATTTAATCTAAGGTCAAGTGGTTTGTACTTTGGATTGTTTTTATTTTGAAGTATGAGGTAAGCTTATCCTTAAGGTCCTTTTGCTAAAATTTGTGAAAAAAGTGTAAAAATAGATTTAAATGGGACAAAACTCCATGTTTCTGTTTATATATGTTTATTGTATTTACCACTTTGTTTCAGACCATTTTTTGCTCCCTGTACATTGATGCACAGAGTATAGTCCGTCTGTTGTGTTTTTATTTATTTATTTATTTATTTTTTGTTAACCCCTTTAAAGCTGTTTAATAATCTCGAATCCCTAACCCGCATAATTTTTACAGAGCAGGGGCTATTTGGGTGGTAGATATTAGCACTATAGTTAGATTAACATGGTGATGTTGAGCTTTTAAACACCTCAGTGAAACTGCAATCCACAAAACATCCTGATTGACGGCTGACTAACAAACACTAAACTGCAGCAACAAATAAAGGATTTTTATACCTACAAGGTGGAGGAATAACTTAGATTTGTCTAATAGATTGGACAGTCAAAATATTTAGTAGCAATAACACTTTATAATTATATATGCTGTGATGGCAAATTTCTACCACAGGTAATCTGGGAGTCTTTATTTTCTGTATTTTCATTAGCCGTGTTCAAAATTCACATCTGGGGTGCAGGTCTAATTAGACCTGGGCTATTGTGCCATGTGGTTAACAGTCTTGTGATAATTGAATAAATTGCTGGAGAGAAGATGGAGAAAGCCTGGTCATGTTCAACTTCCTGTAATTATGATAAGAGTCTAAAAGTAAAAGAGAAACTTTCATTTTACCTTGTTTGCAAACAATTAGTATGGAGCAGCTAATTCTCAGAGAGGCTGGATGAGTGCAAGGTTACAGGAAGTACAAAATAAAATGAAATATACAGAACAGAAAAAAGTGTGCTAAAGGAATCGGAAGAATCATCTTGAACTGATGCACATTCTTCTAAATTGTTCTTTAGAAAACATTAAAGAATGAATATTTAAATACATTTCCAAAGTATAAAACAATATATTATATTATTTACAAAAAAGAAAAACTACTAAGTTCTGCTGAATGAAAATAAAATAGCTGTTTTATTCTCAAATATATGCAAGAGAGAAATTTTGATGCTTCAACTTTTTCTTACTTCAGTTGAATTCATTTGTAATAATTTAATTAGTTTCAGTCTAAAACAGCAGAAAACACAGTTCACATCATTACTGATTTGCTTTAGTGATACTCAGGAAATCGGCAGCCATTAAATTTGCAATTTTATGTAAAACAAGGTGTAAAGGAGCAGCGCATGTTGAAAGCAGCTATCATGTCTCTTATTTTCTTTAATTTTTCTTTTCTTGGGTGTATTTTAACAGCAATAGCCTAATACATAATGCTTCTAGCTCTCTTTCCAAAATTTGGACATGGAGAGGAGTTTTATTGGATTAAGAAATGATGCCTCTGGGCAAATATATATATCTCCCATGAACTTGAAACTTAAAGGATAACAAAAATACCAGTGAGCTTTGTAAGTGATCAATATTGATGGTAAATATATATTTTTTTACAATAAAAGGTACAATAGTGAAAAAAATAACCCCCTTAAAATAGTCACTTTTTTCTGCTTGTTGATTCTTTAAAAAAAAAATGAAACTGGATGTACTAGAAAAAAACCATGGATGCACCTGAGGAATATGTTAGAAAATCTCAATTTCCACGATGAACCTTTTTCCGGAGGCGACCATAGACCACGAGGCAGACTTTTAGTAGATGCTCGAATCAAGCGGTTTAAAGACAAACCAAGATAAAAGTGTGTTCTTCCAAAACAAGCCAAGACCGCGGTCGACTCTGACTTCCGCAAAGCAAAAAATCTCTCCCCAGCCAGAGTCCAGAAGTCCAGTTTCTACCCCTATTTATCCTATAAACCCACCCCTATGTCTGGTGTCTTCAGCTAAGGGCACCTTAAAGATGACCACGCTGTCCTTTCTTCTAGGGGGTTGTTGACAATTAGGCGTCTATGAGCCTCATTTACCAGGTCTGATGTCTCAGTTCCTGGAATGGACGTGCTGAACGTGCACATTTTAGGGGAGTATGTTGGTTTAAGGTCAGGCTGACACCCTGCCTTCAACTGTCATTCGTCCATTCAATCCTCGCCCACCTCCCCAGTCGCCACGCAGCCACATTTACTGAACTTTGAACTGATGGTCTGTTTGTATTTCCTTCAAATACAAACACTATATAGAGCTGGCAAAAGCAAAATGTTACATTTCATGAGAAAACTCATTAAAGAATTATTTTAAATAAAATGAAAACATCAAATACTCTGGGTTAATTTGTGTGGTTCTTTCTGCAGTGATCTGTATTTCCATAGGTCGCAGTAGTTAATAGGCACTTAATAAAAAACTTGAATAGATCCACACTGTCACGTACTTAACGAATCAACAACATGCAGTGATCATCTTATTCTTTTCTTACTTTATAAGAACAGATGTTTTTGACAACAGCCCATTTAACAACCTGGAGAATGAGACCGAATGTTTGTTTTCTTCTTGTAAAGGACCCAAAGTTGTTTCACATCCAACTCTGAGAAAGTAGAGGTTCAGCAGGATCCTGTTAAGGAGCAGAAAGCAGCATCTGCCAGTGGCAGTCTGTCTGAGGGAGGTCAGTACCACCAGTTCTGCACAATGTGATTATTGGTGCATTTATTAAAGTTCGATAATAGTCCATTTTTATATATATAAATTATGATATTCATATTGTCAGTGAAAGTATTTGGACACACACATACATAATTAAGTAATCAAATGACAAATTATAAACAACCCTTAACCAAATTTGTAACAGTAAATACACACATTACTGATGTTATGGCAGCCATATTAATTAAATCTGGAAGCAGGTAGCCCACTAACTTGTAGCTCAGAATGGAAATATGGGGTGCATATGCAACTCTGAATACAAACAAAGAAACATGTATACACAATGTAATGAGACAGAATGAGACTAATTAACTCAAAACAGGTGCCGGAGCACAAAGTAATCAGCAATGCAAACAGGAAGACGGACGACAAATACACAGACACTGCTGTGCAACACATTTATTTAATTATATCAAACATTAATTTTACTCATTTAATACACACACCCGCTCCCTAAACACACACACACACAAACACTATCACACTCATTTTGTTCCATTTTTGTTGTCATTTTAATCAGTGGGTCGGACTTCACCAGACGATGCTGTGAACTTGCCTCCGTGCTTCGTTTCTAAGGCAGCATGGTTAATGACTGCAATTACACTGGTTATATTTCCTTTGTGACTTGTAGCATGCAATTGATCTCAGATGGCCTAATGTCAGGCTCTGTCAGACAGGGGAGGGCTTGGCCCAATGTGAATTGACAAGGCAGAAAGTCTTATTTCATCATTTAAGTAAACAACATCGATGTCCCTTCGTGTCGCGTAGCAGCCGCTTCTGTCGATGCAGATTTCAAAGATTGTTCTGTTTTGTTGATGGCCTTTTTTACATGACACCAAAAATGTAGATGGAATAAATTAAGGAGATAAATGTTTCAATCTTTCTTAGTAAGCCATTTATGCATGATGTGCCTCAGGATGCATTTAATTGAATGACATTTTAATTCATCTCAATCTCAGTACTAACTGTAATCCAACAAAAAAAGAAACATCTATTATAGATACTTTGTCAGAGACTCCCATTTTAACCTAAGGGGGTAACACAACCCTAATGCCATTCAGCTGGCTTACAGCCTAATGATGTCTTTTCCCAGTTGAGATTTTGGCATGTGTTATTTCAGTCGGCGGAAACACTTGTGTTTTTTGACATGGGCATGTAACATCAGTGGTGAGGGGATGATGTGCTCAATATCATAACATACCATATAATATATGATTGTTTTTATATACAACTTGGTTATCCAATGCCAAAGGGTAAAGTCATTATAATAACCACTCAGACTACATTTATGAAAGGCATCTGTACTTTCACACCAATGAGACATAGTACTTACTATTATGTGTTAACTGCAGAACTGGACACTCATCCAGTTTTTAAAACCTTGTTTTGAGAAACTTTTTAAAGCCCCGACTGCAAAGTATTTTGTTTGCCACATGGGAACGATGAGTGATGTAATTGTACGATGACTGGACCAGACACTGTCCTGCTGCTCAGTGCTCACAGGTACCATTTTAAATATCCTCATAAATCTTTAACCATAAAACATGTGAATACCAGTGTAGTTTAGTATCCACATAGCATAGTAATGCAGAGGGAAAATGTAATCTAGTAACTGAAACAGGATTACAAGAAAATAAAAAAAAAATAAAAAAATAAAAATTGAACACATTTGATCTGTTGGCTGGCTTACATCAGCCCCCGAAGGTACACAGCTCCCCAGAACCTCACTATTGGGTAGTTCCTCTCAAATAACATCCTAAAAGTGTATGGCCAGAAAGCGTTGATAAACAAGGTGGTATATACCAATTATGTTTATTACCTTTTCTAGCATTAGAGTGAATTGATATGTAATTACGGTTCTAAATCCAGATGTAAATTCGTGTGATAAAAACAACAAAGGATCAGTCTTAAGATTAATAGTCTACAATATGTAAATTGCTCATTGTATATTTGTTTATTTGATTTATGTTACAGTTCTTACGGTTGGGTGTAAGATTATGTACAAAGTTAAGGTGCATACTCAAGAATAAACCTAATCAGTATTGACAAGAATATTTGTGCTGTCGACTTTGAATCTGAGGAAGCTACAAAATGAGTCAGGGGAAAAACATGAGTGTAGGTTGCTCTCTAATTTGACTTGACAAATGGAGACTGAAGAAAGATCTTCAACCTGACTTGGTGTCTGTATTCAAGGGACCTTTAAGCAATGGCCAATATCCCAACATCCAAAATGCTTTTATAACAAATGCAGCATAGAGTCATTGCTCAATGACAGGTTTCCACATTGCCTTTCATGCCTGAGGCTGATTCATAATCAGAAAACAATTTATACTTACTGTGCTTTTTAAGTGGCAAGCCAATATTTTTCTATTGAGTGTGTGCGCATAGTTGTCAAGGTGAAGTTCAGCAAATGTTTCAGCAAATGGCTTCCCCAGTGGGGCATAATAAAACACTTTAACACAGAAGAATGCTTATTATGATTTAATGTACTGAAGTAATGCCCAACAACACATTCTCCTACAAACTAACCTTGTCTTAAACACTTTCTTATGCAGAAGTAGGACTTTAGAGGAGATAATAGTTGTGTTTGTATACCATCTGCAGTAGAAGATGCCATTATCCAGCACAACCAACAATCCAGGGGTTAAGTCAAAGACTTTCTGACGGGGCGCAGACAGAGGGTTAGAATAGGACCTCACACCTCCACAGCCATCAGCATTAGCACGGGTGCCCCCCAGGGCTGTGTGCTGAGTCCCCTGCTCTATACCCTCTACACCCATGACTGCACCACTTCTTACACCAGCAACACCATAGTTAAATTCGCAGACGACACCACTATTCTGGGACTCATCTCTGGAAACGACGAGACAGCCTACCGGGATGAAGTGGAACGACTGTCATTATGGTGCACAGAAAATAACCTAAGTCTAAATACATCAAAGACGAAGGAGCTGGTCATAGATTTCAGGAAGGTGAGGAAAGACATCAAACCTATATTCATCAACGGGGACTGTGTAGAAAGAGTCACAAACTTTCGCTTCCTGGGTATCAATTCGAGGAGGACCTCACCTGGGGAGTGAACACCAAAAAACTGGCTAAGAAGGCACAGCAGAGACTCTACTTCCTGAGGACTCTCAGGAATAATAACATCGATCAGAGACTGCTGGTGTCCTTCTACCATTCAACCATAGAGAGCATCCTCACTCACGGACTCTGTGTGTGGTTCTCCAGCTGCACTGCAGCACAGAGAAAAGAACTACAGAGGATCGTGAGGTCTGCAGAGAAGATCATTGGATGCTCTCTACCCACCCTGGAGGATCTACACAGTTCTCGTTGTCTGCAGAGAGCTCACAAAATTATTACAGACAATTCTCACCCCGGTCACCATCTCCTAGAGCTGCTACCATCAGGTCGACGCTACAGAGCAATAAAAACAAAAACAAACCGGCTCAGAAATAGCTTTTACCCAACCGCTGTACGAACACTAAATGGTGCACTGTAAAAAAAAAAAAAAAAAAATTTTTTTACAGTCAAAATTCACTATTGAATGTGCAATTTTTGGTGGAAATTTTGAACGTGCAATAAAAAAATATAAAGAAATAAAAAACGTGCAATATATAAATATAAATACAATTCAAACTCAGGTTATACATTCTTACACACTATTGTAAATAAGATTCTTTCTTTCTTTCAATTTATTTTTATTATTATTATTATTATTATTTTTTTTTTCTTGTAAATTGTAAATTATAGTGTACTCTTTTAAAACTCTTTTAAATCTTTATCTGTTTAAATTTATGTATGTGACACCGAAAGTATGGCACCTTAATTTCGTTATACCTGGTATAATGACAATAAAGATATTCTGATTCTGATTCTGATTCTGATTCTGAAGTGCATGGCTCAATAACACAACAATGTGGCTTGGCTGTGTTAAGGCTTGAACCAGGATCTAAAGTAATAAAACAGGTCTGTTGCCATCGAGCCACATCGGTTAATAAGACCATGACACTGGTGTGATGTAATGCTTGTGCGTAAAGATCTGCACAGTTTCCATGAAATTAAATTCTGTATTGCTCATTTTAATAAACCTTAAAGAATATGCCCATTAGTGTGATCAATTACAAAAGTGGCAAGAACAAACTGTTATGTTGATATTTTAAGAAAGAAACCTTGGGAGGACCAAGGCTCATTGGGGGACATCCTCCTTGAGCAGCTGGGCAGCATCAACAGTATAGAACAGCCATGTACAGATTGTGGGGTGATCAGGTGTCTGAATTTAACAATCGATCCACAGTTTATCCCCAAAAGAATTCACATTTGATAACAAACCAGTTGTGATACGTTACACCCCAAAATAAGTGTGGAATAGGTCTTGGGTGCAATATATGTAATATGAAATATTCAGGACACATTGCAGAAACATTTACATTGCACAGTTAGCACACAAGCGATCAGCGTACTGGTAAAACCTATGGAACATGAGCCGTACTATTGTATTTTATTACTAGGCCAAGGCTGAGCTGTGCATTACTAAATACAGTGAAGCTTTGGTTTACTGAGCTCTCAACTGCAGCAAAGAGCAACTTTCTTTGATGCAGACAAGCAAAAGGACATTTCAAAATGAAACAAAGACTATGCAATGGCACTTTTATATGCTCAGGGACAAAGTTTTTCTGTTTTTTTCTTGTTGCTACTTTTTTTTGAACTTGTAATGAGAAAACAAATCTATAAAGTGTTTCAGAGGGACATTGCAATGTTGATTTAATTCATTCAGTTATGTACACTCATGGTTTTTCATTCTTTCATTCATTTTTTGATCTGGTTATCCTAATTAGGGTTGATGGATGAATAATAGATTCAGGTAGAAGAAATAATAATTATTGGGGTCATGGAGGTGGTGGAATCTGTCCTTGTGCTATTTGTCTAAAGAGATAGGAAAGGAAGTGGACAGGTCACTGCTCTGTTGCTGGGCAGACATGCCAACACATTCATACTCTAGTACATTTAATTCACCTGCATTACATGTCTTTAGATTATGGGATTGAACTGAAGCTCATATAGTTAACCCACACAGGGAGAACTTGTGAATTTTATGCAAAGTTCCCAGATGAGACCCACACATTCCTTGCTTAAAAGTGACTTTATATACTGCACCATTCGTAGTTTGTGGTAATGTACTGTATAAGTGAAGTTCATTCTATATAAAGACTCAACCAAGTTCTGTATTACTATATGAATTTGACATTTAATTGCTACTTAATACTATGTAATAAAAAAACTGTCATTTTAGACCAACAAACCTCTACCTGTGACAAATGTGAGCCACTGATATTTTATTCAATAATTAACATTAGTAAGATTTCTAATTTGCATAATTCATGCATGTTCATATTTTGAGCCTGAAATTAAGTGAACTTTTTAGGGCAAGATTACTCACTTCAGTTTTTAAAAAAAGGATTTTCCCATACTAGCATTACACACAAAAAGAAAAGGAACACATCTGAAAATATTGAGTCACCTTTAATTCGAAGCACAGACAATTACAATCTATTTTTTTTTACACTTTTCAATTAGTGACAGAAGTGGAAATGGTGTCAGAGATGTAGTTTTTTCCCAGCTGTGAAGTGGAGCAGCGGCTGACCTGGAGTGATGCTCAGCTGTACTTAGCAGCACACCGGAGGGACAAATCACCTAATTAATGCTCTTTCTGCTCCAACGGCCACACACACTCTTCCATAAGTCAGACAAAGCCTTGTGGCAGTTCTCACACTTGAGCATTTATAAAAGTGAAGACAAACTGAATCGGAATAAATGCACTATTTAAAGAAACAGGTCTGTACATCTTTTAAACAGTTTTCTTTTTCACTTTTTCTATATGGATCTGCATTAATGAGTAAAAGTTCAAATAAAATGCAATATGCAAAAAGAACAGGCATTTAGAACTTCTTTATAGAATGTCTGTAAGGGATCATTAGGCAGTGATGCTCTCTGCAATGTTTACAATACATTACATTAGATTTACATTTTGCAGATGCTTTTATCCAAGAGAACTTGCAAGTATATCAACTTAATGATTGTGGTCAGTGCACAGGGTCAGCCATGATGCAGCACCCTAGGAGCAAAAAAAGGTTCTTGCTCAAGAGCCAACATTGGCAACTTCTGATGGACTGAGGGTGTAAACACACTCCCTGAAGTGTGAAAGCTTAACACTCTGACCTTGGAGTGAGAAAAATGAAAATTTTACTAGAATAATGGGATATCAGTGACTAGTAACCATGCTTGATTTTTGTAGAACATCAGTATAATTCCTCATATTTGACTTACATCCGCTTCCTGATGCAGAACTCCATTTCCAGGGCTTAGGATCAGCACTGAGTTCACTGATTTGTACAGATCAGGAGAATTTAACATCTCTGATTTACTCTTCAGGTTGTCTTTGTTACCTATATGGTGTATCTCAGAACCTGCACAGGAAGGGAATGCAGAGGCAGACCCACTGTGCCACAATGGCTGTTTATTTAAACAAATCTACAAAGCCAACTCTTAACGAATTATAATAATTATCATCATTTAAAATTCATGTCTAGCCTGCAACCATGCGTTCTGCTGTCATTTACCTCCATCATAACATCCCATCATCTCAATTCAAGCAGTTCCCCTGTCAAATCTGACATCTTAAACCTGACAATAAAGCCATTTGGATATTTATACCCGTATCACGCTAACGTTCAATCTAACGTCATCTAAAACCGATGAGCCAAGGAGATAAGATAAAGAGGATTTGAAGGCTTTATATTAGTGCTCCGCTGACTGAAGGTGTGTCAGACATGAGCATTAGCTGTCCCTGGATGGCAAGGTAAACAATCCATATCCCCAAACCTTGGGAGGACATCAAAGATGTTTTCACTGTTGAGTAAGCTGCTCTGCTTTTTGACCTTAAAATGAGTTTAATCAATAAAGAACCATCAGGGGCATTTCTTGACAGATGCTTTGCTGTCTGTGATATAAGTGAAATCAGGATGCAACAACATATCTTAAAGCTCAGGGAGAACATGGAGCAGAGTATCTTTCACTGTCATGGATAAATCCCCAGGTATTTAGTGGGTTTACAATCATAAAGGTGATGAAATTACAACATGCAAACTGTAACAACTGGTTTGATTTAGCAATTTAACTAGTGGTGTCTCATGTGATTCCTTTTTAGTTTGCTGTTTTAGTATATAAAAGCTAATCAAGTAAGAGTAGCTTTGAGAGACATCGCTTCAGCTGTTCATACGGTGGGTGAAATGAACTGAATCAAGGCCTTTGTCACAGATGTCATTTAACGGCTGTGCAAAAATTCAAAAAGCAAATGGTATCTTTCATTTTTATTTATTATGTGATTTAGGTACTAATATCTGATCTGCTTGAAGTTGGGTTTTCTGCATTCACGTGATTTAAATAATAATTTAACAGCATCACAATGTCAGAATCTGTTTGGAAGAAACCCGTCAATAAGCTAAAGATAAAAATAAGCCTTGATTGATCAGCTAAAACTAAACTGATCACAGAAAACACTTCTTCCTACAGATTCTCTATAGCCTCAAGAAGATAACTTATTTGTCTGATTACTTGAAAGCATTGCTTCCGGATCTTTCACCTTGTGCAATCTGATGTTCAATGATGTAACCCTAAACTAACTGACATTCTGTTCTGTCACATTTAAGTAGCTATGGATAAAAAACATCTGCAAAATGGCTGAATGTAGATACTTATTCACTTATTTCTAAACTTAAACTGAAAATGCTTAAAATAATGTGTTCTACTTCTAAGTAAAAGGAACCAAAGAGGGTGAATTATGTATACAGTTTAATGGAATTTGTGACTTTTCATTTAAGAAAATATTGCTTTTAATTCTCTTCCAAACAGCAAGATTACAGTATATCGAACCCATGCTGTCATAAGTAACTGCAACATAGTAATTATGGCTAATTGGATCTGCATGGCTGAGAATCACTGAGCTTCCTGTGCAAAAGATAATTATAACCAAATGATAAACACTGGTAAATGTTGAAGAATGACTTTATTATGTATAGCAACAAAGCAATATCTAAATTTCTAATGATTTAATTCTTATTAAGCAAACTGCTTTGATACCTAACTGCAGAGTGCAACTTTCAGTTGGTATTAAATGTCTGCGTCGAAGTAAATCTCAGTTTTGTTGTTAACACAGCCTCAGCTTTGACCAATATCCTGCTTGGAGAAAATTCTAATGAGCATCGATTACAAGCTGTATAGTTCATTAGTTCCAAGTTCTGTTATTTTTAATGCTGTGCGTTTTAAGAGGACTGTAGTGTATCTATAACATTATTCACAAATTGACAGGAAGTGTTATAGCAAGGTGACTGTTAATAGCAAAAAGTCACAAATGGTTTCACTTCACACGTTCCAACAATGTAGCTAATAGAGAGGCCAAGTAGGGAACCAGGACTCATTCTGCATATAACTGACCCTAATTTTTAGAAGAGGGAAGCAGGTGAAATTTATATTGCAACGTCTTACTCTAATTTCCCCCTAATAGATTGCAGCAGTGATGTGGTGGAGGATTGGGGTGGGGGTGTGACTTCAAAGTTCACAGCAGATTTTAGAAAATTTTATTGTAGAAACGCTCTGCACTCAGTCCCGCTGACTTTTTTAAAGAGGACCATACATGCACAGTTGGAACTACATTTCCAGCAGTACCAGATCCATCAGACCACGTTTGTAAGGCTAATAATCTCAGGAAGTGGTCATTGCCTGCTGATGGTTTCCATTCTCATTACGATAACAATCTCATTCGTATAACACAGACAAACCCATGTGCCTGGATAGAAGCTAGTAAAATGGAAATTGCAGGGCTGAATGTAATGCCACCGCACTCTCACACTTAAGAAATCCTTCCATTCAAAATTCTTCTAAATTGTTAATAAATGACTTGCTACCATTATGGGTCATATAGTTTTGATAAGGTTAGTACATATATTGTGCTTGAGTATTTAGCTGTTCCAGGTCATCCAGTACCTGATTCAAGACTCAGCCCAGTAGGAACAACCAGTCCTGTACTCAGTGTGACTTCTAAGCTTTATACTTTAATAACATATTTATATATTTTTTGCCTAATTACAGTTTTTCTTTATTCATTTGACAATATTTAATTATCTGTATTTTTAGGAGATGAAAACATTATTGTCAATTTTATTTGCTTTAAATGTTATTTATTCTTATTCATATATTTAACTTTGCTGTCATTTTTAAATGTTAATTGGAAAAGAAATAGCTTTACATAGCAATACCCTTTGGATTTAGGATGTGCGTTCTACAGTACGGATCTGATTTATGTATTTACAACACATACACTATGTGAAACTTTGGGACTTTCAATTTGTCCCATTCCACAACCATGCATTTTGGACAATTGTTTCTAATGAAGAAACAGAAGTGGGGAAGTCCTGATTTCTGTTCCATTAATGACTGTGCCAAAAACAAGGGCTATGCAGGCTAACTTTACTAAGGTTATGACACTAATGAGAATCACCCTAGTTGCAATGCTATTTTGAAGACAGTATACAAACACCAGACATCTAAATCTTATCTTACCACTTCAGAATGCTCTCAAAATTTACCTCCTTACAAAGTACCAAATCTGCTTAACAGGCGAGTGAAGACCCAAAACCCCTTGCTCTTGACCGGAGGGTGTGGGCAAAGCTCAGCACTTAAATCAGAGCTGCAATTGAAATTGGAGCTGATAAAAAAAAACGAGGCCTGGCTTTTAGTTTGTGGGTCACTCATTCGATTCTCTGCAGTTCTCAGAGGAATTTTGTCCTTAAGGGTGTGCAGTGTGTGTGCCGCTTTTCAAGGTTAACCAACCAACAATCAGGTGGGAGAAGAAACGCCAACCGAGTTTATAAATAAAAAAGGAAAGATGAGAAAATGTGGCTTAATATGGCGCTCAGACTGCTTAAAGGAATCTGTCTGTAATAAGCCTGTTTGGATCACAGGTGGGTGGAGTATTTAAAAAGCTCATGTTTAGTTAATACTATAATCTTTGAGAAAAAATCTGTATGAAACAATAAGCTTGGTGAATAATAACATGTAGAAAGTAGAGCATTAAGCTCTTACACAGTGATGATTTCTTATACACTGCATGATCTGCTTTACATTCCAAACTTCTCTGGATGGTGGGGCAGCATTCAGAAAGCTTATTTCTGTGCTCATTGGGCACAATGCAAGAATGTTCACCAAACACACGTGACTATTTATCTTAAATTTACCATAATGTACAAAGATGCTCTGGAAGATGATGCTACATCTTGTATGCAGCATGCATACACTAGTCAATTACAGATACTAATATTAGAGACTATCTATCACATGGATTAACCACTCTAGTGTGATTAATTCTGCTGTCAATGTCAGTCTAGTGGCTATTTTTAATATATCTATTTAATATATCTATTTGTGTGGAATAGATATATTAAAGAGTGTCCATAAATGTTACGAGACTTAACATGCCTTTGATGCTGATAGTTGTCTGTTATGGCTCTTGTTTGTTTTGCTTCTTTCAGATTTACATCTGCAAGGCAGTGCGTCATGGGGGTTTAAATACTGTTTTGACATATCAAAGCATTGATTCTCCAGTCACTCTTTGTGACAAGTCAATAAAGCTTCTTGGAACAGGTGAAAGGCACCAAAGAGCTCAGTATAAATACCACAAGGTGAACTTAGTTGATTTTTTTTATCCATTAATTCAATATAGATAATAGGCTGCTGGACAAAAAGGGACTTGACTATTCATGATGAGGTCTCAAGGACACCTTTAGTTGTCTTTTCAGAAAAATATCTGAAAGCATTGCTCTGAAGTCTCCAGAGCCATCGGTTTGAAAGTCTCTTCTTAATTAATTATTTATTTATTCTTTTAAATGCTTTTTGATTAAGCAAGCTGTAGTGTGAAGCTAACTTGTCAATATATGTGAACAACAATGCCAGAAATAGAAACTTTCAAATGATGTCACAGTGTTTTTACTATTAAAACTGTTATAATATTATGGATTTTCCTCTATTTCAAAATATTAGCAATAATATAGTGCAATGAACTTTAGTAAGAAAATGGAGCTGCATAAACTGTCCAGATCTACCAACCAGATACTCCAAAGTATTACATAGAACTATATAGAGTAAATTTACTGATAAGGGTATCTACATAAGATATTTAATTTCTTTGTAATTTGTCTTATCTACATGTGGTGTTTGGGAGGGATACAGAGGGCACAGTCATTGTGCCAGTACAGAAGAAATAAAATATGCTAATATTTCTACTGGTGAAGGTAACAACATGCTTTTTAATTGTATGAGAATCTGAGACAGTTTGAATTTAAAGGTGCCTTCTGTGTTCAAATAAATGTGCTCAGGATATCAGTTACATCAGGTAAAAGCACTTCCTGTGCAGATAAAAGACTCTTTGAGCCCCGGACTAATTATGCCTCAAGAGTGTGAAAAAGTAAGGAAGTCATAGGTGTCTCATGGCTACCAGATCTAATTTACTTGCTCTCTTGATGTATGTCTTGGGACTTTTAGAATTCAGAAGTGCAAAAATATCAAGCAACTTATTTCCGCAGATGATTTAAACACCTACTGCATACACATCTACAGAGCATAAAGAATTGAAATAAGTTGCATTAGGTTAGATTAGTTTAGGCATTGCATTTAAATTCAACTTGGGTCAAAACTGTTTAACCTTCCAACTGTTTCTTGCAACAGTTACTGGAATTGCGTTCTATTTCTGACAGAACAAGTGGAACCGAGCTGGTTTGTAGGACCCCATACCCATGTTGTCGTCCTTAAGCCATTTTGCTATAATTTTTGAAGTATACTTGAAGTCATTATTCTTTTCTTCTTATTGTTGTTCATTGATTATTATTGTGTGTATTATTTTCCTTCCTCATCCATGTTGTGTTGTGAAATTAACATTTCACAACACGATTTCTCATTTCTGCAGAAAAAAACTCCAAAACATGATGCTACCACCATCATGCATAACATTTAAAATCGTGTAAACCTTTTTCGGTACATCAGTTAATAATAAACAGTTTCTTTTTTAGGCCAGAAGAAATATCTCTATTAAATAAGATATTTGTCCATTGTGCAGTACCAACTGTTTCCTGGCTTTTGTTATGCTAGTTTTCGAGGTCATGTTTTACCCTTGGTATAAATATTTTTGTTATTGTTTCCTCCAGTGTTCTCACAAGGTTGTTTGCTGTTGTCCTTGGATTGATGTGTATTTCTTGCACCAAAGCACATTCATCTCTTTAAAACAAATCATGTCTTCTTCCTGAATAGCATGATGGCTGTATGATCCCATGATGTTTAAATTTCAATGGCATCGTTTGAACAGATGGATGTGACACCTTGTTGTACTTTCTGGCTGGCATGGCTGAGCTGAGAGAACTGAGCAGTGCCTCTGGTGTGAGGTGGGTTCTGAAAAAGCCATGCAGCCGAGGCACTTCTGACGAAAGTGCATCTCTAATGAATTCCTCACATTACTCCAAATGTGAGGCAGGTGGCAATGATCCTTATCAGAAAGGCTTCATTGCGCGGCTGGTAGTCGATAAGCACGGCCGCAGGTGTTCCACTCTAGACGGGATGAGGAATATCAGTATGGTGGGAGTAAGGATTTTAACAGGAGGGGATCTTATGGCTAAAGTCTTATTTCAGTACAATATTTATGATTCTTTAGATGTGTTTAGGTTGCCAAATACTTTGATGTCTTTGAAACTTTTACAGATTTTTTACCTGTATTTGTAAATGGGATGTATATTATTAACCATAATCTTGACTGGGGTCATGGGAGGAGCGTTTCAGTCTAATCCAGTTTTTTTTTTAGATAGAAGCAACAAAATGTCCTGGACAGGTCAGCAGTCTGTCCGGAGACAGACACAGTCATGCAACAATGACCATGATGGGAATATTAATGTTTAATGAAGTGCACAGATATATTATTGACATATAGCCATTTCCAACAAACAGTTACATCCCTGTATTTCCTTTAATTTCTAGAGTTTTAACATGATTCCGACCATTTTGAGTTTCTGATCCATAGGCCGTGAGCTTCCCATTTTCATTCTTCCGGGTTCCATCACCTCATCTAATTAAATGTGCAAGTTAAGATTGGAAGCTGCACTAATTAGTAATGAGAAATGACTTCTTCTTTGATGATGGTGGGTGAGAAGAGACTGCATCACATGACTTAGAGCTTCGAAACAGAAGGAAATGGAAAAATCAGGTTCACTGAGTGCTCAGAAGTTAACAGTTTGCTTTAAGTTGTTGTTTTGCAGTTCTGAAGTGAATATCTAAATAAAATGCGTCTTGGGTTACACATCATTTACTGAATGAAATGAACAGCTAGATTTAAAGAAAGGCTGAATTAATCGAGCATGAAGGCATATTTAATGTAAATAGTAGTTGAAATTAAATTAAACTGGATATCGGTGCTGTTGGACTGTATGTTTATATTAAATCATTATGATTTTAATTTCACATTATATTGTGCATAATACTATTAAAATTGGATACAGTTTTATTTAAACCTAAAGCGAAACTCCTTAAACACCTTGGTAACAGGAGGATTTTTGTTTGTTGGAGTCCCACAATAATTAATTTGACAAAGTTTTACTAAATTACATAACACTGATAATGAGGTAACTTAATTATTAACCAGAATAAATTACAAGAGCAAACAATTGCAAACAAGAGCTGGTTGGACTGACTAAGTTTTACATTCAATTAAGTGCCCATTAAAATAAAACAATACTAAAATTAGACTCAGTGCCAGTGTAGGAGTCATTAAGCCTTTGGAGTGTATGCTAAAACCGAGAGGAGTCTGATCACCAGAGTCTTTCCCTAATTAATATTATGTGTTCTGGGAGCAGCTGCTCTGTCTGGAGAGTTGAAGTTCAGCAAGGATTTCTAATTTTTATTCTTGCATACTAAGGCTGCATACAGAGACGCAGAGAGAACTGGCTCTGATTTACTAACATCCCACAAAAAAAAAAAAAAAAAAAACCAAAAAAAAAAATCAATCAGTTATTTGCAGTCATGGTATTTAAATCATATGTAGGTGATCTAATAATGATATTATAATAAATATTAATAAAAGGCCAATTTACATACAACTCTAAATGCACAACTAAAATGGTGAATAACAAATTTATTCATGTAAGGTCAAGGTAATGTTCCAGACTGCAAGTGCCGCTCAAATATTAAACTCTCACTGCACTGAACTGCTCAGGGGCATAAAAATCATGTTTACAGCAAAACAAGCTGTAAAAAAAAAGTGTACTTATTTAAAGCAAAAAAAAAAACTGTTACCGTTTTTACAATGCATATCATGTCCCTTTTGAAGCCTTTGCCTCATAAATTGATCTGTAGCACTAATGTTTCTGATCCATTTATACCAGCAGTGCTTTATAATACACCAGCCTTTCATCAGTGTCACTGTAGTCCTAAGAATCATTCACCACCTAAACAGTACATGGTCTTTGGTGGTCCTGAAAATAAGGCAAGAGTATAGCTAGAATATTATTTATTTAAAATACAACAAGCATCAATATGAGAAAGAGAGCATAGAAATAATGTGGCATAACTAAGTGGTTGGCTAGTGTTTGAGACACATGGATTTGAGGGACAAGTAAACACCGTTTTAGAAATGTAGGTGTAAATGTCATTAAGCCCCTATTACATCTGAGATACTTATTTTAATGAGTGTAATTATTTTCAGTAGAAACTAAACATTTGGTCCTATGTCAAAACATTGTTCACCTGTAGCCTTGATGGTTTAACTGGCATTCAGGAAAAGGGTGCAAATACAATCTAGTCTCCCTTTATAAGCAGTGTGAAGGGCAAAACTGGCATCCACAAAAGGCATACAATCACAATTTTATCTGTTATCAATAAGTCTCCGGACGGTAAATTGATTTTTGAAATGACCAGTAATAAGTGCAATGTTGTATTGACCCGAGGTTATTTTAAAGAATGTGTAGTTCCAGGGCTTTTTCTCCCTCACAAAAGATGGAAACCATTGATTGTCCATTTGTGAACAAGTCTTCATGGCCTTGGAGTGAATATACCATTACTGAAAGTAACTTTACCACTAATGACACACAGGAGCCGTTTTGGGTCCGACATTAAAACTGCAAAAAATTGTACCGACTTTCCGAATCAGAACGTGAAGTGACCACATTATAAATGTCTTCAGAGTAAAGTTAACTCTAAGACTGAAAATGGTATTAAAAACAAGTCCTATCAGTATTTAGAGCAAATTCTGTACTTATATCTGGGATCATGTGCCATTTGGGATGTCAATCACAGATGTACGATTGTTGAAGTCTGGGATCATTTTAAATAGATCTGTACATGTAAAATTTTCAATACTGTAGAAGTTTAAACAATATCAGTTCCATGGCCAGTTTTGCTCTTCGGTTTTATATTTCATCCAGCTTAAAGATTCTTTGTCAATCATGTTATTAATTCAGCCCCATAGGAGCTCATGTTTTATTTGTATTCATTTTTTTTCTTTGTGTTTCCTAGCTATAAATTAGCTTGTTCTGAAATGGATTGGC
Source organism: Corydoras sp. C115 (assembly GCA_019802505.1). NCBI lineage: Eukaryota > Metazoa > Chordata > Actinopteri > Siluriformes > Callichthyidae > Corydoras > Corydoras sp. C115. The sequence goes on from JAFMOC010000029.1 coordinate 2,700,574, forward strand.
TTGTTTCTAACTAAAATACATCATGCCATGTTCAGAAAAACCTCACAGCTCAGTAAATATCCCCAGCAGAATATTTCCACAAACCTTAATAGGCCACTTACAAATTAATTAGTCTGTCACATAGAGAAATTAGGAATACAATAACGTCCAACCAGCCTAATAATTGCTGTTACTGATTTTCCAGCAACTCAACATTATTTTGATTATTTCTTCTTGCAAGTCTTTTGAAATTGTACTTAAAAACAACATATACTTATAACAGAGTAAATGTGTTTGTCTGTGCATTTGAACTGCAATGGACTGGAGACACAAACTTTTGGCCTGAAACCCTAGTTGGAAGCAGCTGTGAAATAACATGAGTGAATAGACTCTGTAATGTAAAAAAGGTTGTGTTGAGGATAATTGATAACATATGATGATGGATATCTTTATAAATAAAATACTTGGTGGTATGTTTTGATGTTTCAAATCTATATTAAGATACAATAACTGATCTTAACTTCATCACAGAAAGTCATGTTTTGACTCGGGTGTTTTTAACCTTTGTTGTCTTTATGATTGATGCTTTAGAAAAGCTTTTAGGAATTGCTTGAGTTGGTGACGTTTTCTCATGAACAATACACTTAACTTTTATTTTCCCCCCACCCCTTCATAATATTGATATATGGCTTTTTTAAGTAATTCATTTCCCAGAAAAGGGCAAAATAACTGGGAAATGCCTTTGATAAGAAACATTGCATTACATTGTACATGATGCACAGATGTTTTCCTTGAACTTCAGGAATGCTAAAGCACTGGAAATCTCTTTTTTGTGCCTTATGCTTGAGTCACTGAGTGGGTGAGACAGCTGATGACTCGAAATGCAAGCAGTGGTTGTAAAAATGGTGTTTAACAAGATGCAGTGGGCAACGCCTTTGTCAGAGTGTTCGTTTCTGTGCACGACCAAGGTTGCTTTCTTTCACACAGGGAGTAGATATGCATGCAATTCAGGTCATTGCTTAATTGAAGACTGACTTGTCCAAGTGGGTGCAGCAGACTGCATCAAGGACAAACCTGTAGCATTTTTATCCAGCCAAACCAAAAACCACTCATTCCTCATCATAGTTTTTAGCAATAATTTCAAAGAAGGCAGATCATTTCCATTCATCCATTCAGTGCCTATTTTTCTTTTATGTTTAGATAATATGAAATATGCTCCAATTCTAATGAGTAATCTAAAAATGTAAATTAATATATGCTTGTGTGCATAAAACCTTACCCCTGTTTCCAGATTATTGTATTTTATTGTAGATTAACTGGCCACACAGTGAGTCAGAAGAAAGGGGTTGATGTAAAATGCTTTTCTGAACTGTATTTTTTTTGTCTGAGTGAGGTACCAAATAATACTCAGAGTTGCACAAAAGAATTGTGTCTTCTATGTAAAAGGGTTCTAAATTAACCAGACTAGTTATTTTACTATGATGTACTGTTTTTTTTTTTTTTTTGTCAAATGCAAGCATATATTATTTATTTTTGCAATGAATATAGCAAGTGACAAACACTTTTTGGACTTTAACCAAATAGATAAACATAGGCTGTGATTCACAGACTTCAAAGATGGACTGATGGCTGAGAATATTCTCATCTTGTATGCACTGAGGTTATGTCCTCCATGCTGAGAACTCGATGGAACCCTGCCATATGGTAATGATGTGTGAGTCCCACAAGTGAGCCAGGTGAGGACTGAGGCAGAATTAACCAATGTGCTCCATGATGCTTAGTCTCGCTAGGGTAACTCCAACAGCTGCAGGTCCACCATGAGGAGGTAGTCGGTCACTGAAGCATCTTCAGTTAAGATAACCTGGTGCAATCAATTGAAAGTTTCCTAAAGTTACAGACTAATGATGTTGAATGATGGTTGGTTAATGTTGGAACCATTGGAATCTGAAATGTATTCCACTACTGGAATATTTGCAAAGTTTGGAATGATAATGTATACGGCATAGTTTTTTGCTACAATTTGCAACCAATTCTCTATTTAAAATGCAATTTGAATATATTTCAATTAATGAGCTGATGGATGCCCTTACATAAGTCAGTCACCTTGATTTACAACAAAGCAGATGAAAAAACCCTTTTGATGGTACAGTCACTGAGTGGAACTTATTGAAAATGCTCCACAGCTTGGCAATTCAATTAATTTGAAGCTTCATTTCAAACTGAAATGTATTACATGTGCAATTACAAGCTAATATTGATATTACAATTCTTTCTTTCTTCCACATTACCATTGCTCTATCTTTACTGAGGCTGCATCATTTTTCATGGTGTGAATCATACAAAATCTAAGTATATAATCATTTTTTTAAACAATTCATTCAGGCAGTAACCCTCAGACTCACAAGTTTGCACTGGAAGGTTTGCTGTTTGTTTCTTTATAGGATACATGACCTGAAGGCCAGTGTCTGGGAGGAAAATTGGTCTTTGGACTGTGTGAGTGCAGCACAAATGTGATCAAACCCTTTAAGTGAGAGGTCAGAGCATGAAAAATCCCATTATACCTGCAGAGATACATTTGGTTTATATCTGTAAATGTGATGCTGCTGGTCTGGAAGGAAAACTCTTAACTGTTTAGGTGTTTGTGGGCTAGTGTCATTTTTTTATAGGGGCTTTTGATGTTGAGCTTCAGAAAAGCATATAATACATATATACACACAGACTTAATACAAATAGAATTAAAGATGGAACAGTAAGAGCCCATATAAAAACTCAGCTTAATTAGAAAATTCAAGTGTCAGTAAATTTAAAAGTGCTGTGCGAGCATCACTTTGAAAATTTTCATAACTTTCCATTTTCTGAGATCTAAATGACCTTTTTTTTGTGAAACCCATAATTGATTAACAAAGATGTGAAATGTAGAGCATAGAATAAAAAAAAATGTACTTGTTCATATAGGTGCAGTTATAACTATCAGAGTTTGACTAGTAGAGGTTTTACGGGTGGCATTGGGGTGGGGGCGGGCATTGAATGGTTTTGCACGTCTAAGAATTAAAGACCATTGATATGCATGTTTATAATATATATTATTAATAATCCAGATATTGCTGTAGGAAAAAAAAAACTGTTACAAAAATGTCTGAAATTACACCGCTCTCTAAATGTCATTTTCATCTTCCCACCTTCTTTAAGATCATCTTTCATCACATATAACACTTAAATCAGGTTTTAAATGAAATGACATTATCTGTTAAGATTTTGTTAATATGTGTCATTTTATAAAGGTTAAAACAATGTTTGATGTTAATATGATGGGACAGAAGCTAGTAAGTCTTATGCTACAGAGGAAGTGACATCTTAGCATTTCCTAGCACAAAATGTCTTTGACTTTCTAATCTGTATCTTGTATGAATGATTCCTGACATTTTAAATAGTTGAAAAGTTTTTTTTTTTGTAAACTTAATTAAATTTAATTGATTAGTTCAAGGAAATAACTTCTCATTATCACAATATTATAAAAAGCTAGAAAGCAAAGTCAATATTGTTAATATTGTTTGTAAATCTGACCTGAAATGCATTTATAATCTGTATACTTTAGTTTTCAGTAGTTCATTTTAGTGTACTGTGCACATCGTAGTGCAGCTTGTATGTTATTTGACTTCTAGTGACAGTGAAATGCTTACTGAGTGTAGTACTGCAGAAAAAAAGAAAATAAAATCCTGCATCTGTTGTGTGAAAGATTTCAGTGTCTGAAAGTGTTACTGAAATGCAGGATGTGAAAGCAGGATGACGCGTAAATCCCATCACAGAAACATTAAGTGCATCAGTGTAATTTCTCTGATAGGCTTTCCTTTTATCTGTTTGGAATACTCTGTGCTAATACTCGTGTCGTGCTGTATTTGCTCATAACTTACCCCACTCCATGCAATTCACCACTACTCTTATAAGGAGATCTCCTAATTAATAGTGGAATTAGACAGCCTATCTGCAGACGCTGTTGGCAAGGCCAGACAGCAAAATGAAATTTAAAGAGGTTTCTGCGACTGGACAAATGGCCCACGCGCCTCCCTCCAGGGAGAAATTACAGGCCATTGAGTGGGGCTTAATGGGCCGCTTTTACAAGGTTAGGAGTACTGACCTCACATGGCCCTCACAGAAGTGGCAGCACTGGCATTTGAAATGGTGGTGCCAAGGGTGCTGGCATTCTGTAATGAGATGTTGTACCATCTGCTGCAACATCTTCAGGATATTCAAGGCACCGTATGCTTAGTGCCGAATGATTGCTACTCTGCACACAAACTCATATGATGACCATTATCGTGGGCTGAGAGACTTGTATCATTTACTTGTACAGAACTGACAAACTTTCAATTTGAGGCTTTAGTATTACTTTAAATAATGAGATTTTTTTGGAACTGTTGCGAAATTCCAGTCATACTGGTCCTAGGTTTGATTCCTGCATGAAGCATTGGATTGAATTGGATTGCAAATAGAGCTGATGCCTATCCCGGAGCTCATTGTGTAAAGGCGGGGCAACACCCTGAACGGGTGCCCAGCCCCACAAACCCACACATTTACAAATGTTCAACTTATGTTTTTTTTTTATTTATTTATTTTTTTTTAGTTCAATCCTAAGTCCACCAAAGTTAGCAGTGTGGGCCATTGAACAACGCACTTAACCAGAATTTCTCTATGGGTTTTGTGTAATGGCTGAACGTGCACTTTGGTCTCAACCTTCAAATTAGTATGCTTGTATGTCACTTTGGGATTAATGCATTTGAAATATGACCTAATGTAATATTCCATTCCATGCATTCGCTTTAATCCATTAGGTTTTGAAAGAAAATCAGCCATATTTAATATTCATATCATATTTGTTGTGTATTTTACATTTTCGAACTTAATGTAACCTTCCACACCGACATCTGATATCCAACTAGAAATATATGCAGGTTTTACACAATAAATCTAAATTGCATTTTAAGAAACTATAAAGCAATGGGATTTGTATGCATGATCTTCTAATAAAATACTCATATGGTTTTATAAGACCACAACTAGCTTATGCATTAGCATATGTATGCAAAGCTGTCTTTATCCCAGGCTTTTAATGCAAATATAAGCCATTCAGATGCAACTTTTTTATGCTGATAAGGGGAGGTAATGTAGATGGAGATCACTGATGTGGTTTATATTGTTAGCTGTGTTGTTTTTTTTTGGCCTATGTGAATTGGGATGTATTGCATCATGCCTTTGAGATTCTTGTAAAAGTAATAAAGTGCAATGAAATGTATTTTCTGCAAACACAAGCACTGGATTTATATGGTTAATTAATTACATGCTACATCCCAAAGTCATTAAATGTGGCAAAATCCCGAAGTGGTCCGCAATTATACGCCTGCAAAGTCTGGGTACACAAGGTACCGGTATCTCATGGCACTTAATACACCATTGTACTGATTAAATCAGGATCTTCCTTTTTGAAATCAGAGCTTTTAAACTTAACATACATTCTGAACATTAAGCTTTCCTTTGGTCTGCATACGATTCAGTATAGACTGACTTATTGGTTGTGTTTCATCAAGGCTTCTGGGTAATAAAAAGATAGCCATCAGTAATTTTCCACCTGATACACTCAGCCCGGTCATTGAGATAGCTTCAAAGGAAAGCTTGTGGAAATGCTGCCATTACTCATGTTAGTGTTCCTCCTGAACGAATCTGAATAGAGTTGTTTACACTTGTTTCGTACTGTGTAATTAGCTGGGATAAGAAATAATTAATTTCATGTTTCCTTGCACTGATGATAATCTTTACAAAACAACAACGACTCACTGTTGCATGGCAACAACACACAATATATAAAATATGGTACAGACATTAAAGAAGGGTTATAATTCAGAGTTTCAGGTCGATCTATTATCCGGATGATTTGCCTCTTTCAGTTTTATTGACTAAAGAAAACAAAAAAAAAAATGAATCCCATTAAAAAGTAATTTCCCTATGTTCAAAAACCCCCCAAAAAACATGAATGGCAGCGTTTAATCTCTGTAATGCTCAGATGACAAAACACCAGAGATTGTTACTTGTACAGGGTGTAAAATCCATCTGCTTCAGTTTACCATGAGTGCTTATAAAATTTTTTAAAAAAATACTGTAACTTTGTGGACTCCTATAAAACTTTTTATCTATAAAACACGGCCTAACGTTGGAAAGTTGTCAGTGAATCATTATTCAGTAACTGCATTGTTTTCTTGCTTTATCCATCTAAATCTGATATATTCTTAGACTTTATCATGAGCACATCAGACTTACAGTATTTTCTAATCCAAAAGTTTAAGCTTGTGTTTAAGGCTACACATTTTTATACTTATTTTTTCACTACTTTAAGTAGGAGAAATGATTCATGGTTGAATTTAAACAAACCTCACAGTATGACACGTCAGTTTTATTTACTTTCAGTGTTTTTTAATGCATGCGGCAATGTTTTTGAGAAGTTAGTGGATGGATAATGTGACCGAAAGATTAAACTAAGTTTTATTTTAGTAATATGTAAATTAAATCATATTTTGCCAAAGATGCTGAGGATGGAGCCACCGTGCAGGAGGACAGGGAGGACATGGAATGGATTTATGAATGTGGTGAGGGAGGACATGCAGGTGGTTGGAGATACAGAGGAGGATAATCAGGATAGAGCGGGATGAATACTTATCCGCTGTGGCGCCCTCTACTGGGAACACCAGAAGATAAAATCCATGTCTTGGTCTTTGGTAAATTCTTACAGACCATTTCCCAAAACACTATATTAATGTAAGGGGGGTAAATAAAATGTCCAGGTTTGGTTCCAATTTATTTGTGTCCTTGTGTCCCTGTGTGAGTGCTAAAAAGTTTGGTACAGTTCTGAGTGCCTGTCTGTTTGTGTGTATCTGTGTCTGTGCGTGTATCTGTGTCTGTGCGTGTACCTGCATGTCTGTTTGGGGTTAAGGTTCTGTGTCTGAACATTAGCAATAACTTGGGACAAAGGGCATTTTATTCTTAGCTTTGAAATGCCACAATATTTTTACTTATTTTTTTCGCAAAAAACAAGTGAGCAGTATATATATACTGGCAGTAGTAAAAGATGAAAATATGCAAATTGTATGCAAGTGTAGTCATTTTGCTTGTCATCTAATCTACCACATATAACTCTGAAGCACTCAGCTGCACTGTGGAGGCTATAAATAAATACTGTTCATTTATATAAAAAAAGCTTCACCAGAAAACGACAGCTGGTCATACTAGACAACATGCAGCTAAAAAATAAAAATGAACCATCAGCGTGCAAACTTCATCCGAACTCGGTGGTAAATTTTCATTTATTTTGGGATTCAACAACTATTTCATTCAGGTGACAAGCTGAGAAATAGAACTAAGTAATATTTTCTAGTTGTATGTTTTGGTATTTTATATTTAGATTGCTTCATTAAGTCATTAATGTACTTAGTTTCCATCTCACATGAACTTCTCTAAATATTTCCACTTAAAATATTTGATATAGTTAACCTGTTTAAATAAATGAGACCTAAATGTAATTCAGATTTAATGGGTTTAGAAGGTTGAGACTGAACACTGATAAATACTGATCTCTCTCTCTCTCTCTCTCTCTCTCTCTCTCTCTCTCTCTCTCCCTCTCTCTCCCCCTCTGTCATGTAGCTAAAAACTTTGTACAGGTTACAAACAAAGATTTCCACACATTTACTTTATTGACAAAAGCATTAGGACACACCTATTATGGACCTGTTCTATTGATGCACAAAACAGGATGCATGAAGGCATTGTGCTGAAGATCTCATTGGCTTACACAAAGTCCTGACCATGACCCTGTAGAACACCTTTGGGAACCAGAACAAATATTGTAAGGTTGGACCTCTAATCCAACAACAATAACTGACCTAACAGATGCTCTTCTGGGAGATTGGACAAAACTTACCACACACACACACACATCAGATTTGAGTATGTCTTATGGGTGCATTCATATATATATATATAGGTTGTAGATTCTTTCAAGCTTCACATAACTTTTCAGCTTAAGGCAGAAAGATCTTGAAATCGAAGAGAAAAGAAACGCATTCAGTTCTTTCTTGTCTCCTGGATGAGTCACCCCAAAATAATACTCTGTGTGTGCAGGCATACATCCATTCATTCATTCAATATCTTCCGCTTTATCCTCTATTAGGGTCGCGGTGGGGTTCCCCATGCCCATCCAGGGGAGAACGTCTCGGGCGCTGGGCAGATAGACCCAGGACAGGGCGCCAATCTATCGCTGGGCACACACTCACTTACACAAACACACTCTATAGGGGGCAATTTGGAGAACTCAATTGACTTGATCCATGTTTTTGGACTGTGGGAGAAAACCGGAGAACCCAGAGGAAACCCACACGGACACAGGGAAAACTTGGAAACTCCACCCAGATGGGGATTCGAACCGGGAATCCCTAGTGCTGAGAGGCAACCGTGCTAACCACTAAGCCACCGTGCCGCCGGCATACATCCAAACTTTTAATATATGTATTTTTTCCAGCATGGCATAGGCTTAATGCTAAATGTTATGCTAAATGCTAATCAGAATATCACCAAATCATAATAAAATGCAAACTTATCTTAAAAAAGGCTCTTATGAATGATTAGCTTTTCCAGGTATTACACTGTTTCTTCATACAGCTGCGATATAAAGATTACAACAGTGTAGATATTGATTAAGTGTTGTTGGTCATCCCTTTGAAGATGTGTCGGCATCAATTTCTCGAAAGATATTTTCCTTAGAAACCATGTTTGCACCCTGTCCTTTTCCTGCTGACTGTAAATCATGGAAGATCATGCGATATGTTTGCACTTCATTCAGTTTTCTGACAGTAAGGTGTAGAGGAAATGACATGCTACAAGGATGTCACCTTGTCATTTTTCATTTCAATAAAAGGCCTGGCATTTCTGCTGGATGGCCATTAACTTATAGATGAACTTTAGAAGGAAGCGGTTTGTCACCAGGCCAAGAGATCCTGTAAGTGACTGTTGTTTCCAGTCCTTGTTCATTTTCAAATGTGCAACCGGAATTTCTTATTTGATTTATTTACTTAATGGAGGGTTTAACCTCAGGACTACTCATAGTTCATTTTTCCAGCAGGAAAAGTTTCAGATGATATCATCATTTGTATTCAGGCATGTCAGTATCTCTATTTCACCTACCAGGATGTGGTTTTTGGGAGATGGCAAGCTTTAGAGGAAACACACAGGCAGTAAGACGGAATGCAAAATACAGCTTCATAGTTCGGTATGTAACTTCTAAATTGATCCAATGGGTCGTGCTGTTACTTTAAAGCAGTGACTTCTCTTCTTTTGATCGGTATGGGACATGGTCTGTTAATTACAATAAATTAGAATAAGTTACTAAAACAGTAAATGGCAGTAGTTTCAGTGAATATATAGTGAATGAATAGAATAGAAATAGAATAGAATAAAGATTGTGTGTTGATTAATTTTTTTATTATTATTTATTTTTTTAATTTGCATCAATAGTCCAGCAGTGGCGCCTGGCATGCATAATGGGAAACTCAGCTTATCAGTGGCTTTACAGGAGTAAATAAAACACCGTTTTCGATCTTACTATGCTTCCATGTGTTTTCAGTGTCACCAGAGTGTAGGAGATTGAACATGCCTTATAATTTAATTATACATGAATAGCTTGAATTAAAAGGACATGTGTGGGGTGGTTGGTGGTTTTACTGCAGCTGCCTACTATAAAGTTGAAGCCTCTTGCTATAGTACAAGTTTTTGAAGTTATGGGCAACACTCATTAAATAATGAAAATGAACTATATGTTTTATTCTCTATTCTAATTTTATGTTAATACATTTCTTTTGTGTTCTTTTGATCACATAATCTCTTTGTAACCCCTTAAGATATTCACATAACAGAACTTTAATGAATATTCATTTGTGAGTGGTATGATGCTACCAAGGGATCCAGCCTAACTTGGATCTAACTGGTTGGGTACTGCTTGGGTGGTGTGTCCTTTGTTTATTTACTTTTTATAACATTACTAATAACACAAATAATTATAATAGATGGGCTATACAGGATGTATATCCACTTGTTCTCAGTGGTTCTCGAGGTTTAATAAGCCTCTCTATTGCATTTAAAACTGAACATGCGTTTATGTGTTCATCATTTAACAGAATCCCTCATCCACTGTGAGTACAGAGCCCTACAAAAGGCTCAAACCCTTGACCTAATTAGGAGACTGACAAGTTAAAGAAGTGGCATCACTGTGAATTTATAATTCATAAACCATCGTGTGGATGCACCCCCCAAAACTACAACTGATTATATTACAGGACATCCATGTGCTAATAAACACACGCATGTGGTTTCATAGCACCTTCTAGGATTAAAAAGGATTAAAGATCCTTAAAGACTTCCCACATCTCAGTTTAAAATAGATTAAAGTGCTGTGTGTATCATACACAACATAAGCAGTAGTGATACATATGAGCAGGACTGCCAATTCAAAGCTATACTAAACGCTGGAGTTTGTTTCAAATGAGCCGTGAAGGGCGCATTATCTGGTTAGTTTTTTTTATTTTAATTGCCATCGGCTCTGTAATCTTATTATAGGCCATGAGTAGTTGTGTGACAAAAAATAATCAGAAATCCTAATTAAATTAACATGGAAAAACTGTTTTAACATCAATAGAACAATATGGAACTAAATCATCCAGAGATTCAGTTTACTGCTGCTGACACGGATGACCCCTCACATGTTTAGTCTTGTGAAAATGTCTTTCAGTTGCACAAGATCAGATATGAATTCAAAGAAAAACTTAAATAGCTTCACCTCTAATAGCATATAGATGAACTTTGTATGGGTTTCTCTACATACTTTGTTCTATAGTGCTCCATTAGGACCATTACATGACCAACAAAAAACAGATATTTGGGAGGTGGATGATTTTAATCACTGTACTGATGACACATTGTGGTGATGTGTAAGCTGCACTATGATTTAAATCAGAAATAAAAGATGATGCTGGAATTTTTTAACTACTGTGTTACACTGTTGGACTGAAAACAATAAAGTCCAACCACCTGCATCCTGTGAGCCGCATCTTGTGAGTACAAATGAGGCAGCAGTGGGTGGGCAATAAGTGTAGATACAAGCCACTGTACCTAATAAAGTGGCCAGAATGTGTGTAGTGTGTGTATGCACGCTTTCTGCTGATACCTTTCTACCTCTGATCTACAGTAAGACAGCTGAATCCACTAAGCTAATACTCCAGTGAACTGCTCTGGGCCATATCTAATTGATTCAAATGTCTTTAGATTCAGTTGAAGGGAAACCTGTACATCCCACGGTTCTACTGCAGGAACACTGTCTTCCATTTGTATCTATTCTATTTGTAACAGGAAGAAATTGTCTCGCGTTCCTTCTAAAAACAGTGAAACTGAATAGTTACTTGGCCCTGGCAGTTATTCCTATTTCTAAATGCATGATAAGCAAATCCCCTGTATGAAACCTAGTGACTCAAAAAAATACAGTGCATAATCATGGTCAGCAATGTGCCTACATAGTGCGAGTAAGTTTGTTCATCATATTATAAAAATATCTTTACTTAGTATTAAATAGTAAGACATTGTGTTATAACTGAGTAGGTTTACACGTCAATGATATGAATATGTATCATACATATGATAATCATGTCATCTGATTTCTGCAGATAGATGCACATGCATTTTGGATGACCGGTAACAGTCTTCCAGCTTTGTGTAAACAGTGTTTGGAAGGCCTTTATATATTCCACACAAGGCTTCGCCTTAAGTGCATTAATCAAGGTCTGGATATATAGAGCACTTATAGAATATAATCCAGGTCCACTCATCCAACATCAGTGTCTGACCTCACAAAGGCTCGTCTGGATGAAGTGTCAAACATTCCTGCAAACACTTTCCAAAATAAGTATAGAATAATTTAGCAAAAGACAGAGTAAGAGTAGGATGTTGTTACACCACCAATATGTAGGTGTCCCAATACTTTTTGTCCATGTAGTGAATTATCCAAGCTGTAAATTTCCTAATATTATCTCTGACTTTCACGGTGATTAAACCACTTGTGAAATAATGTCCCACTGCTTAGGCTTCTGTGATCTCTGCTGGAACAGCGTGTGTTAAACAGTGAGCTGGAGGATGGCGACACTCAGCAGACTTTTGAGATAAGGCACATTTGTCTGGTTGCATTTAACTGAATGGGATGGAAATGAATTCACAGAATAGAATTAATTCACCTTAAAGGTTTTAAATCCGAGGGGTTTTGTGAGTCTATAATTGTTGATCTTGATTCACAGAAGGTTCTCGATCATTCCTACAGATCTGGTAGTTGGATAGATTATGTGATTCATGCAGAAAAAAATAAATCTGTTCACTGTGATTGAATATAAACACATGAAAAATGACATAATGTGATTCTAAATCAGGTGAGGGGCTTATATACTTGGTGTGTTGAAGTATTTAATAAAGCTTCTTAATTTGATTTATCTGGTTACATTTGTATATGTTCTATATGATACCTTTGACTTTTAATAGCTGAGAGTTCAAACCACAGCACTGCCACTGCTGACATGAGTAAGCCTGGCTTATAGTCTCTATTCTAGTTTATATCAAAAGTGTTTGATGAAGCTAAGGTCAGGGCTCTGAGTGGGCAAGTCATGTTGTTCCATTCCAAACTCACTCAACCACTTGTGAACTGCAGCAGAATAGGGCCTTTCCCAAATCATGCTGATTATGCTTTACTTCTCAATATTGACAGTTTCAGCTGTTTATTCCTAAAAAAACAAAACAACAACAATATGACTGTTCTAAGATGCTTCCCATTCTGATTGCATCAATGCCTTTACTAGTGGCCTGCGTCCACTTAGCCAAGACCCCCGTAAACTCCACTGAGTTGATTCACTGGTATTTTGCTTCAGTTGAAGAGGGAGCTGAATATCCCTCAGTTTTGTGGCAGGAACAGTGGCTTCCTCTTTGCAAGTCTGCCTTATTACCAGCCTAAAAATAGCATTGAGGGCTTCTGTATAATAACTCTGTTACTTTATTGATTTTTCTTGTGTTTATCTTACTTATCTTGGTGTACAATGTAGCAATAGTAAAGTCAATGCAATAAAGTCATTATGTTTATATTTAATTATTTTCTGTTTAATTTTAATCAGATCTTTGACATTAAGGACTTATGATGCATAAGGTACAATTCAGTTTAATTTAATTCATTATTATAATTATTTCTGATATTTTTTTAAATTAATGTCCATAGTATAATTTTTTATGAGGTGCACAAGTTATTAACATCATGTTAGTGTCTGTTTGTCCATGAAACACCGAAAACACAAGACTGGGAGCAAACAACCACCCGGTTCCCTTCACACTGTGATTTTAAACTAAGGAAATGAGAAAAGAAGCACCATCATCTGTAATGACCAAGCAATGAGCAAGTGCTCTGTTGCTGTTTTTGGAATCTTGCCCTCACAATGCAACAAGGGAAAGTCGCTTAGTCATCATGTCCCCCCCGTGGTAACTAATAAGAGTGTGGGGAGGACAGTTTAGAAACACTGCACCCATGGCTCCCCGCCAGTCTCCAGCCATTTGATCACAAGGTGTTCTATTAGATATTTTACTCTGCCCCCTCCTGACGGCCTAATCATGATGTAGTGGACCCAGTGAGAGTCCCTGAAGGGCCTGTGACACCCAGCCAAGGTGTGTCATAAGTTATAATGCTGATAAATTGGAGCAGAAGAAAATAATTAGAATTGCTCTCAGCAGGTGGCCGGGTCATTTTCACTGCTCTCGCAGACATTCGCTTTGCTGTGGCAGTTTGTCTAAAAAACAAAGGAAGACAATAATGAGTTTAAATTCACACAAGAAAACATGTTACACACACACACACACACACACACAGCTACAATTTGCATTGAACTCACAACCAAATAAGGATAATACAACCACACGGGGGGAGGGGGGGTATGCATTCTGTCCATTTCTTATGCTTATCACCAACCCGCTCCTCCAAAAGTCTCAGTTCACATTGATCCTTTTCTAAATAAAGTAGGATGTAAACAAGTGTGAAAGCCAATAGCTCACTTTTACTCTTTTTGACTTCTCTTTTAGTTGGTAATTCTCTACAATCCAGCTAAATAGATTCCTCTATTGTCTGGTAGTGTTTGGGGGTCTAAAAAGTCATGATCTAATGGTCTTCAGACCAAACGCCTACTGCTTGCAAGGAACAATAACATGGTAGTCAAACTCATTGCACTCTGGTGAGCAGGAAGAGCCCTGGTAAAGATTGTAGATCTTAAAAAGTGCTGTGATGATTTCAGGGTTGGATCAAGATGACTGGACTTCTGCTGAATTAGGAAACTTCTTAGGAAAGTAAAATCCAACCCAACTATAAATATATAAAATGACTATTTTTGATCCTTACTGAAAAAGAAAAACTAATTTAATAACAAATTGTCATCATTTGACTTCGTTTAAAAGAACTGATGTAAAATAAAATATTCAATATTCTGGAATATTCTTTGCTTTCTCAAGCTTTGACAGCAGGGCAGTTCAGTGTACAGCATGCATAACTGGTTTACTTGAATTCTGAAATGATTTAAAAGGACATATTGGTTTATGCCAGACCCCAACCCAAGTACAATTCAGTGTTCTGAAAGTGCAGCCTGTCTTAGAACGGGATGTTTCCTTTGCCACTTTTCCCAGTGGATTCAGACCTCAGTCTTTTCACAGTCTGCTGACAGTGTCGAGAAATTGAAAGTGTGTGACATGCGTTGTGTCTTTGTGGGGCCCTATGGGTAATGTACAACCCCATTTCAATATGGACTAAAGCTTTGGCAGAGAGATAAATTTCACCTTGGCAATAGCATGCTCATAAATTTAGATTTGTTGTATTAATCATAAAGCTGTGCTAGTCAGCACTCCAGTCAGGAAATAATCTGTGTTCTTCAACATGATGCTACATTCCATATATTTGGAGGTTTTACAACACACATTTTATTGTATCTTAAAACAGAATATGATATAAAAATATTTTTCACATTGATAAAAGCACAAAATAGATATTTTTTTTTATGTCATTAAACAGATCAGCATATGTAGATCAGATCTGGAGAACGACATAAAGGTAACAGTACAAGTACTAACGTTACTGTTACTAGTACTACTGCAATTGATATTACCATAATTACTGCTGCTACAACACTATTATCCGAATAAAGTAAAAGGGCACATGTTCATGAAATATTTCAGAACACAAAATGTGATTTGCGAGTGCAATTAAATCAGTCTCACGGAGGTCTTACAATTGACTTAACATGCAGAATTATGTTGTAATCCTTATCTGATTTCAGCATGCTTCAGGTTAATCTAGTGGCCTTTTCTAAACAGCATACTGTGCTATTTATATTGGATCAGGACAAATTGGGACAATCATCAGCATTAGATAAATGTTCCTAACATCTCCATTCCAAGATGAGCAGGGAGCATGCAACATTTAATCTGACATTTGACATTTTTCTTTTGGTTTTCCGAAAGACTTCAATTAGTGTAAGGAAGGTCTTTATGCTATATACTGTCTGGTTTGCATCAGCCAATAATTCATTTAGCTGACCTATTCAACCACCAACAGCAGCTTAGTCACCTATATAGTGTAATTTATTTGCAAGACTAGTGGAACCAACAGTTTCCCCGTCTCATATGAACATCCATAAATTAAACCTACATTGTGAACTAAATTTTGTTGATGCTACGAATCAGAGACTTAAATACACCTCATTTGATTGTCAATCAATGAATGAAATTATGTCATTGCGACATGTCTCTTGGGCATTAAGGAACAGAACCCTACATGCTCAGTGTTTTGTCTCTAATCTTGTGTGGAATTGTGTTTCAGGAATTAGTTCTGTTTGTTGTCCACGCTGATTTATTAATCTTTCTAAGACACTTATCATCATTAGGCTATTGCAGCTCTAACAGAGCAAAGGTGGGTGTAAGCACCCTGGACAGGTTACCATTGTTGGAAGTTGGAAATGGAACCCAGAGAGGTCTTGCTGTGGGATGACTGTGCCACCCACTGAGCCACTGTTCCAATTGAGCTGAAAATTAAAACAAATTATTACACACAACCCTGGAGCAGTGGGGTTTTAAGATGTTAAACAGCTGACGGTTATTAATGATCCAGCACACGCTTCAGATTCAGTTTCAAATTAATGCAATGCATTTTTGGGGGGTTCTGCTGCAGACTACTAATTCAGTCAGAAGATTGTTTAAATTTTTTATTTTATCTTTATTGATTTTTGTTGAATTGGGACTCTGGGCAGATATACCCAGAACCAAGGGCCAATCTATCGCTGGGCACACACACACACACACACACACATACTCCATATGGGGCAATTTGGTGCAATCAATTTACCTTGATCCATGTTTTTGGACTGTGGGAGGAATACGAAGAACCTGGAGGAAACTCACAAAGACACATGAACATGGAAAAAAGAACATGGAAACTCCACCAACATTGGGATTTGAACTGGGAATCCCCAGCACTAAGAGGCGACCGTGCTGAGCACTAAGGCCACTGTCCACTCATGAAAACAAGTTGATGTGCTAAATAAGATGTCGGCGAGTTATACCTCTCATTGAGTCCACCTATGAACATGAATAAAGCACACCGGGCGTGTCCTTCGGTTTGTTTGTTTTGCCTAACTTTACACTAAACTATTGATAGACATCTGTGTTTGGCCTTCCAAATTACATTATCATTTATCTTTATGATCACATTAGCGTCGAATGAAGTTGGAGGGCCCAAGGTGGGTCATCTTCAAGCCTGGCTGTATTTGATTTACTGTGTCAAAGAGCTGCACAACACACTGAATACAAAATATGTGAGCTGCAGAAGCATGAGTCATCATGCTGCAAAATACAGCACAATTAGGAGCTCAGATAACAGGATAAAAAAAATTGCATAATTTTAGGGTTATAAAGGTCTGTTTGTATTGGCTAGATTACAGCTCACTTTACTGAACACCAAAGGTTCTGACCACGCAGTATTTTATCATCGTGTTTTATCCATTGTTGGGAATTTTGTTAAGTTTGGCCCAAATGGTTAAAATATAATAATAGTAATAATAATAATAATAATAATAATAATAATAATAATAATAATAATAATAATAATAAAAAGACAAACCAACAACTGGCATATTTTCGGAGTGGTTGAAAAGTTCCACAAGACAGAAAACAAAGCAATGCCCACATTGACTTGAGCTTTGAAGCACTAATACCACTTAATGCACTCTGAAGGCTTATGTGAATCAGTAAGAATAATCAGTTGCATACTAAATATATAATAAGTATAATTAAGAACAGAAAACATGGTACACAAGTGCCACTTCCACTGAGGCAGTTCCACAGGCTCGGGACGCTTTAAACACTATGGCTGCTTTGGGGGGAGGAGACAGAATCTGCAACAGCATCCCTGACTGGGTTATGGTGCCATAATAAAAATAGAGAACATGCTTACTGTCTGATGAATAAAAATAGTATATTTTAGGAAAAGAACTTGATCTCTGGTTGATGGTCAGTTCAAGTTTTAGCAAAATAGGGCAAGTAATGCCCTCTAGAAACATATATAACACATTTGTACATGGCTGCAGTGTTTTGCCCTAACTTATTGTAAAAGCATTTTTATTTTACATAGAATACAGTATCTAGTAAAGTTATGAATATTGATTCTGCATTTTAAATTAGTTTGTTTGCTCGTCTCCTTTGTACTGTTGTCTGCCATTTGCTACAATCCTCCATTATAGGACTCTTTGTAAGTGACGAAATGTTATCTAATTTGCACTCCATTGTGGATGAATCACAAGTTCTTTTCCACACTTATAATCCATCATTTATCATCCTGAAGGTGGGTGGTTCTGTTGCCATGCCATAATTAAAGTGACTTGAAGAGCACAACCCTGTCAAGCGATGTCGCCACATTCCGACCGCACTGACGACTCATTTAGCTGTGGGGAGTCAATGCGACAAAGTTCACGAAAGCACCACATTTACTGTGAAGAGGCAAACTGTTTCATGTCTGCTGGGGGTACAGAGTCATGGCACACTGCCTGGCACATTCCGGATAAGCACGACTTTGAGACCAAGCCAAGGCTTTGACATTCTAATAAATGTCAGCCCTTATGTCCGTTTTAGCTTAATTGTTTCTTTTTCTTTAAATTGAACTGAAAAACCCAAGACATTATTAAATCTAATTAAGATTAGATGAGATTTTTAAAGCAGGTTAAAACATATCCACAGACTTAATGAGAAATACAATTATAATTATGAAATATTGTAATTCAGCAAAATAAACACAAACCACTAACCCTCATCTGCGTCTGTACATACACCGTCTTGTTTCTACCCTAATTTTTAGTGTTATCAGCTCCAATTATTGTTAAGATGGACTTTGTAGTCCTATGATTACAGAGTGTAGTCCATCTGTTTCTCTAAATACTTTGTTATTCCCCATCACTGTTCTCTGTTGGTCAGGACCCCCACAGAGCAAATATTATTTGGGTAATGGATGATTCTTGCTACTGTAGCAATAACAATCAATAGAATAAAATAATTTGTAACAGATTTAAGATTAAATGACCTGGTCAGGGTTAATGGAACTTTTCTCTCCTACAAAGAACAAAACACATGGGTCAATTTGGCAATCACTATGGGCTCAACTGTTCCTTGTCAACTCCCAATTAATCATGCTAGGCCAGTCGCCATTGAGTGTAATGATACACTGGACTCCAATTAAGCTGTACAGAGTTGTCTGACAACATGTCTGAGGATGCTCCCATTTACATCATCGCTCTAATGAAGATGGCCTATTTGTGCATTGAGTGCTTTACAGACAGTGTCTGTCACTGAAGAGTCCATTAAAAAAGTTTATTAAGTGAATCAGCAGAGGCAGAGGGTTGTAAAAGGAGTGGCAGTCTGGACAAGTTCTCATGTAACTGCTGTCATTCTCTGGCACCGTGCACTGAACGGGATGCTCCCAGACCATACTCCAAACAGCTACAATTACTAATAATTCTGTATTTTTAAGAAAACTAAATCACTGCAGCAACAATCAACCAGAAGTCATGAGCAAACGGGCATCAGGAGTGAGGGTGTTGTGGTTAATATAGGGGTAACAAAGGAGTAGCCAGAGGGTTAGTAGGATAGCAGAGAGGTGACAGCAACCATAAGGGAATAAAAATCAGTTTAGAATAATATAAGTATATTTTTATTAGAATTATATTAAGTGTAATAGTGTCCACATCACATGTCATGTATTTAAGCTGTATTTTTCAAGAGCACCTACAGTTTTGAGCTTTCTGTAGGTTGTGTTATTTATATGGTGAAAATATTTTTACCTTTATTTAAAAATAGCACACAGCCCCACTCGCTGCTGCAGGCTTGTGTCTATAGCATTTACTGTACGATTATGTCATGCATGGCACACATAATCTGTGAAATAAAAAAAACCTACCCTGAATTAGGAAGTAAAATATGAAATAAATCTTAAGTAATAACTGGATACAGATTTTGAATAAAGGGGGAAACGTAATCATAGTTCAAACTTTAAAAAAGAAACAATTTTCAACAAAGTTTTAAACTGCAGACATTTAAAAAAGTAACACACGAGAACTGTGGGTTAACACTGAAGGTTCATTATTAGTATGATTAAAACACCCACACAAGTAGAACTACATGAGCACATCAATGAAAGTTGCACCTTAACTCTGCAGGTGTCTGTGGGATTTTGAATAATTCAAGTTTCTAAATTAAATTTCTCTGACATTAATGAATGTTTTAATGAGTCCTATTGACACAGTCTCATATGGATATGAGCTAAGCTGCAAGTCAAGTGAAATGGGTCACGCTGAACTGGGAGGACACACAGAAAATAGCAAAGTCTATTAAACTTTACAGAAAAGGTTGTATTTAAATTTTAATGATTTTAATTAATTAAAATGTTTATATTATTTAAATTCAGTGATTGAATTCTTAAATTGAAGACAATAGTAAATGTCATTACAGAGAATATTACTCTAAGAACACAAATACAATTATTTTACACAAAGGGATTTTGCAGTCCTTAGTCCAGACCCTTGGTGTCAGAGTTTAGTGTCGGTCATACAGCATTTCTGGAGCTATAAGAGTTAAGGCTTTGCTTAATGGCCAACACAGTAGCTTAGGTGTACAATAGGTTAAGAACGGCAAACATCCGAGTGATAGCCCATCATATTGGTATCCTAAGATCCTAACAACTGAGGTAAATAAACAATTTGTACTGTCTGTCTATAAGCTACAACCTTCATCTACATGTATAACATAACATATATGTCTAATTATCTAATATGAGTCAAAGTTAAAATTCTTCTGTCTTATTTTTGATATTACATTTGTATAATTTGTAATTAATATTACAAAACAAGGTAAAATATCAAATATCAGCAACCACACATCACTTCAACGGTTTTGTTTCATATTATTATTTTTTTTTTGCTAGAATTTAAAAGGTTCCAATAATTCTAAACTATGTAGTTCATGATAAATTCTGTAAAGTGACGACAAAGCATTATTACTTCACTGATTTTCCTAAAATTTACATGAACATCACGCAAGAAAGTATTTTGCACCATAACATTTTCATTTTCTATGCGAATTCAGTAAATTTAAATCTGTCTGTGCACTGGATATGAGCTTGTGCGTTTTGATCTTTGCAGTCTGCTTTTTGGAATATTTAATATGCCATTTCTGCCTTGAGGTTGTTCTAACATTGGCCACTATGTTAGGATTAAGTCAGCCATGTTAATGGAGACAACCAAATTGTATATCTGTTTGATGTCTTAATGCACCATATTAAACAGGAGCATGCTGGGATTATGCGAGGCATAAACGTTGGGGAAGCTAATAAGCTTGATAAGGGGAGGGTGACAGTAATCGCTGTCTCTGTTTGTGCCTTCACATACTTCCTGCCAGATTTTAAAATAAATACTATCAACTAAACCATTTGGCATGTTAATGTTAAAGATGCTTCCCTGGCTTTAAATTTGTAGATGAAAGAGTTTTTAAGTGAGGTTCAGTTTGGATTTTCTGCTGCTGGCTTCATTTTTTTTTTTTTGTTAAAAAATCCCAGAGCTTAAAAATTTTAAATTATGTATAAGATTTTCTTTCATCTGGACGTAAGTCCATTTGTGCTGAGCAACATTGCTTTATTTTATTCCGCGCAGTTAAGTCATTTGGATATTTGAGGATATTTTAATTGATGTTATTTAAAAGCTTTCCAGCTTTATTGCCATCAGTGAAGTTGATGTGAGTCATCAACTAAGTATTTAATTATATTGAATAGTTATTTTTATTGTATCACATAATAAAACAATATAATAATAATTGTCATGGATTGAAAAGCGCAATCACAGTCCTGTAATTGTTTTATCAATACACAGTAAGACATTAATGTGTTCCAGGCAGCGTGAGCAAACAACACTTGTACGATTTTAATAGCAAAAACAGTTTCATAAGCAACTAATAGTGTGCTAAACAACTATTATGTTTGATATCTAGCACACTACCCTATGACTCACACACACACTCATAATACAAGTCTGTTATTTAAGGATGGGAACACAAATTCCCTGAAGTCATCACTGGCATTCTGACATCACTATGAATAAGCCGGGAGAGAATGAGCTAATCTAATTAGTCTGACAGTTTACGACTGGGATTCCATCAGTGCATGGGGAGCGACCCCTAACTGTGTGCTGTAAACTATTATTAATCTTCTGATTCAGATTGATGCATTGAGTTATACTCTGAGCTTAGACATCAGGGAACACTGGATAACAGCCACTTATAAAATGCTATGTAGTGTTTAATTATTTATAACAGTTTCTCAAGTGATGTTTAGGAGATTTTACTTCTTTGTTACCAATTTATATAAATTGTACACATTAATTTTCTGTAGTTTGGTCACAATGGTGTTAAACCAATTAGAATGCATATCACCTGTTCTCTCTCTCTCTCTCTCTCTCTCTCTCTCTCTCTCTCTCTCTCTCTCTCTCTATATCTCTATATATATATATATATATATATATATATATATATATATATATATATATATATATATATATATATATATATATATATATATATATAACAGTATGCAGTGCATCCACACAATCCAATAAGATGCTTTAGTGAAATGTTAATTCAAAACAGTTTAGTGCGGCATTAGACCCACATGACCATGAACTAGATAAATGGTTTACAAGAGTTATGAATGAATTGATTGATGAATAAATGAAGTTCGTTATTGCAAAAAGCATCAGCATGTCGTTACTAACCTAGAAATTACCCATTTATGCATTCGTGAGTTTGCAGCGGCATCCAAAATTCACAGGTATTTCCTAATTAGTGCTTAGTCATAGTAGAGAGAAAGGCGAGGAAGGAAAAAAGCTACATTATTATTATTATTATTATTATTATTATTATTATTATTATTATTTTGGAACTTTTAGTCAAAAGCCCGACCTTGAATAAACTGCAGTGGTCACATATTTCATGAATGTCTTCATACAACTTTGCATACTAGTGAATAGCACAGTACATGTTCTAGTAACTTTACTCTGGTTGTGTGCGCTGGCAGTGGGCCGTGTGAATGGAGCGTTTAATTAGACTGGCTAATGGGCTGAATAATTATGTTACCTTTAGGCCATCTGGCCCTGGAGCTGTGAGAACCCCCTGTGTTCTTTTCTGTTCTGCTGAGCTCCTGATCCAGATGAAACGGAGGAAGGGGTTTCGCCAGGTCTCTCCAAGGTCATGTGTCACAGACTGCAGCTACACATTTTGCATCTAGTTCACACTTCTTTAAGCAGGTTGCAGCACATATGGCTTAAAGCAGATGTCTAAAACAGGAATAGCCTCCTGTTTGTGTATCAGCTTTTGACATGCGAGATAAAAATAGCAGTATGAATGTTAAGGTAGCCCTGATGGTAAATGCAATAAGAGGAATTAAATAGGTGCTGGACTTGGAAACTATTTAAAAATACTTAACATCAGCTACTGTTATAAATATTTATATTATCATTAAAGGTAACATAAAGATGAGATGGATGTTTATGATTGTTTTTATGGTAATTATACACATTAAAATACTATTTCACTCATCAGATTTTTCCAATTAATAAAAATGTTCTTTAATGTTGTAAAAGCTAAACAGATTTGAAAGTAGGAAAACAGAGCAGAATGTGTTATTCGTCAGCACATAAGTTCAGAATGTTTAATTCTACACATTGAGGTATTAGTATGCAAAATATTTTAATCTTCTGAGCTTAGCAGGATTATTGTCGGAGTCAAATGAATGCCTTTAAAAATGTTGGAGGAGGCAGAACATGTGCTTTATTTCTGCTCTGCTTGTTAATTTATTTAACCCCCAACCAAACATTGTTTCGCCAAAAATCACAAAATCCAATCATATGTAACAGGTTGCATGGTTAAAAATGATAACTGAAAATGCTTTGCACTCCTTAAATGTCAGGCACTTGTGTGGATGAATTGAAGACGTGAGGAGAAGTTTAAATGAGTCAGGAAAGCAATTGTAATCCTGATTAAGCTTCAGTTTTCTGTAGTCATCTGCTGTTGAAACCAAAACATTCACAAGTATTCAAACCTGACATGCTGTGGTTTCCACTAATCATGCTAAATGTGGAGGGTGTAAAAAAAGATGTATAAATAATTTATTATCCAGACATATCAGTAAAAAGCATTAGGTAAGTTAAGACTGTAGCAGGGTAATGTTGTAGGGTGCATCCCTGTGTTTTGCCATGAAAATTAGCATTGGAATAGACTCAGATACTGTGGCATTACCAAACTCCCAACTTAAATAATGCATAAATGAGGCAACATCAATACTAGTCGAAGGCTTGCTGTCGAGGGTCCAGCCTTGCAATGTGAAGATCCTTATTTGGATTCCCAGTCCCACCATGTACATGTCTGAAGTACCCTTGGGCAAGGCCCCTAACCCTTATTCACTTCCCTGCACTTTAGCAGAATGTTTCACTGTGGAGGACAACCACAGCGTGTAAGCACACAAGGCAAAATTGATCACTTTACTACTTCCATGTTCAGTTAAGTTATATAGTACTGTATTGAAAAACGTATGTGTGTGGGTATAATTTTGGAACTCTATCTATTTTGTTATGAGCCACAGTTGCTGATTTAAGACACTTCTGAAATTTCTTTCTTTGTCTAACCTTCCAATCCATCTCCTCGATTGGGTTAATGTTGGATGACTGGACAGGCCAATTCCATTACACACAGCACTGCCTCCTTCCTTTACAAATATCAGCCTAGAGCATAGAGGTTGCACAGGGTCCTTCAAATCAAGCATTTCTCAGCAAATTTTGGCAAAAGACAAAGATGTTCTAAACATTTGACTGGCAGTTTAAGCTGACAGTCCAAAGATCTACTTTGTTGCACAGATGTGATATTCGGATTTGCCACCTTTTGGAGCAATTTAATATTTCCACTTACTGATAAAACTGTACAATGTAACACTATATCAATTTAGTATAAGGGTGCAGGTAAAGTAGTACGTGTGTGTTTATAAGTGTGTTTTTAATGATATGTAATTCTCATTAATTAAATAAGACTACAAATAATTAGATATATTTAGTGTAAAAACAATTATAAACATCTTTATCTCATACAGCTCATTTGCCCAGATTGCAATTTCCCTGATCCCTGTTCTGTTCTAGCTCCACATGAGAACTGAAACTCACTGAAGGAAGTCTCACCTCGGCGAGAGTGAGAACAAAAAATGCTGTGGGGACGGTGACCTAGCTTTTTCTGTACACGGCACATTCCTAATGCGATTTCACGTCCTTAGCCTTAAAAATGTAGTTTTAAAGCAATTCAGAAATATCAGCTTCAATATAAAATGTAGTCTGTCTAAATTTAAGGTTTTAGAACTATAAATCCACCATTAAAGATCAAGTTTGGTGTTGAAACAATGATGCTGGTTTAAAGCCTCATAAGGATAATAACTAAATAAATTCTAAGAAAGTTTTTTTAATACAGATCTGTTCTAACAACCATTTGCTGTCAAAAACTTGCATGTAAAAATACACTTATAAATAAAGTACAAATTTAATAAACACAGACATAATGTCTATGGCTGTAAAAGCATAACCCACCTGTACAAAGTAAGGACATGCAGACTCCACAGACAAATGCGCCCGTTCTCACCTCACTGGTAATCAAACCCATGACCTTGCTGTGAGGTGAAAGTGCTAACTGTTGCACCAACATACAGACCTCCCACCAAAGAGTTTGTTAAACTTTGCATGCCTTTCAGCATTTGATTATTGTTCTTGAGGAAAAAAAAATAGAAATGTTGTAGCCCATCATAAAGTTTTCACTCGTTTTGTATGAGACATTTTCTTTAAAATCAAGTCTGTAGAAGGTCATTTTTATAAATGTTTTTACAAGTATTTTTACATGCATTTACAGAAGGATGATCGTGTCGTTAGACTTCGTCTCTGTCTGATATCGTGATTATCTTTAAGTAACAAGAAGTGAACAGCTCAACTCATAACCCATTTCTGATTCACTAAATATGTACATATTTAGTGAATAGTGTGTGTATGTATGTATGTATGTGTATATATATCTCCAACAATGAAGTTTTCAATGCTATATATAGAAAGCAGTCAATTACCCTCTGATCTGCAGCATTGTACATTTCTAACGAGGCTGATGGATCTATTAGCAGCTGGTCAAGCAAATCATTGGCCATGAGTCGAAATTAAAATGTGTCGAAGTGTTCACTGTGGCACACTTGCTCCTCAGGCCTGGCTGATTGACGCGCTTAGATTTATGACTCACATAAATGCAATTAAATACATAACTGCCAGAGAATTATTTAATGAGGTGTGGCAAGATATCAGTTAATGGAGAGCTGAGAGTTAGAATGAACTGGGGGAAAAATGTTGCTTTCCAAGAAAATTGCAAAGTAAATTATAATTATATTATTAATTATTAAAATTTTCATTAACTAATGTTTCACTGTAATGAGTATTACTTTTTCTTTTTTTTTCACTCAGTGGCGGCTTGGTCTCCAACATGTTGGCGTTTGACTGACTTCGATGTTGCTCTTTCATTAACCTTGATTTATTTATTTTTTTCTGTAGCCAATTCCTTTACCTTCCTTTTTTATATTTATTACACAAATCTATTCCAAATTAACTTAAATAATGAGGGCATTGTACAAGCTGAGGTACACATGCAGAGTACACATAGAAGAAACACTGCTTGCCAAAATAAAAACTGAACCCAGAGCTTAAGTATACTTAAATACTTCTCTAATGAGGATATATATTGATTTTACCTATATTCCCCCATGGTTATAAACACACACACACACACACACACACACACACATGGGAGGTGTAACACATTTGGAGAAAAGAAACCCCCTTTAACCATCATGCTTATGAACATTTTGTTTGAAAGAACACACATGCTTTAAACCCCATAATTAAATGGGATTCTCCTTGTGATGGATAAAATGCCTTCTGCCACCAAATGGCATTAAAATATTGCTTAATTATTATTGAATGTTTACTAAAGCTATGTTAGAAACATAGTGAAGTGAGAAATCAGTGCAAAAGGATGTATCAAGCAACAGAAATGTAGTCAGGGAATGTTTAGAAATCTTATTGCTGTCAATGGCAGAGAGACAAGAGCAGATTAATTACTGCATTTTGCCAGAAAAACAGATGAACTGATTATTATTTTGCAACTGTTTGATCATCAATCATTGGATAATGTTATGGAATTTATAACTCGAAGCTTTATAAAAACGAGATGAGGGTGGAGGATGAACAATTCACCCTGAAGTGTTCTTTTATTATTTAAATAATTCTTTTGAGGAATTTGGCAGTTCAAACTTATGGAAATGCTGCCATTTGTGCCCACAGCATGTCAATTAACTAAATTAACTAAGCTATTGTAGACCTGCATGTCATCAGGATAAAGTCTCCTCCCTATCCTATTGAGTGGAGGATTGAGTGGCAGTACCATAATGGAGTTAACTTCTCACTAAGGTGCTGAAATGGAGAGTGAGAAAATGAGATGATGTTTTAAAGTCAAACCAGTTCCCACAGGAAAAGCAAAGAGCGCACATGCAGCACTTTTGTTACAGAGCTGCAAAAAGCTTTCTCTAATATGAACTTGGTCATGCATTTCACAAGTCAGTTTAGCTACAGCTCGTCTTTTTCTGGCTGTTTTGGAGTTGAAATTAATTGCATATTTAGTTTTGAACAATACAAACTTTGCAGTTAAATTAGGAAGCTTATTATTTTCTTATTCTTTTGCATATAACTTTATTTCATCAATATGTGACCACCATTTGCGAAATCCCCCTTTTTATAATTTGTAATACATTGGAAATAGACAGATCTGTCCTGCACACAGACCAGTAAAGCACCGTCTGTGCTTCCCTGAAAGACATGTTGTAGCATTTGTAGAATAACGCCTGGTATTTGTTAAGTTATTTTACTTATTTAAGGATTTTTCCTTTTTTGTTCAAAAATTATTAAAGTTTGAAAAAACATTCATTTTAACCAGTACATGTTTCTCTAAATCCCTTCACCTCTCTGGAACTATATATATTCATTCATTCATTCATTATCTCCCGCTTTATCCTCTATTAGGGTACCAGGGGAGAACGTCTCGGGCGCTGGGCAGATAGACCCAGGACAGGGCGCCAATCCATCGCTGGGCACACACTCACTC
The DNA here is from genome assembly GCA_019802505.1 of Corydoras sp. C115. Taxonomy (NCBI): domain Eukaryota; kingdom Metazoa; phylum Chordata; class Actinopteri; order Siluriformes; family Callichthyidae; genus Corydoras; species Corydoras sp. C115. Next base: position 2,728,456 of record JAFMOC010000029.1, read on the forward strand.
ACTCAAACACACTCTATATGGGGCAATTTTGAGAATTCAATTGACTTGATCCATGTTTTTTGGACTGTGGGAGGAAACCGGAGAACCCGGAGGAAACCCACGCAGACACGGGGAGAACATGGAACCTCCACCCAGATGGGGATTCGAACTGGGAATCCCTAGCGCTGAGAGGCGAACGTGCTAACCACTAAGCCACCGTGCCGCCCTGGAACTATATATATATAAACCAAATAAATATATTTATATATATAAATGGTCATTTACAAACTTCAGTCTGTGCTGTCTGGTAATGTTCCTACTGTAATGCAATGCATTTCCCAGGGTACATTTTGAAAGCCAGAGCTATTCATGTGATTGCCCTTTCAGTCTTTTTCCTCAGTGTCTGTCAGATTGAGATGTTTCTCATTTACTCTGGGCTCTGGTGCATCACTGCATTACACTCTCTCCTTAAGAGTCACGAGAGTGCCAAACCATGTGTTTTAAAATTCACAGGTCAATCTTAGTTCACAGTCATCAAATGAGATTGTGGTTTGCCGGAGTTCCGTCTGTTGCTTTGACTTTTATCAAATATTTTGCCATCTCCTTTTTCCATGATAGATGTGTGTCTGTTGAGAATTAGCCAACCTCATGCATCTTGAACACAATTTCCATTTGCTGCCCTCCATTGTTCCATTGACATGTGATTAATGCAACCGTGCCTACTTTGTCAGGCAAAGATTTTGTCAATTTTTCAGGAACAATGGATCTGTAATTATGCTGTAAAATGACCCCTTTGTCAAGCTCTGAACAAAGTGATGGCATGTCATGTTGGGTTCATTGTTGCCAAGACACATTCTGATTAGTGCTCAGTAGTTCTGCATGTGTTTGAACTTGCCGTGTGCAAATGGCTATATCTGAAATGATTTTTGTTTTTGTGCTATGGAGGATAAACTGCCATCTCTGATCTCACTCCTGCAGGGTGGAGCAAGAAGGTAGATGTCTCTCAAAGTGCAGTGCACTCCACCAGCACAACACACCACCAGTGTCACTGTAGTGCTGAGAGTCATTCACCAGCTACATAAAAACTGCTCTCAAATGACTCTGAGATAGTATGTTAAAAAAAAACACAGGACCATGCCAAAAGTGGAATGAAATGAACAAAGTCCTTGATGTGTGTGTCTGTATACATGCCTTTTCTTTTTTTCTTTCTTTGTATACTGGCACAAGTCACTGGAATATCATACTAATTATAGAACATATCCTATGTGCCCCTATTCTATTATTAATACCGACAGATGGAACCAGTCTTCGAATAGGACTGCATGCTCTGCTGCTATTCAGAAATGCTTATTAGTCGTTTTGTTTCACATAGAACCACATCACACTTTAATAATTAACATCCAGAATGGCAGGAAGCATTCGAAGCTTTTAAAATGCATTATTTCATAGAAATTCTTTTTAGCAATGCTAATTAACAAGTATTAACAGCATGTCATTGGTGTTAATATGGTGAGAACAAAGTTGTTCAGAGACGTTTCAGCTTTTTGACATTTGTTTACCCAGCTTGCTTGACTACCCCTTGCCTTATTAACTTCTTTAGGCAGAAATTAGCAGGATTGCAAAGCAATATGTTGTTTGTTTTAGGACAAACACGGTTTATCAGCCAACTTGCGCAGTGGAATGATGTAAACGGAAAAGACAGAAAATCAATGGAACAAAATAAAGTGGATTTTTTTTATAACAAGAAGCAAGCTTTGTTTAGCAATGACTAGTGTACGCGGCAAAAACAAAAAAAGAAAACAGAAACACACACAGTGAGACAATTAAGAGGGGGAAAAAGTGTTGATTACAGATAAAGGATGTAGTTATTTCAAAAATTCCAATTAAGAAAATTCCACATGAGGAACCACAAGGCCAGTGCAGTTTTGGTGTAATAGAAGCGGATGCAGCTCACTGAGTTATTAATTATTCCACTCTATATTTAGGAAAGTGATAGTTGTATAGTTGGGCAGAGACAGGGCAGGTCACAAAGTCTTCTCTATAGTTTACAAAAACATCTACACTTTAATAAAACTGTACAATCCTCTACTGTACTTTAGTTCATACAGCATGAATCATTTCATAGGGCTCTGTATTAGACACTTTATGCATTGTAAGTGCCGCTGCCTCACAACATAAGGATCCGAGGTTCGATTCCCAGTTGGGGCAAACAAAGGCTCCCTCTGTGTGAAGTCTCCAAACAAAGATCCTCCCTGTGCCTCTGTGGGATACTCATGGGATATCTAGTTTTCTTTCAGATTTCAATGGCAGTCATACGACTATCACTTGTAACATTTCCAGTTGAAAAATTGATGCTGTTCAGACATTAAAGTCATAAATATATTAGTAAAAATGGATACATTTAGCTCATTTGTTCATGCAGCTCTTGACATCACCATGTGTTCAACTGTTGCACTGCAAAGACCAGTAATATGTTGTTTCTTTTAAATATATCTTTGTATTTGCAGCAAAAAGAAACTTTGAAACCCACTGCTCAGGCTGTGGAGCTAGACTATTGATTTGTTTCATCAAGCTTAGGAACATATACAAATCAAAAGAACTGGTACTGAGGTCTGATTTGTTTTGTCACAAACAGCACAGGTTGATTTTAGCATATTACTCCCAGAAGTAATCTATATATATTTATAGACCAAAACAAAGACAGGTATATAAATCCAGTTCCCAGAAAATCTGCATAAAGCCCGACAGCTGTCATTTCCACTGACTTCACCAGGCATTTTCATAATCGGTTTCAAACAGAATTTATGTATCACTACTTTTATGCAGTCTTATTTGCTTTTGGCCATGTAATCTAAAAATAGTACAATAGTCTTTGAGCAAATTTCTTCAAGATCTTTTTTTTGTATTTGAAAGAAATAAAGAAAGTGTGGAAATCAACAGAGGCTTTATGAATAAAGGTGGGAAAAAGTCACACAAACCAAAAGCTTGGAAATTGTTATAAATGTCATGCTATGTATATTATTTTGCAGCTATGACTCTTTACCTTCTAGAAGCACTTTGTTGTATATTTGCAGAGTGGGAATTGTGCAGTCCTCTGGTCCTTTTAGAGTTCACAACTCAATAGCAATTCAGTCTAGCTCTTAATTCTTGCACTCTGCCTTGCTATTAGACGGAGCATCAATAACAAGTTGTGGAAGGTTTATCTCTGGCCTTAACTGCTGATGGACTTTGACACCTTAATGTTGATGGACAACCTGAATCCATCCCACCTGAGACTGCAGCCTCGAGTGAGAATCATTCATTCTCTCAACTGTGCTGAGAGACAGCTCTTCTTCATCCACACTTCATTGGCACATCAGATTGGATTCAACGATAAAGTAGTAACTTTGGTGGCAGCCCATAATTCATCTCCATGTAATAAAAACATTTGGTTCAACAACTTCAAATTAGATTCGACATGAGTTAATAATAAGAAAGTGACAGACTATATCATATGGGTGTCTCAGAGGTATTTAGTAGTTTATTTCCTATATTCGAATACTGCCTCTGGGGTAACAAGGGGCGCAGATTCATACTTCCCAGTTGTTTGGGGAATTGAGAGGGAGTGGGTAAAGAAGCTAGAAAACAAAGTTAACAATTGTTTTCTTGCGTGTGTGGAGTTGATAAATGCCTCCACGAATGCAGTACCGATACTATTCCTTGTCCCTAGACGGCCTCTCCACAAAGTCAAAAACCGATCCACCGTGAAGGAAAGTGCAGGGCGATGTGACAAGAGAGTTGACCGCAATGGTGGAGTCATCAGGAAGTTGCAGTAAAAACACATTATAAAGTCCCTTGGGACTAAACCCTCCACTGCCTCAGCTTTCATAAATGTGTGAGGTGGGTTATTGCCTTTGTCGAGTTGCTATTGTGCTATCTGTCTCCTTCTGCTTGCTCCTACATGCTTTCAGCTTCCCTCTGCTTTACAATTCCCACCATTTCAGCACATATTCATCGACCTGATTCTGTGGTGGCATTTCTTTATCTCAGGACCTGCTTTATTTTCATTTCTGTTGCAATGCTCATCAAATGCCTTGGTATCTATGTTTAATTGTCGGGGCATCACCAGTATAAATGCACATGTGCATTGAATGCGTCTACATGTGCTATTAAACGATCATCCCGGCTTATGTGTAGACTTCCACTGAGAAAACCCCGTACAGTCACAATCATTATCCACCAGTGAGCTCCTGTTATGCTCTTGACAAATCCATAGTTGTGATTTGCATGTTTTTTTTTAATTGATTTATTTTTTAATTTTTTTATTGAAAGCATTTTTGCACCACACAAACATACAATGCACAGTCCTGCCCCTAAACCAAAACTGGCTCACATGTGACAGCCGCTTTAGTGTAAAAATAATTATATTTTTGATTGACAGGCATTTAAACGGTGATCCTCATAAGTTTTGAAAGCATACTATTACACTTTTTTACCTTTTCCACTGAAGACATTCTAACATATTAGTAGATTGTTGTGGCAGTCCAGTTGTTTGGATGTTAAAGGTTGGGCTTGTCTGAAGGTTGGGGGTAAAAAATAGAATTCAAAAAGTTTAATCAGGATTACGCAAAAAATCCCAGATCACTTTATAAACCTTGGAGCCTTATGTACCAACAGCATTTCTATTGATGCTACCAATGCATCTAGACCAAACCCTCTAGGACACATGAGGTTGTTTTACAATGATATGTTTGTCATAAAAGGTCTAACCTAACCCAACACCATGCTGAGTTCACAAATATATATGACGGAATAGTGGAAGACTATATAATAAGCTACAGAACCCAGTCATAACATCCAAATAGCAACTTGTAATCAATACTCATTTAATGATTAAAAATATATGCAGCTTCTAAATAAATGCCTGTCTTCAAACAGCCATATCAAGCCCAGAAATGAAGTTCAGGGAATTAACATGTTCACTGATTTGAGCTTAAGGTAAAGTGCTGGAGGCACCGACTGCATCTACAGAAAATAATTTTCTGTTTGTCCTTGAAAGGCTATTCTCGCCTTTTTTTTCTCAGGCAATGTGGTTATTCTGTTGAATTATACATTCATATCTTCAGTGTGTGCATGTCACGGACTGCTTGTTTATTCCTATTTATTTTCTTTGCAGTGGTCTCTACAATCTGTTCTCGAATTTTATACTCAAATTGGTTTGGTTGCCAAAAGTGAGTGGTATAAATGTCCGACTCCACTGATTTTCTAATTAAATTGACGCATGATTGTCTCTCTGAGATTTTTACATTAGTGAAAGGTCTGAATAGTTCTGAATTTTAAAAGCTGTTAGTTGGTCCCTGTAGTTATACTGCACCAAATCAATACACATATGTATACATTAAGAGCAGGTTGATTATTGTGTCAGGCGGCACGGTGGCTTAGTGGTTAGCACGTTCGCCTCTCAGCGCTAGGGATTCCCGGTTCGAATCCCCATCTGGGTGGAGTTTCCATGTTCTCCCCGTGTCTGCGTGGGTTTCCTCCGGGTTCTCCGGTTTCCTCCCACAGTCCAAAAACATGGATCAAGTCAATTGAATTCTCAAAATTGCCCCATATAGAGTGTGTCTGTGTGAGTGAGTGTGTGCCCAGCGATGGATTGGCGCCCTGTCCTGGGTCTATCTGCCCAGCGCCCGAGACGTTCTCCCCTGGATGGGCATGGGGAACCCCACCGCGACCCTAATAGAGGATAAAGTGGGAGATAATGAATGAATGAATGAATGATTATTGTGTGGACTCTTCTACCACCTGACTGAACACTAAACCTGGAGATTGAACACAGGAGATTTTAAACACATCGACCTTATAGATGTCAGATATAGTAGCTCATCTCTTGAAGCATATGTTGTGTTGGTCATCTTTAAATACTTCATCAGTGCCCACAGGACAAATCCCACATGAGGCAATTGGATGGGTATTTTTTGTTGTCAGTCCACAGTGGTACTAGCGTGTATTTATTTTAAATGACAGCAGATATATATTACCTATAGAAATTTACAAATTTTTGTGAGTGAATCATACATTTCCAAGAACAAAATAATCATTTTAATTGAGAGTGAATTGAGAGAATATAGAGTGGTTTCCATGTGGAAGCAGCTCCACAGTGTACAGTCACAAAAAGATCCCGTGCACGATTCATTGGATCAAAAGGTTTCTAGTCAATATTTCAGAGGTCTCCATCCATTGGACAGGCGCATGAGCACTTATTCAAAATTGACACATTGAATAGATTGATTTGGCTTTCACTGAAATGGGTCGTAGGAAAAAATGGGTGCGATTTTTCAGCCCTGAACCCATTCACTCTCTACTAATTATAAATAAACGAGCAAGTGCGCTTTGTGGTCTTGCTCTGTAACTGCAGGACTGAATCCGTCATCTTTTAAAGATTCACAATAGGAAAAAGAAACCTAACTATTTAAGTTCATATTCAAGAACGTGGGTGTTTGGTGGGTTTCCTTAAGTCCACGTCCTTGCTTATCATTAAAACCAGCCTTGAAAACGTCCCTGATACAGGTGTAGTATGTAATAGGAGGTATGTTGGTGAAATAAACCTTTTCATACTTCAGGACAAAGAAATTGAAAAAGGTTTAATTCCAGGCTCTAGGATAGATCTGTGGATGATGGGTTTTTGAGAAGCTACATTAATTTAACATCAAATAACTAAGATCTACATTTTAAAATGATTTAATTTTACTTATGTAGGACAACCAATATTTTGCAGGCAAATATCAATTAATAACATTTTATAGCATTCCGAGCAGAAATTAACACTGTTGTAATAGCAGTAGTGCACATCAGTATGATTTTTTTTTTTACTTATTAATATCACTGAAAATTTTTCTCTGTAGCAACATTGGCAGCTTTAAAGACCTTTTGTAATCATTTTTGTTTTACTAATTCATTATCACTCATTATTCATTATATAATTCATGTTTCACTATCCATTAACCAGACAATGTATGTAAGGTGTACTGGCTTGATTGTCTTGTTCTTCGAAAAGACACCTATAACCAACACGCGCAACTATTCGTCATGGAGACTGCACTGTTTGTATATCAGACATGTTAGACAGAGCTCTTTGGCCTCTCTTGCCAAAATCCACAAACCGACTGTTTACTCCCAAGCCTCCTTCATAAGATCCACTGGATTATGTTCTCAAATATAGTGACTCCTCCTGTCCAACCAGCTTGAGGTCAGATTTATTGTCTGCCCACATAATAATAAATGGCAAACACCACAAAGAAACGGAACCTCAACGTCCCCTTTATTTACTTGGACCAAGATTAATTCACCTACCAAAAATATTCAGCCACCAGCATCCGGTAAGCAGCATCCTTGTGAGCGCTGATGAAGAATTAGAGGATGAGTAATACAAAGTGCACAGCAACAAATGAACTGTCTCTGACATTACAAGGTAAAGCCATAGAGTAGATGTATGAGTGAGTAGACAGTTTTTAAAAACTCCAGTATCACTGCTAAATTAAATCTAATCTCCTTATTTGGGATTATTTACCATATCTGTGAAATTTTATTTGACATATTAAGGAAGAAGCACTTAACAATTATACACAATGTCAACAAGATCATTCAAATGTGTTTCCCTGCCCTTTGCTGGATTAATGAATTACATAATTGGAAAACAAGTAAAAACAAATAAACTGTTTTACCATCTGTCAAGAAGTGTTCATATCATGCCCATGATAAATGACAGGGCAGGTTTTTAAAATAAATGTTACTGTGCTCCCACTGCAATAGTTTAGTAGGTAATAAAAACGAAATCACCTTATTTCATTTTACCTTAAAATCTGACATTGTCTGGTCAGGCAGTTCTGGATATATTTCTTTACTGCCATGCTATTTATAGCAAACAGTCTTCAAGGGAGTTTCTTTTCTGGCCTGTAGGCCCAACACACACCGCATGAGTTGTGTATAATTAAGCCAAAGACTCACACTCTGCTTTTGTTTAATGAGAAATAACATCTGCAGTCTTGCTCTGGGCATTCTGCTCTAGCCATTTGTTTCCATCATTCTTCATCAGGCTAATAACACTACCAAACAATCTAAAGGCCACAGCAGAGAAAACTTAGGCGGCAGGAAATTAAGCATGCACAGAGATTTATTTATTTATTTATTTATTAGCATATTTTCAATATTCTTTAAATGGCTGTTCAGCCGCCCAATGATAGAGAACAATAAGAGCTGAATATTAATAGCCACATTTCGATTTTCATACACAAATCCCACGATACATCCCGGTGTGGGCTTTATTGTGCAAAAGTAAGACATAAAATAAATGAATGGCGGTTCTTCACATATCCAGTTTTAATATTAGTCAAGTGATACCTTCGTTTCAAAAGAAGAATTATATTTTATTGTACGTCCTGTTGGCCTCATTGAGAATTAAAGCACTGTACAGTCTGCCATGTCAAATTCTGGCTTTGATGGACTTTTTAGACGTTGGATTTCAATTGTGCCATTTCCACAGAAGCGCTCTTTTCTTATGCAAGTGCCTGATATTCATACTGAGAAGGAATGAGCTGGCATAAAAATGGGATTAGTATTACAGACAATTTCTCAGAGAAAGCCGCTGGCTCTCCTGCTCTGCTGAGTCTTTGCCGGCTTGCGGAGAAGGCAGTGAATATTTGTGCGATTAAAAAAGCTCTCCGCGTTTGCTCTCCGCGAGTTCAAGGAGCTTTGTAAAGGTCACTTCATCCACCGTAAAAACTTAATTTCGTAAACTTCACACAGATACAAACTGATGAAACATTAGAAGTGATGACCATGATGACTTGTCTCATTTCTCATTTGGAAGAGATGATGCGCATGCAATTAAAGCTTCATGGTTATTTGGGTGGTATCAAGTCATGGTTGCTTGAACAACTCAAACCCTCTTGATTTTTGGAAACTTATAGTGAAGCCAACATTATGGCGACATCCAAAATATTGACCACGGATTACAGCAGTCTGCAAACTTTAGTAGTTATGTGCATTCGGTGACTTTGGTTTTGCTGTTGATGGTTTAATTTACAAGCTAATATTAGATATGATTAGTCTTGGCCCTGTGCTGATGGAGCCACATGGTGATTGTGTTCCAAACTGAGTTTGCCTGCTCATGTCGAGTTCACCTTTGTGTGAAATAGCAAGACTTTAAAAGTAGTTCTTTTGCACATCACTGATGACAAGTAGACTTACTGCAAGGCTGAACTCTGACAGATCTATGAACAATAAGAAAGTGAAGGAGGGGTGGAATAAAAAGAGTCTGAGGAGAAAAAATATGAGGAAAAAAATAAGTCAACATAAAACATGCAGATAAAAATGATTAAATAAATAATCATTTTAAAAGCAGTACAATGGATAAGTGTGAATGTTCACTTCTCTATATATAGGATTGCTATGATTTGGGTGGTGAAGTCATTCTTGGCACTGCAGTCATATTGTTGGTGCTGTGGTAAAGTGTGCTGTGCTGATATGAGTGGATCAGACTCAGTGGTGCTGCTCACCGAGACTGCTGGACTGACAATCTACTGTCTAGCCAGTAGCAGCCTGTAAACACTGATGAATGACAATTTAAGAAATCCGCTTAAGAAAAATGGTTCCCATCATTAGCTTCAGTCCTCACAAGATTTGTCACTTAAAGAACTTTTCCAATGCACTGTTGCTTTAGCTTACCGAATGAGGGTTAAATCTTAAAATACACTACTTTATGGCAATATACTATTATAAGTAAAAAAAAAAAACTTGACTTAAGCAAACTGTAATGCAACAAATGAGATTCTGTCTGATTTCAATCAGACAATTTCTACTTTTAAACTTTTTTTTAATAAAGTGTAATGGGTGTAACATGTGGACACTGTTTTAAATCTTCAGCAGAACTGCCGCGTCTGATCTACTTTTGTACACTTTGTACATTAACTTGCATACAAATATGTCTGATACCTGGATCTATAAAAATCCACTGGCAAATATTCAAGCATGTATAGTAATGAATGTATGATTGCACAGAAGCACAGCAAGTCAATAATAGGCTTTGTGTGCCAGTAAAAGGGATCTAATGATTTTCATGTGTAGAGCTTGCCTCTGATTATAATGTATATGTGAAGCATCACTCTTCTTTTTGTGCTTATGTCAAGCCCTCTGCTGATTACTGTTTTTATGAGATCACTGATTACGGTCCTATTTTCTTCAAACACGCCATCAATAGATGGATTCATCACTTTAGATGAGGCCTTAATATGAATATGTGTGAATGGTTTAGGGTGTAATAAAGTGGTCATCATACATTCTCCTGGCAATCTACCTTCATACACCTTTAATTAAGGTATAATGCAACTTATTTATTAGCAGTCATGAAAAAATTGTCTTATGTTATAGCATGGTTTCATGGAATGTTTATTGAACGTTCATGTGTGAGATCATTGCTTCCTCCTGAAAATGAAGACAATAAATGAATCAAAGAAAATAGTTGTTTTGCATAATAAAGGTTAATCATCAGGAAGCATGACGAGGTCAATGGAACTAGAACAAGGTGCATATAGATCAAGGCAAAAATAAGCAGTAGCAACCTCAGCAAAGCATTTTTGCAGATCATCACAATCGAAAGTGCTACTCAAAGGTTTTCAAACTAGTTGAAATTCGCCATTCTGCAGTAAAAAAAAAAAAAAAAAAAGTTTAAATGGGAATCCTTTGAGAAACCATCAGTAGGTGTCAAAGCCCATTCGATTTTTACAGGTTTCTGTAGGTAAAAGGAACGTTTTAGGAAGGAATGTTAATGACAGCACAACTCTGCTTGCTTCCATGGCAGAGTAAGTGGTGAATAAATAAAGGCTTCTACACAAACAGTTTAAATATTACAGTTTGCAAAATTTCATCTGGGTGCTTTGTTGGCAGAGAGATGCATTTTCTCAGCAACGCAGCTGCTGGGTTTGATATTTTGGACAGGAATGATAAGGATCTTTAGGTGTGAAGTTTGCATGTTCTTCTCATTTGCTTCTCAGGTTAATATTAGAGTTTTTTTCCATATAGTCTGAATAAATAGTAATGTTTCCCTTCTGTAAATGTGAGCCCTGAACACCATAAAGCCAAAAGTGGCAGGAATCTTTTTGTAGCTATATCCTTTATATATTCCTTCTGTTTCTTCAGGCGAATTTGAAGAGTGTGTTTTAAATTTCAGTCCATTTATAAATTAAATTAGGATTAAACAAGGGGATCTGGTTAACAATCCTCTGTCCTATTGCATCTCCAATGTCTCCTATACAGCAAGGTGCATATCAGGGGTCTGTTTGGGGCACATCTAAAAATCTGAGCTATTTTCATTTACTTCATTAATTAAATGTATGTCATTATATAGTTTAAAGCCTTAATTGAATACATCGTACATCAACCTTTAGTCAAGGACCAGCTCACAGAGTCTCTACTTCTGCCTTTGTAAGCATATTGTGTCGCTGATGGCATCTGGTGCAGGGACATTTGGAGTGTATGGATGAGTTCCTAGTTGTAAATGCGATAGTGAAAGTAAATGTCTGTTTTAATGATTCCACAATGCAATTTGTCTTGTCTGTCCTGCTGTTTTTCAGCCATGGGCCTACACACAAGCACCCATATACAATCACGAGTGAATATTCATATAAGAGGATTGATGGAAATTCTTCTCAACAGGCAATGGTAGCAGTAGCATACTTAAGCTGGCTGATAGCCTGTAGACTGGGACCTAACATCCAGTCGCTTTAAATGAGTATCTGATGTTAAGGCTCAGATCATCTGTCTCTGCCAGGCATGCCATTACTGGGCCACATTTGTCACTTTACATCCCGCTGCCTCCATCATTCGCCTTTGCTGCTAGAGGCATCATGATCTCAACCGTCTCTTATTGGCCTTCATAATGCACACTTCCTCGGTTGTATTCAAGAATGGTCTTCGAGTGGGAAGAGAAGTGAATGTGGATTTCCATTTCTCTTACTATGCAATCGCTGTGCAATGACAAGTGCACGTAACAAGGCCTGACACAATCCGCAGCACATGAGGATGTTCGCATGCCCACACTCCCACACCTGTTTCAAGCTCTGGAACAACCGGGCAGCAAGTGTATCCATATATTATTTATCCATTTGTCCTGTCAGAGTCTGAGAGCACTTATCTTCCAGGGAGGGCCGGGTTGGTAAATGGGAGCTGCGTGATGTCCCATAACAATTAGTGTGCTGCTGTCTTTCCTGCAGATGTGTAGGTTTGGGTGCTTACATTTTAATCTCTATTCTCTTGCAACAAGCATGCACCTGCTTTACCCTGTTACACAGTGGTCATTCATATAGAGTGTATATGTATTAGCTTCAAGTCACAAGCCCAAAAGGTAAAAGGTCAGTAGGTTCAATCAATACAGGACAAACCATGTTCAAGAGAAAATAAATGCAGTTTTAAGAGTTTTCAGCTTTTTTGGAAAAGCTTTCTTCAAAATTTTCCTGTGTCTGTTGGGATTGTATTTAAACAGACTAGCATTTATGAGTTTAGGTACTGTTGGTCAATAGGACCTGACTCTAAATATTAGTTATTGTTCATGCCAAAGGTCCCATCATTGTTCAGCCCATAGAAGTGAATTTGAGGGAAAAAAAATGAGGAATGGCTTTACATAATTAGATTTGTATCTAATTAGCTCTAAGCAGCTTGGTGGACTACCATCATCCAGCAGTGTCTTTGAAGAGTGTCACAGTCCGATTAGCACAGTCACATTCTTTTTCAGTTTTTAGGTAGCAGAGATGCCTATAAAAAAGAGAAAAATAGTGAAAAGGGAATGTTGCTGGTAATGTTTATCCATTAAGCATATTATGCTCACTAGAAAGCTTCTGAGCTATTTGCTAATTGCGATGTGCAACATTTACAGAAAATGAATAAAAAAATAAATAAATTTACCTTTGAGGGTACATTATCTACAATAATACCTAGATGCCATCACACGCTTTCCGTGGGCATTCCTAGCTGTAATCATCTCTATAATTTTGCAAAACACCCCGCATTAGCTTCATACATATATTAAGGTCAGGCAGACCGAAAGCATGACCTTAGCCAGCTCTCCCTTACTGTCTACTGCAAATGAAGGATGCATAATCCCCTGGCATATAATAACCATCCTTGTGGACAACAGTGCTGCTGAAAGGTTTGGTTTATAATTGCTATCCTTTAAACAAAAGCATGGAAGTCAGGGTTCACTGCACCCAAACATGTTGGCTCTGTAGAAAATGTGTTTTCTTTTCCCTAATTGGAAATGGTTCATCTTTGGGAATATTGTTCCCCAGTAATAGCCAAGCAAATTTAACCAGCGAGAGGAAAAAAGGAAACACACTAAAATTAAACCCCAGTGAATATATAAAACCTTCTTTTTATACACCATCTATTAAACATACTGGTTTACAACACACACCAGGGTAGTTCATAGATTTCAATAAAGGTAGCAAACATCGTCCAAGTATAGGCTAAACCATCTGGCTGATGCAAAGCACAAAAATTATCTCTGCACCTGATTCATGATACAGAGAATACATTATGACACGGTCTGGCACTGTTGTGGATTTTGTTATTTAACAAGCTTTACTATCCTTAAGGACAAATTAGTATGTTTGAAACACTGCCCCTAATGTCAGTATCATTTACTGATGGCCATTTCCTATCATTTTGATTAGAACACTGGTTTATGGGCATGTGAGTAGATAAAGATAAATGAGTCAGCTGACAGTGAATTTGCTAAATGAGCAAGGACCAAGACACAAGCCCTGGTTTTTATCTTAATCTATCATGGTGAGACAAGCTTTCATCTTATCGAGACTTACTGTACGTATGTATGTATATATATATATATATATATATATATATATATATATATATATATATATATATATATATATATATATATATATATATACACACACACACACACAGTTAGGTCCATATAAATTTTGTTTTTTTACCTGTTGACTGAAATATGTTCAAGTTATAATTATCTAATTGACATGGACATAAATTCTAGACTTTCAGCTTTTATTTGAGGGTATCCACATTAAAATTGTTTTGTTTTTAAAGAGACCAAAAATAATTGGACAATTGACTCAAAGGCTATTTCATGGGCAGGTGTGGGCAATTCCTTCATTATGTAATTGCTCAATTAAGCAGACAAAAGGCCTTGAGTTGATATTAGGCATGCTGCTTGCATTTGGAAGATTTTGCTGTTAAAAAAAAAAAAACATGCGGTCAAAGGAGCTCTCCATGCAGGTGAAACAAGCCATCCTTAATCTGAGAAAACAGAAAAAACCCATCCGAGAAATTGCTACAATATTAGGAGTGGCAAAATCTACAGTTTGGTACATCCTGAGAAAAAGATAGCACTGGTAAACTCACCAATGCAAAAAGACCTGGATACCCACAGAAGACAACAGTGGTAGATGATCGGAGAATAATTTCCATGGTGAAGATAAACCCATTCACAACAGTTAACCAAGTGAACAACACTCTCCAGGAGTTAAGCGTATCAATATCCAAGTCTACCATAAAGAGAACACTGCATGCAAGTAAATGCAGAGGGTTCACTGCACGGTGCAAGCCACTCTTAAGCCTCAAGAATAAAAAGGCTAGATTGGACTTTGCTAAAAACATCTAAAGAAACCCATCACAGTTCTGGAAAAACATTATTTGGACAGATGAAACCAAGATCAACCTCTACCAGAATGAAGGAAAGAAAAATGTATGGCGAAGGCGTAGTGGAGGCAATGTGATGGCTTGGGCATGCAGTGTGATGGCTTGGGCATGCATGGCTGCCAGAGGCACTGGGTCACTAGTGTTTATTGATGTGACACAGGACAGAAGCATCTGGATGAATTCTGAGGTATTCAGAGACATACTATGTGCTCAAATCCAGCCAAATGCAGCCAATCTGATTGGTCAGCGTTTCATAATACAGATGGACAATGACCCGAAACATAAAGCCAAAGCAACCCAGGAGTTTATTAAAGCAAAAAAGGGGAACGTTCTTGAATGGCCAAGTCAGTCACCTGATCTCAACCCAATTGAGCCTACATTTTACTTATTAAAGACAAAATTTCAGACAGAAAGGCCCACAAACAAACAGCAACTGAAAACTGCTGCAGGAAAGGCCAGGCAGAGCATTACAACAGAGGAAGCACAGCGTCTGGTGATGTCCATGAGTTCAAGACTTCAGGCAGTCATTGCCAACAAAGTTTTTTTTCAACCAAGTATTAGAAACAAATATTTTATTTACAATTACTTAATTTGTCCAATTACTTTTGAGCCCCTGAAATGAAGGGATTGTGTTTATAAAATACTTTAGTTTCCCAGATTTTCATTGGAGGAGTTGGCCACGCCCTCTGGCTGCGTGGCAAGGCGGACACCCCCTGGCTGCGTGGTCCAGCAGGTGCCCTCTGGCTGCATGGTCCGGCGGATGCCCACATCGGACGAGGAGTGGGCCACGCCCTCTTGCTGCGTGGTCAGGTGGACGCTCACGGACGACGTGGTCCGGAGGACGCCCCCTGGCGGCGTGGCGAGGCGGGCGCCCCCTGGCGGCGTGGCGAGGCGGACGCCCCCTGGCGGCGTGGCGAGGCGGACGCCCCCTGGCGGCCCCTGCTGCTCGGGCTGGGCGGCGTGCGGCCCCTGCTGCTCGGGCTGGGCGGCATGACGCCCCTGGACTTCGGGCTGGGCGGCATGACGCCCCTGGACTTCGGGCTGGGCGGCGTAATGCCCCTGGACTTCGGGATGGGCGGCGTGACACCCCTGGACTTCGGCGGGTTCGCGCGTTGGCAGGACCTTGGCGGGCACGCATGCTGGCTGGACCTCGGCGGGTTCGCACGCTGGCAGGACCTTGGCGGGCACGCATGCTGGCAGGACCTTGGCAGGCATGCATGTTGGCTGGACCTCAGTGGGTTCACACACTGGCAGGACCTTGGCGGGCACGCATGCTGGCAGGACCTTGGCGGGCACGCACGCTGGCAGGAACTTGGCGGGCATGCATGCTGGCTGGACCTCAGCGGGTTCACACACTGGCTGGACCTCAGCGGGTTCACACACTGGCAGGACCTTGGCGGGCACGCATGCTGGCAGGACCTTGGCGGGCACGCACGCTGGGTGGACCTCGGCGGGCACGCACGCTGGGTGAACCTCCACCTCGGGGTCACCATTCTGCACACAGTAGAGGTACACAGTAGAGGTGGGGGGAGGTACACCCCCACCGCAATGCCCAAACACAAAGACACGGACATCTCTGACACAGGGAAGACGGACTGGACACACGAAACAGACGAGACAGGGGGACACACCACTCTCACGCCACATGTATCCACATTTACCCCCCGAGTGTCGGCTCCGGTACCGGCCCCTCACAGCGTGACCCAGACACGGCGCGGTCCGGCGCGGACGCATCACGTGACTGCCCCGCAGCGCACGTATCGCGCTCAGCAGCTGCGCAGCGCGCACACTGTGTCTTGGCACCGTGCCCGCACGCTCTGCGTCTGGATCTCGCCACGGGGGGGTTTAACAAGCTGG